>OY728138.1:996089224-996689224 GCA_963277665.1 Viscum album | reverse complement strand
ATGATAAAAGAGTTTAATGATATAATTTATGAAAGTGAGGGATGTTGAATCTATGAAAAACATTATAGATTGGGAGATATTTCTCTAAAATTAGAGGTAGTTTGTATGAATTTTATGAGTAAATAAATGGTTTAGTGCTTTATTCATTGAATATTGAAAATGTTGACCTACTATATAAATGGATTGGATTGGGAATTGTGAGGAATTTAAATTTTTGTAATAATGATATGTGATTATTTATTATATAGTTTGATGGGATCTCTAAGATCAGTTTTTGAGCTATGAGATGGAAATGAGTGTCACAATATCATTATATTCTAATTCTGTATTAATAGGAGGATAATGAATGCCATGTGTGGTTCTTTGATAGGTGGGAGATTATCCAACGATTCTCTATATAAGAAATTTGGGATAAATAATTGTGATTTAAACTAGTTCAATATATCATTGAATGACTTGTTTGACTATAAATTATTTACCAAGAGAGTTATATCCGTTGATATATCAATATGACGATGATGTGAGTCATTTGTAAATATAATGTGTTCATGTATCACCCCAATGGTGTCCACCTTGGTGAAGACTAGTGTTTTGATTTCTAGAATGAATACTGTGACCTTTTAATAGTTGTATGCCAGCAAAAAATAATGATACAGACAGTGTGATGATGACATTTATGGCATGGTTAATATTATTATTGATGATATTACATGAATGATAGGATGATTAATTAATAAAATAACATTTTTTTGATAAAATATTATATGATTTGTATTTATTATCTTTATAGTGTTATTTAAATAATGGAATCTCTATAAACTATGTTTCCAAAACTCAAGGATGTTTTCCAGCATATAAAACAACATTTGGATAGGTGAGTAGACTGACCAGATGACTATATAAATTTCCCAACTCTCATTAAAAGAAGTGTTTCAGAATAGACGTGGATGAGACATGGATCGGTAATGTTGAGGTTTGAATATATTATTGATATTAATGTAGTGTGGTTATCATAGTAGGTGGTTGATAGGATGTTAAACAATAGATATACAGATACTAGTTGGCGGAAGCTCGTTTATAGGCGCCCTGTTATATTTTGATGGCACACGTCATATTATACATTCTTTTTTATTTGGTGACCGGTTCATGAGACGAGATTGGGAAAAAAATACTATGATGAGTTGGAATTTTTAACAATGACACATTGGATCTTGAAATTAAATAGGCTTGTTTATAGTGCATTATGTGGCTTTAAAATGACCTATGACATGACCTAACCCACAAGGAACCCACTTAGGCTTGCAATAAGCATAGCGCCCTACCTCAAGATCTCTTTTAATAAAAATGGGGTTGGTGACTAGCATTGAGTAGGTATATCACACATGATGGGAGGCCTTAGTTTAATACTCCCATACAGAACACACATATACACTTAAGATAAAATGATGCAAGTTAGATAATAAATCCAACTTTAATTTATAATGCAAGAAATAAATTATGAGATCCATATAGAAGAACAATTGTGAAAAACTTACCTAGTACACACCCTCCAAGTGCATGATCTGACCTGAAACATGGTTCAAGGCACATTCTTGATCACTGTGGGCTAGAATCATGTGCCACGAGCATCGACCATCACTATAAAAAAAATTTATTTATTATAATGATTTATCTGAGATGGTTTACGATCCCATTGTAAATAATATACGAGATCAACATTTTTGTGATGAACTGGATCATTCATTGAAAATAGGTTTTCCAGGAAGGTATTTTGAGATGGATAAAATAGTCCATCAAAAAACGTTTTGGTGTTCCTGTGCACACGTCGGCAGAAACAAAACATTTGTGACAAAATAACAATTATGTCAGAAATAGTTCAATTCGTATAGTTATTTGCAATGGATTGGTATACCTATAAAAAATATCATGTTACAGTAATGGGTATTTACTAAAGATCGATCACTGATAGCCATCCTGAAAAGGGGTATTTGGGATTGAGCCACCAAAAATACACCCATGACTATTTATTTGTGGTGGATTCCATCCCAATTATGATTATTTGTGATGGATCTGTTGAAAATATTCTATTGGTGGGTGTATCTGTGACAAACTAGTCCATCACAAATAATTTTTCATTGAGTAGGAAAAATAAATTTATGTGGTGAATGTTTTTGTCTGATAAGTAGTCTGTCGTGAATACCCATTGTAAGTAAACAGTTTTCCAGAAGTAAACATTGCTAATAGTTCAATCGATTGACTTTTTTCATCAGAAATTCCATCACAAAAAAACTATAAATATGCACAGCACCCTCCCCACAATTAACTCATAACCCATATGAACTATCAAAAAAGAGTTTGGTTTCAGATACAATCTTCAATTCAGTAGATTTTGTACCACATCTTTATATTGTTTATCAAAGTACCAATTTCAATGTTTTTTTTCGAAATTTTATTCTTAATTATCAGCATTTTGTTTTATATTTTTGATTTTCAAAATATATATATATAGTTACTTTAATTTATTCAATTTTCACTTCATTTAATACAAATTAGAACAATTTACTAAAAATTTCAATAATTTATTATAAATTTTTATAATAGAAAATTAAATTAGTATAAATTGATAAAAATATTTAAAAATAATATATATTAATTTTTTTATAAAATGAAATAAATTTATATAAATTATCATAAATTTACATAAATTAATTAAAAAATTAGTATAGATTGATGTAAATTATTAAAAATTATTATACATTATTATAAAATTACTATAAATTTATCAATTTAGTATAAATTCATGTATATTTTTTCGAATTAGTTTAAATTCACTAAAAATTAGTATAAATGAATATAAATTATTATAAATTGATATTATTTAGTTTAAACTATTAAAATTTAGTATAAATTTTTAAGAAGTTGTATAAATTAATAAAAATTTGTATAAATTAATAAAAATTTATATATTAGTGTGCATGGGTAAAAAATATTATATTTTCTAAAATAAATTAATAAATAGATATAATTTATAATATAATTATATAAATAATCATTTATTCATTAAATTGGTATAAATTTATATTAATTAATATAATTTAATATAATTTTGTATAAAATAATAAAAAATATTATAAGAAATTATAAATTAATATAATTTAATACAATTTACTATATATTGAAATAAATTACAATTAGTTATTAGAATATATAATTAATTAATATAAATTACTACAAATTTATATTAATTGTTCTCAAATTAGTACAAATTAATGTGAATTTCTATAAACTGATATAAATTTTATAAATTAATATCAGATAGTAAAATGTATTATATTATAACAAAAAATCAGTACAGTTTAATAAGATTTTTAAAAATCTCTATAAATTACAATAAATTATTATAATTTAATAAAAAAATTATTAAATAGAATTATATATTAAAAAAATAATTATTGATTAATAAAAATTAGTATAATTTAGTAGATATTAAAAAAAATCTTATATATGTGTATAAATTATAATCAATTAATATAAATTGTTATACATTCATATTAATTATTAAGATTTTGTATTAGTTCCTCAAAAATTAGTATAAGTTATTATAATTTTCTATAAATTGATATAATATTGTACAAATTAGTAAAAAATAATATAAATTAACGTAAATTAGTACAAATTTGTATAAATTAACATCATTTAGTACAAATTATTAAAAATGATATACATTAGTATGAATTAATAAAAGATATTATAAATTAGCATAAATTATTATAAATTAATATAAATTGCTATAAATTAGTATTAATTCATCATATAGTAGTATAAATTAAAGTAATTTACTATAAATAGTTATAATTTGTTATAAATTACTATAAATTAATAAAATTTAGTATAAATTCCTAAAAATTAGTATAAATTAATAAAATTTTGTATCATTTAGTATAAATTAAATGAAATTGATATTAAATAATAAAAATTAATAAAAGGTATAATAAAATAGTCTAAATTTTTATAAAATAATATATATTACTATAAATAAGTAATCATTTTTTTGAATTAGTATAAATTGGAGTATTATACTATAAAATGATATAATTTAAATTATATTAAAACAAATTTGTACAAATTAGTTTACATGAATATAAATTTTTTGAATTTGCATGATTTATAATAAATTTGTATAATTAATTATAAATTATTCATTTTTGTATAAAATAATTTAAATTAGTATAAAAAATAATTTAAAATTTTTATATTTGTAATAATATTTATTATTAAATATTTTATGAAATATGTAAAAAATAATAATTACCTATTCATTTATTGAAAAATGATTCATAATATATTTTATATAATAAAGTAATTAATTTTACTTTTTTTGGAAAAATTTAGACCCCAGAAATAGGAATCAATTTTTACTATGAGATCAGGAATATATAAATATTTATATAAATAAAAATGGATCTTGTATAACTAGTATCTAAACTGTGGTTGTCAAAGAATTTATTTCATTCACATAATTAAATTAATAATTTTTTTCAAAAGGAATAATTATGTGTTTGTGTGAGAAGTTGAATTTCAATAGATATGAAACATTTGATAATGTTAGGATTTATATTTTTTGTTTTGGTTTTTTGATTTATTATGAAATTTAGTTTTAACATGGTGAATAAAATTCAGAAGAAAATAGAATTTTCTGGTTCCATAACTATAGAATTTTCAGAATTTAGTACATGATATTATTGCCCCACATTTTCTAAAAATAGAAACTCAGAATGAATATTCTTTTCCCAAATTATAACTATCTTGAATTTATTTTTTTTATTGAAATATTTTGAGGAGGACTTATATCGTGGATAAAATATAGGAAATTTTGATATTGTTACAAAATTTATTTCTATTAAATCTAATTTTGGAATTTTAAAAAGTTTATTTGAACAAATATTTTATTTGGTTAAATTGTTGCAGCATGAAGGGAATATATTTCCTATTTCATTCCGTGAAAGGGAAAAAATTGGTTTATAGTTTGCATTTTAGTTATCAAATATCCATGCATTTTTAAATGACAGCCATATATGTAAGGGTGAATACGATTAATTAGGTAATTGTCTAACATATGGATAATCGAGGTATAAATTGGAAGATAATGGAAATTATATATTTATTTCTGTTAAATAATTAAGTTAATTTCTTATTACATATATAATACAATGTTTATTTATGTCCTGCAATAGAACTTCATTGATGACATGACACAGTTCCAATGATTTTGTTGGTCAAATATTAAATCATCATTGTGATGGTGATTCCTGGAAACACATTGATTAGGTTAATTCATCATTTCTTTCAGGACCTTGTAACATATGGTTGGGTATTTTTATTAATGGTTAATTTCCATTTTGTGCTTGAAGTGGTCAATATTAATTTGTCCTTATTACTTATCTTCTTAAAACTTATCTCCTTGGATGTTGATGAAGGAACCATATATATGTTTGGAGTTTCCAATTCCATGACATATGGAACGGAATATATATTTTTATTTTAATACCTTTATTAATGATTTAATTTTATTATAGAACAATTTAGAAACTACATATGATGTAGTTGAAGGTCATTATTTTATACTCAAAGATTCATTAATAAAAAAAGTCAATTAATTTTGTGTGTATGGTATGATATATGGATAGAGTATACTTGGTCTAAAATCTTATCTATACCACATGGTTGATAGTAAATCATTTATTCTTTTCAATGAAATAAAGATGTTTTATATAAATAACATTTGGAGACTTCACCCTATAGATCATCCATTTCGATGAAGTAGAAATTAATTTACAAAATATAAAATTAACAGAGGGAAACCTCTAATAGTTATCTCTTGTATTTAGGTTAAATCTATTATCTCTTAATTACCACATATTAATTTTGAATGAACTATAAATGTACAAAAATGCCATTTTGGGAGAGGTCACATTTTTATAAAGTTAAGTGTTTTATGGGAGATTCCATATTGGTATGATTTTTTGGTTCATAAAAAGTAATATTTAATGAATTTAAATAACCTCGAACTCAAAGTATGCATATTTCAATGTTTTTTCACGAATTAATGGGTGTAATTTGATGAGAATATTCTTGTTGGGAATGGTAAAATGAGGAAAAATCGTAAAGATAGACATTATCTATAGGAGCTATCCATACAATGACTACATATTCATGATTTGATTAAATTATGGGTAGAGTACATGGATCAACATTAATGAATTTAAAATTTTTCATAGTTTGATGAATGTAACTCCTGTCATAAACATTTTTTAATGGATTTAAAGATATGTTGACACAATGTTTAGCCTATCTGATTTCTTGAAGATTCATAATGTGGATCCACAATTCACTTCATGAATATGTCTTGTTATAGTAGATTAAACAACCTAAACCACTTTTCATTTATCATTTGTGTCTTTTCCATATAATCCCAACACTAGGCACACTCTAGGAATGTTTGGTCTCTCTAAAAAAAATTTAACTCGTATCTTCGATTCACGAAAACTAATTTGTTCCCATGCATCCAATATGGAATGTTATTCCTTAATCAGGATCAATTATATATTTTTAACCATGGTAAAAACAAATTTTATCTTCAAAATCATGGCTAGATAAAAGGTTTTGTGAATGGTATAATTATTTTTTAATGATTATTTTTATAATTTACACCCATATTCTATGATTTTTCATCTATATAACACTTGGACCAAGACCAGTCTCAAAAACATATCATCTTTAGTGATTTGAACAGGTCCTAATATTTATGGGTGTAGTTCATATCATACCTCAATCATAAAGTTCTCAAAATGTCAATATGGGAATGATTATAGAATCCATTTATGTATTTATACTTTAAAGGTGACCCTTTCCTTGATTATCATTATTTTAGTTAAGGTTGGAATCTATTGACTTTATCACATATTTTATATGGGTTATTGAAATTCATGTTGGTGTGCATGTGTAGCCTTGAGAAACATATGTTTGATTCTTGATCACATTAAGTGTACATGTTTATCCTTGTTTTTTTTTATACATGATTTTAGATATTTTGATGATGATAAATCATAATTTGATGTGATGTTTTGATATGTCATTTTCTTCTTGTATTATATATCTTATTTTTATATCTTCTATAACCAAGCATGTTGTTTGAGCCCAGTGGACTATCCCTAGTGACATATATGTTAGGTGTGAGGTCAAAATAAATTTTTATATCCCATTAAGAGCATTGTTTTGTTAATTTTTGGTATTTTTTGTAATTATAGTTGGATATTTTAGGTGGATGAACTATGTTTCCTATAGCATGGGGTTGAAGCAGGTAGAGCCAGTTTCCAAGGACCCTACTTATATTATGTACTGATGTGATATATTTTTTATATATTTACCATATTTAATAACATGGAATGAAACTGTATATATGATTCACTAATTTGATGGGTTTTTGGTGTAGTTCTACTTAGTCTTTTACTCACACCCTACTCGAGCATTTTTGTGTTCTTGTAGGTTTATTTCTTAAAGATCGGGTGGGAATGGGTTGATTGGTGGACGATTGAGTGGGTTTAACATAAGGAAAAATATTGTAATGGATGGATTTTGATTTTATGGTTTGTTGTGTATACTAATTAGTTTCTTCCCATACACACAATATTGTTTATATAGTTTTTGTAATATATCTAACATTCTATGTTGATACTATATGTTTAATATTTATATATAGTGGTAATCAGATATTTATTGAATTATCCTTTAATTTTTTTTATTTTTTTATTTCTATAATATACATTGATGTTCACTTGTAACATAGGTAATAGTCTCCCCAAACTGCTTCGTAAGACCTCTCAATTAGTCAACAACTTCTTGTGTAAAGGGAGGCACACATGAGGTCATGTGGAATCTTCATCTTAGACCCGATGGTTCAATTTAGGGTTTTATAAATTAGTATTAGAGGAGGTTCACTAACTTTATTATTATATGTCAATTGACTATAGGCAAGGTAGATAGGTGATAATATGTTTTTGACTTAGAAATTATAACAATGTTGTGTCTGTCCAGCATAGTATAATGGGCCTCTGAGTTACTTGAAATGTTGTATTTTATGGTTTGTTATTCCATATTAATTTTTATTAAATTCATGATGTGTGATGCACATGTTATCCTTGTCTTTATTTTTGATATCTTGTATGTGTTATTACATCATTAGAAGAATATAGAATCACATTCTATATATTGATCTCTTGAATTAGATAGAGATAAAATAATTAAAGTCCTATATAAATTATGATCTATGCTTTGGTGCATAATTTTTTACATATTTTTATTTGAGATTTTTATATTCTATGCCTAAGGGTATATATGTGGATATGACTAACATGAAAGGACCGAAATCTTGACTTGTTTTTTGGGGGTTTATTAAAGGGTTATCCCTTAATGTTATGGCTAGCCTCTTTCAACGAATTTTATTGTGAACCCTTGTGTGTGTCCGAGTTCTATCATTTGTTTCCTTATTTAGGATGTTGGATTTTACTATGGTTTATTCTAGAATTTTAGGAAACTTTTCCTCATAGATGAATTTAATATAAAATTCCCCCATGTATAATAGAAGGATGGAACCAAGAACTCTCCTGTTATTTCTATTGTGGGTCAAGAAGAAGAATTGTCCCTACTAGAACTCTTTCATCTAGTGGTTGTTTAGGGCAATGATGCCTATAGTGGTGGCCCAATTATAGATAATTATGCTCACAAAATCCATTCACTATATCCTGCATCCTTTAGGGAACTAGAGGACCCTTGATTTAGAGGATTAGATATAGGTCATTGACAGGATATTCGAACTTTAAGAGACCCCACAGGATTATAAGGTGAGGCATGTGAGATTTAGGTTTTGAGGTGCAGTTGGAAGATTAACTTTCCCTGAAGGCATCCTTGATTCCTTCAGGCATTGGTCAAATTTTATTTTCAGTTTCCAAATTACACTTAATATTAGGGCATATTAAAAAAAATTAGAGGTCAATCCCATAGATAAATATTATTATAAAATAAACTAAGTTGATAGAACCCTTTGTGAGATTCCTCACATTTACTCACTTTTTTTGGTTTGAAAAAAACAAATTATATTGGATACTAAGTAGATTAGAGGAAGGGTTCAGGTCAACATTAGGTCATAAAAACGGGTAATTCTTAATCTAACAGGGGATAAACCTATGGTAAAGGCTAAAAGGAAGTGAAAATAAATCAATTTATCTTGGTCCTACCAATTAGATAAATTTAAGTATGTGAACACTCATTCGTCAAGAGTAATTGAAAACCAAAGCATGGGAACATTATATTCTATGATAAATGAGATACAGGCTATTGGTCCAACCATGATCTTCTATAATGAGGTCATGGTCATTTAATTTCCACCTCTGATGGTTAGGGATAATGAAAAATAATTTTATTGAATATTGTTTTAACCCTTATTACTAACCATAGGGTTATCTAGTTCAATTTTAGATATTCATTGGATCCAACCAACCCTAATTTCTACCCCTTAACTTACGAGGATTATCCACACATGATGGAATTGAATGAAATTAGGGAAATACATCATAACAATATTGGTATTAAAAATAAATGACATAAATAAGAGAAGTTCACTATTTAAGTCATTAAATAATAATTAAATACATACCTGAATGAATAAAAAATGAATAATGCAGTATAAATCAATGTTATGGGGAAAACGGGATTAGAAACGAAATTTTTTAATAACATTTATCAAAAAAAGAATCATAGATTTTAATATCGAAACAACAAAATGTGTAGAACAATAAATTAAATAATATGGGACTGGAAGAATTTAAAATAGAACAAAAAATGGAGAATAAATAATGAAATAAAGAAAATACATTTCAGATTTCTTCCACCCCTCAACAGATTAAGTTGATGAAATATTCATAGATCCCAAAAGGTACAAGATGTGTACAAAGTTCAAATCATATAATTTTTTAAGTTGATTCTTCTTCAACACTTAAAAAATGTGAATTTTTTTCTTATCGTGTACGTTGTATCCTTAAAAGCCACATAAAATTTTAGATCTTCACAAATTTTTTTTCAACAATATTTGATGTATACTAGGCTTTTAACTCCTCATGTTGTGTAATGTGATCATGCTTTATAATATTTATATTTTGAGATTTGATATTTCATGATGTATTATTAGGATACAAATAATGTACTTGGTCCACACCTTGTAATTAGGATTCATGGCTTGTAATTTCAGCTGGTAGATTTTTCGCTTGAGGAGTAAACATCATGTACATAAGTTTCACAATGTGTAAGGTTGATTTATACAATTTCCCATAATTTCACCTTTTTTTACATTAATTTATAATTACTAAAAATAAAAATAAAAAACAAGTGTATTATCATGTAAATCATGATTAAAAATTAATGAAATGCATCCAAAATGAATATACAGATTCGACTTATAAAATTACCCTTCACTTGAAAAATTATTTTTCCGGCAGAAAAAAACATTTGAATAGGGATTCCTAATGAAACAAATTTTAAAACAGAAAACATTCTTTACAACTAAGAAAATAGAACTAACTATAAGAAGAGAATTAAATTCCACCAAAATCAACCAGATAGAGAAAATCATTCATTCCTCATAGTTCAGGTCTTTATTTTGATTCTTTCTACCTATTATTACAATTTCATAACTATTCTTTATAAAGTATACCCATTTTTAAATTTACCTTATAATGAATTTTACCTCATCACACAAGTTATAATAAAACTATAGATATACGCATACCCTAAATACATGTTCATAATCATATGCTTAAATTGGTTTTATCATCTATACTTCATAAAGAAAAATACAAAGTCAGCCTTTTTTTATTTAAAAAAACGATCAAATGTATCTTAGGATAAGGGAATGTGGGGATAAAATAAAAAACAATCTCAAAAAGAGGGTAAGCTCTAAATTAAAATTCATGAAAATCATAAACAAAATGTTTAACTCCCCCCAAAAAATGTGTCCATTCTCTAACAACTCAATGTGGGACTATGAGTACATCATGTATGTATCAAGAATGTACCCTTGTTCCTTTATTTTTATTTTTATCGACTTACTAAATACTGTGGCTTGTCAAGGTCTTATATTCATCCCCTAACCACATATTATAAACCATCAGATTCCTTGGTCAAGTAATTGTGATTTTTAAACATCATAATACGCATCTGAATATATTTTTCTTTACTATTTATATTTTTTATTAAAAAGAATAGGGTAAGTTTATAACATTTAAAAAGTAGTTATGGACCATTTCATATCAATTTAGTGAAAGTTCCACCATATCTCTCCTAAATTCTAACATCCTGTGTCTATCAATAGTGAATATGCTGCCACAATATTTCAAAGGATAATCATCCACAGTACCAAGGGTAGGGTACAATGGTATAATAATCTTGAAATAACTTAATCCTAACAAGGATATTAATATTTTCTACAAGATAAATATGTATGTATAGGTGGGTCTCTTCAAAAAGTTTCTCAAAAAGATTCGATCCATCATTTAAAAAAATATATTTTTAATCATATCTTCAACAATATCTAAATGAATGTTCTAATATATTTATATGTACTGGGTATCTCTCATGAAAAATGATTAGAAAATAACATGATAGTGTATGTATATAATCTTATCATGAATGAGCGTATAAAATAACTATAAATCACTTAATGAATAAATTACTAGTAAATTCATTCAAAATAAACTTCAAAAATCTAAAATTTGAATTAAATTACTCAACTCATGAATCAAGAAAAAAATTATAAAGAATTGTAAAAATGTGTTTCATTAATTGAATACCTAGCATTTTCTATTATTTAAATGGGTTAAATGATATTTCATGTTTAAGGAATGATTTCAATGAAAAATGATTCCTAGAAGAGTTAAAACATACAATAATTCAAGCGTATCAATGTTAATGCTCAAGAAAGACTCACACATGCTTAAGATGATACAGTGTCCACACAGTTCTAAAAGAAAGTGGTAGAGATAGAAATTAACACATAGACAAAAAATTAAATAAAATTTTGAAATTGAATGTAATAAAATTTAGAGATCCTTGTAGTGAATATCATAAAATGGGGAAACCTTGAGGATTATGATTGTAATTTGGGATACCTAGAAAAAACATTAGAAAAAAATAAGTTCAATATAGAACATTAGTCTGCATGGATACTCCAATTTCGAATAATAAAATTGAGTAGGTGTATACAATCAAGACTTATAGAAATCAACTCATATACATATAGTAATGGTGTATATTGATGTTTGGATGACATTTGAACAAAAAATATGGTAAAAGAAAATACAGTGATCCAAAAAACATGAATAAAAATAAAGAAAATAAAAATATAAGTATCATCCAATAAATCACTATGTTATTGATCTATTTTTAGTCTCTATCCATTTACCTTTAAGGTTGGTTCTTCACCTTGTTGATTTTCGATTTCCCCAATGGTAAATAATATAATAATTATAAACATACCCAACCATTAAGATTCTAGTACAATAGGGAATAGTTTCGTTCAAGAATTAAAAAGTATAACTTTATCCCATTGTGTGAAAATATTATACACAATTCATTCTTCATCCCATTTATTTGTTTTTATTTATAAGTGTGGGAATCTTTATAGTCAACCCTTCTGATCTCTTCAAGATTATTGTGTTTTATCGTTCTAACTTTCCCAAAATTTTCAACATCAACATTTAGTTTCTAAATATATAAATATGTGTGATGCTCTAATTCAATTGGAAAGTGGCATGGTTTCCCATAAAAAAGATAAAACAGAGTAGTTTTAATGGTTGTTTTACAAACTATGTGATACACCCAATGTGAATCATCCAATTTGAGGCTCAAATCATTTCTATTTGCAGCCTCATTATTTTCTAGAATTTTTTTAATATCTCTATTATAAAATTCATCTTTCCCAATAATCTATGGACAATAGAGAGAATAATTGTTATAACGGATTCCATACTTTCTAAGAAAATATTTCACAATAATATTTGCAATGTGTGTTCCTCAATCACTAAGGAGAAACTATGGAATTCCAAATTCCGATAAAATGTTTTTCCATAATAATTTCTTGACGACTAGAGTTGTGCCATCGATGGTGGCATCATCTTCTACCCACATTGATATATAATTCATTCAAACCTATATGTAAAATTTTCCATAATAATTTTGGAATGTACCCATAAAATTAATTCCCCATTCATAGAAGATTTCAACTTCAATAATGGGATTCTAGGATATTTCAATTATTTTTACCATAGTTCCTATTTGATGGGATAAATCATAGTTTTAAAAGAAGTTACTTGTATGTATTTATATCATGTTATAGAAAAGTCCACTCAATAAGATTTTAGCTAAGGTGAATTTAGGCACGTGATGTCCTCTAGCTGGTAATGTATGACATGTCTCAAGTACACTTTTTATTTTTTCTTCTAGGTCGCAATGTCACATTAAGCCATTATCAAATAAAATAATTAGTAGAATCTAATCTCAATAATAGTGTGTGTCTTCAACCAGAAATCACTTCTTCTATTGTAGGGGAAGCCTGGGTAAAAGAATCTTGTCAAAAGTTATTTTACAATATCAGAAGACCCTTTTTGTGCTTGTGAATTAATGTTATAAAGTGTCTCATCAAGAAAGTCCTTTTTAATATCTAGATTATCATAATACTTAATATTGGGAAGTGGTATTCTTGATAGGTTATTATCAATGTAATTTTTAGTCCCTTTTGTATCCTTGATTATTATATCAAATTCATGTAGTTATACCATCCATTATATCAACCACGGTTTGGAATCCTTTTCACACAGTAGATATTTTAGTGCTCCATGATCTTTGTAGAAACAAAGATTGGAAAATACGAGGTATGAATGTTAATTTTCAAAGGTAATGATGAATGTTATCATTTTTTAGTAGTCATATAATTAACCTTAACATCATTCAGTGTTTGTATGGAATAGTAAACAGGGAAGAAGGTATGTCTGAATTGCTATTCTAATAAAATTGAATGAGTGAAGTCACTATTGTCGCACATCAAATTGAAGTACTTATCCCAATCCGGTGAAATGGTGACAAGATCAGCCACTATGATTCTCTTGAGTGTATTGAATTCTCATTGAAACTATTCTGTTAACTTGAGAAGAGTTTATTTCATGAATCAGTATATCAATGGGTTGGATAATTTCAATATTTTCTTCAATTAGTAGTAGAATTATGCATTCCAAATAAATCTCTAAATTCCTTTTATTTTTATTGGATTATGTAAGTATTTTATTACTTTTATTTTTTTAGGATCCACCACCATAAATTTATTGGGGATTTTATTTTTGAGGACTATTCCTCTTTTAAACATGAAGTGAAATTTTTCCCTATTTAATACTAGGAATTGTTCTTCACAGTGTTGTAAGACTATGTCCAAATTACATAGGTAAACCTAAAATGATCGTCCATAATCTCAGAAAACACCAATAAATTTTTGTTGTAATTTCTCCTGCATGTCATGGAATATATGTTTCATGCACCGTTAAAAATTCATCAGTGTATTAATTATACAAAATGATATATGTCTATAAGTGGTGGTTCCAAAGGGATGAGTGGACATAGTCTTGGAGTAGTCATCTGGATCAATTGAAATATGATATTGTCATTAATATCCATCCAAGAAACAATATAATTCAATCCCTTATAGTATTTCAAAATTTTGATCCATAAAAGAAAACTAGATATTATCTTTTCATATTTTTTTGGTTAGATTTTGATAATAAATGCATATTTGGAACCTAGTGATTGTTCGAGTTTAGATTATATCGTATTTGTTTCATAATGGTTAGGAAGAACTTCTTTGAAATTACTTGTTCCAAAATCACCCATTCACTGTTGAATATTTAAAAAATTATTCTAGAATCAAGAAGTTTAAAAACATCTCTCTTAACCCCCTCTTTCACTAGTGTCTTTAGTCACGTATAGGGTTTTTGTTTTGGTTTATCACCATACTCTAACAATATATTGTTGGTGTAGATTGTGAGTATCATACATTTAATATCATCAAATCCCCAAGAAATTGAATTTTTATGTATTTTAGGACTTCAATGAGTTTTTCTTATTGTACTAGGCTCAGTTATACATTGATAATGACTGGAAGTGAAACCAAATACTATTTGAATGATTAATTTAGGGTTCTTAACATAGGTTTTAATCCCAACATTATTTATTTGATAAATAAGGTATAAATGGTAAGATTATATCCCCTTTTAGATATTTAGTGTATTATAAACCATTGTAGTTAGTGCATTCATCTTCATCTAGATACTATGTCTCCCTCTTATCCCCAATGGTCATAAATATTTTCTCATCTTTAAGAAAGAAAGATTGATAGTCAAATGATTCATGCCCTTGCTGGGTAGCCTTTTTTAAGTCAAACATTACTTGATCTTAATAAATTCAAAATATAAATCATCCTTTACTCACATCAATCTATGACTTCCCTATATAAACAAATGGTCACCATAAGATGATTGAAGTGTCCCCCTCTTCCTCAATTTTCGTGATATAGAATTTTATAAGGAAGATAAATTTTCCAAATTTGACTAATATATCCTCAATAATTCCATTGGGATACTTGACTAATTTTTCAGATATTTGAAGTAAAACTCTCTTTGGTTTCAACTCATCATGACCTAGTTTTTTAAGACACTCATTGGCATGATATTGATGCTCACACAGAGATCACACAAAATTCTTCCAAAATTTCATGTCCCTATAGTGCATGGATTAGAGAAACTTCCAGGATCTCATATCATTGTGGGTAGATTACATTTCACAACTATAGAAAATTATTCATTTAAAAAGATAAATCATAATTCTTCTACATTATTCTTTCTTGAGATAAAGACTTTGAAAAAAAATTCATATGAATTTATTTCATCAATCAATTTTTATAGGGTATGATTGATGTTCTATTATTTAATCATTTCCAAAAAATGTATTTATCCTCTCTTTTAGATTTTCTCATCCTCAATTAAAATTGTAGAGGGGTTTTATGGTGTTGGTTATACCTAGACATAATCTTTTTTAGTTTTCTCTTGAAAAAGATCTTTTAAAGTTGGTTTTGATTCTATGTTTGTCTCATAGAAAACATTAATTATGTAATTATTATTACTATTTCTAATGAATGTCTCATATTTATAGGTTCATCAATATTACTTTCTTCACCAAATCATGGATACTATAAATATAGAATTTTTTCATTCATAGTTATCAGAACTTTTTCATCCTCTATTAGATATATCTCATTGTTACCAGGAAATGTAATTGGTAATTGGCACAACAAGGTTATGGAGATATTTCGAATTTTGATCTCAAGGTGACGTAGTGAACTTTATAGTTTTTTCATTTTCATTTATTTTGTCACCATTGTCTGATATTTTTTTAGTACAATGATAGTGAGTATGTTTCCATGAATAGATTGTAGGGGTGGAGATTGTTGTAGAGGTGTTAGATGAGTCTACTAAAATTGTCGTTGTTGAGCTGGTGGAAATGGTTTTTTTTAAAATATTTCTATGGTTTAGGAGAAATAATTTATGGGGGATACCAAGGTGGCCCCTAATTTTATGTTGGTGCTTGTAAATTCCATTATTGATAATAACATTGGTTTTGTTTCTGTGGCTGTTGATCTAACATTTAATGATAATATTACTATTGGTAGTATTTATTTTAACTCATGCAAATGAAATCTCGACTTTGTGGTTCTTTTGTACTTTCTCAACATTGTTGATTTTTGTTCGGGCCTACACACATCTAATAAGATTATATCTCCATCACTGGAGTGGGAGGGGTAATGGTTGGTATGGGAACTAAAATGTTTCAAGAATCTTATTGAGGTACTCCACCTGGGTTTCTAGGTGATTAGTTTCAAAAAATTGATATAGACCATGCACAGATGTCCCTTTATCACTCTTCCATAGATTGGTATTTTAGAAAACTTTATCCGAAAATGATCTCTCAACATCATGTGTCTTTAGAATGGTCCCACCTTCGATAGTGTTATCGACCACAGTGCTCCAATATAGATAAAGTCCCTCATAAAAATATTGTAGTTAAAGTCATACATTGTTTTAAATATGTGGGAATTTACAATTCAGTCTTTAAATTGGTGCCATGCTTCCAAGGATGATTCTCCATCTTCCTGGTTAAAATTTTGAATATCATTTCTGTGTTTCTAGGTTGGATTGATGGTATATATTTATCAATAAATCTCTTGGATAATTTATACAAAATCATGATGGATTCATGAGAATTACTTTTTATCTAATCCTTTTCTTTTTTCACACAAGAACAATGAGAAAACACTTAGTCAAATATCATCATAAGAAAATAACTGTTCGGAAATGTTATCAAAGACCTCTATGAAATTTTAAATTTGTTCATGGGGTAGGAACTTTGTGTCACACCATATTTCTCCATGATCTAGATCATATGAACAAGTCCATGTTTTATTTTGAATATTTTTCTTGAATGGGAGGGAACACAATTTTGGCTTCCACACAACTAATGGATGGAAGGAATTGATACATAATGGTATGATCCTGTAGTTTTGTATGCTCCCCCTGGTTGAAAGGTGGCACATATTTTATAATGTTATAGTTGGTATGTGTATGATTAATATGATTAATCTTTACTTAGTGGTGGTGTTCAATTATAGAATGATCAATATTAGGATCCAACATAATTATTTATTGATCATTAAAGATGATTGAAAAAGTTAGAGGGCCTTGACACATAAACAAGCTGATAAAAAGTGGACACAAGTTCTATTTCATGAGTGAAATAATTTGAATTGAAATTGGAATGTAAAAAAGAAGAAATTGGAGAAGGTGATGTAATCCACATTTCATTCTGTTGGTTACTCTGCCTAAGCACAGTAGTCACCAGCAATAGTGCCAGTATTTGGTGCACAAAAAAGTGTTTTTGATGCCCTTGGGAATTTATTGGATTGTGTCTTGATGTTCTAAAACTACACATAGTACTATGTCTTAGTACAATGGTGATTTGGGGTTTCACCCATAGTGACAGCTTATCAGACAATAATACTGACATTTAGAACATTTTATGGAATTCATCACTTTTACTCAATTGTTTTTCTAAAACAATGTATCTTAGACTATAAAAATATCAAAGGAAGGTTTTAGGTTCAGTTTTTGGGTATAGGAAAAGGTTAATATTTAATTTAACATTGGATGTACCTACAAAAAACGCCGCAAAGTGGTGTAAAAGACAATGATTGATCATGGTCCAACTAATTGGATGAACCTCTGATGGAAAAGTCGACATAGTCAAGAGTATTTGAAAAACTAATAATATGTATAATGTGTTTTATTAAGAAATAAGTATAGGCTATTGTTCCTATCTTGATCTTCTCCAACTAGGTCATGGTCATTCAATTTTCACCTCTAACGGTTAGGGTTATTATAAAATAATGAGATAGAATTTCTTTAAACCTAAAAATTATGTATACGGTTACTTGATTACAATTTTATATATTCATTAGTTTCAACCACCATTACTTTCGACCCCTAACCCTAATAAGATTTTCTGCCATTATGTAAATGAATGAAACAATTAAAATAGATCGTAAAATGATCATAATCACAAATAAATGATGCAATGTTGATATATTCACATTGGAAATCCTGAAAATGAAATTTAATTCTAAATTAGACGATGAAATAATGAATAAAACGTTGGAAATAAATGTTTTATGGAAAAAATTATTGTAAATAGATCATTGAAATAGAATTGATCAAAAATTGAGTATTTTATTTGGAAATGGAAACAAAGAATTGTGTATAGTAATGAAATAAAGAAAATGAGATAGAGAAAATTGAAAGAAGAACAAAAATAGAGAAGAACAAAATAAAGGAAGAAGAGGAATTATGGGTTTTTTCACCCCTCTGCATGTCCGGGAACTGAAATATTTATTGATCACAGGAGGTACATTATGTGTACCTGGTTCAAATCATGTACTTATTTAATTGGAATCTTCTGTGAATCATACATGACATGTAGTTGGCTTTAAAGTTGTTTAATTAAGATCCTTCAAATCTAATGAATATTTTGGATATTTCTGGATTTGTTTGCTTGAATATTCAGAGGAAACATGGTTTTAAAAATATCACTTTATGTAGTGAGTTCACACCATATAATTTTAGATTTTGGTTTTCAAATATTCCATGATGCTTAATTAGGATACATGTCATGTTCTTGGTTTATTCCATGAAATTGGAATTTATGGCATGTAATTTCAGCTGGTTTTTCATCTGTTCAAGGAGTACACATAGTATACTTTGGTTACATTCAATGTAATGATTATTTCTACCTTTTTTAGATTTTATATTTTGAGACATAAATTCCTAATTCAGACAAAAAACCCATTAGAACCTAGTGTATTATAATGTAAATCATCATTAAACATTAATGAAATGTATCCAAAATGTATATACAAGTTTTTTTTTCAATGATGGTGGGACATCATGTTGTAGGTCAGTAGATGAGAATATATGACTTGTTCAAACATCTAGAATATCTTATTTGTATAATTATTCCCATATGATTTGAAGCTAGACCATTATCAAGAGTTCACGAAGCTATAACAGGGAATGATGATTGTGTTTTAATATTCAGTATGCTTCATTGATCTGATTCAATTTTATCCTCTTCTTATGGGGAATGAGGCATTGATGGATAGAAATTCTGAGATTGTTCTTCACAAAGTGATGATGAAATAATTTAATAACATTGATTTTAAGGCCTATGATATAGTTCTTTGTAAATAAGTAACAATCAATATGTAAATGAAGAAAGACAAAGCTACTGCTATTCTTCCTGATATCAGTGGAACGATAGGTGCCTTCTCAAGTAGAGACCTAGTTTCTCATCTAGAATAAATAAGTAAAATTCATATAATGAATTCTCAGGGTGATATTTCACAGCCAGAGTAGAACTGAGAATATTAGAATCATTTTTAGGGATAAAATATTTAATGTTGTATAATAGTGGGATTGAGTGACATGTTCTCAAAGGATGCATCTTTTCTATCAAGACTGGTCACCAATGTAGAAAAATATACCATATAGATAAGTTATATTATAGTGTTTCATGGTTTCACTCTATAAATTCATGAATGGGACCTCACCAATAGCTACAAACACCACAAGGGTCAGTAAATTAGGTATATCATGAGTCTATAGGGTGACATGTAGTGGTGGTCGGTAGGGATTATGTAATTGACAAGGGTTTTGTAGATAATGGATAGGGACCTTAAATAGATTTAGGTAAGCTCTTGATACCTTCTACTCTATCTATTTTATTGTCTCATACAAGATAATCCAATTCATTCATATCTAGTCAAGTGGTTTTTGGTTTAGATTTATAGGTTAAGTACTCCTATGAGTTCTTTTCAATCGATACACCCATAGGAAAAAAAAATAGATCAAATTTATATATATCTAGTTAATCTGATAGTGGTTTATAACTTTTATCATATATGGAGTTTCACTATTATAGAGATAATATTTTTTATATGATATTGTGTGTGGACTAGTTGAATAGTTTCTATACACATATTGATTATTGTGAATGACAAGTGATCATTCTATCACCAAATGGGGAAAGGTTTGTGTTAACAAGTGAATATGACATTGGGCTAAATGGAATGGGACTAGATCCTAAATAGATATAAATATTTTTAGCACTAGTGGAAGGAATGATACTTTTTGTGGACTAGACTATATCTCTACGCTCTAATACTCTTATGGTCGACTTGTACCCATATTACTTTTTGAATGATTTCTCAGGGTCACCTCCACACATTGGAGTTGATATTTGATATCATTATGCTTTCTATAGAACGACCCATATCAATTACACTATAGCACATCGTACCATCTGTGCTAGAAGATATGAAGGTGAAATTTATTAATATTGAGTATAAATGCTTCATCAGGATGAGGATTTCCCCGTAGGGTGCTTTGGTGTTGTTCTCTAATAATGATGATAGTATTATTTGTCTTTATGTAGAATAAAATATGTTGTGAAGGATAACCATGAAGAATAGATACTCATTGTTGAGAATTTATTTCTTGTTCAATCGGTTTATAGGAGACCAATGGTTTTATAAGATTGATCTAAGTTTCATATACCATTAGCTCTGGGATAGGGAGTAATACACCCTCAAAGTAAATTTTTTGTTATATGATAATCTATTTATTCCTTTTTTGTCAAAGAATGATCCAAAAGTGTTCATGACACTCAATAATAACATATTTTACATTTACTTGTATTCCTTAATCATTTTTCTCATTGATGATATCATTATATATTCCATGATATCAGAATAAAATTATTGAAACTTGGATATCATGTTGAGAACACTTTGGGATCATTATATTTACACTAAGTACTAAAATATTCACATTTGGGTATAATAGGTTGTATTTCATGGGTATTTAGTGTCTAAAACATTAATAAAACTTGATGTATAGATGTTTGATATTGTCTTGTATTGGGAACACTCAATAAATGTGTCCTAAAATTAGAGTTTTTTAATTATTTCAAGATACTATTGGAGCTTCATTCAAGACTTTCCTCACTCAAAAATGTTCATGGATACAATCACCAATAAATGGGTTAAGTGATAATGGATAGATAATAGTGAATAATGTTTTTGAGATCTAAAGAAAAGGATGATATCGAATCTAATCTTGATTCTTTCTGATCCTCATGTTGGCTATGTAGTGTATTAAGACATGTATCACATTATCCTAAGAGATATTATGATGTAGGGTGGTAAGGTAGTATATTGTGGGACTCTGTAATTATGACCCCATACATTGAACTACCCTACACGTGAATTGGATTTGGAATCTATGATTCATACACTAAAAGTCTGACTATGCTATCAATTTGGTGAGAGACTTTTCATATATTTGGACTAAAAGAGATTGTGGTATATTTTATCTCAATGTAACCATCAATCATACCAATAATTCTAGGTTGAGTACTTATAAATTTTTTTATTTGATATATAATACACTAATGTAAATGGAAATGTATTCACATATTCACTGAGTCGAAAAATCAGAATGTTGGAGTGAGAACATTAAATGTAGGGTGGAAGATCATTGAATTATTGGTATATAGGCACATTGGTGTAGATGAGGATTAAGGGTAAGTAGTCTATGAACCCTTAGTTATCACATCATCAACGATATACCATGTGAAGGTTATTCAACATCTTGATCTGGACAATGGGGTGATGCTTTAGAGGTTTTCCACAAATGGTTTTATTTTAGGATAGGCTTTGTATAGACATGGAGTGATCATAGTTTATGGAAGAGTGATGGTTATGTAATCCATTGGAGAGCATGTGATGAGATCCTCTCATGATTTGATGTAGGTAGTACACCCAAGGTTGACCAGGATATACCATGATATCAAGTAGCAGTTCTGGTAGAGTTTCATGAAAAGAGACATCATAGTTTTTTTCTCTCATTTTTTGAATTATCAGAGTCAAGGTTGAGAATCAGAGACTTTGAGGGTTTCTATATACACTTCCAATGACTATATTTAAGTGGGATAAAGTAACTATAAAATTCAAGAAAAGATTTACTATGATCTTTTGGGGTCTAAAAACCATTTCAATGGCAGTAGATCAGTTGACTAAGGTGTAACACTCCATAACAAATAGAGATACGAAATAAATGGATGAGTTAGGAAAGATCTATATTAAAGAGATTGTGTGGATTTATGGACTTTCATTGATCATGGTATCTATAATATATTCTTAATTTATCCCAAAATTTTAGAATAAAATGTAGAAATCTATGGGTGCCTAGTTGATTCTCAAGAATATCCTTTAATCATTAGACCAACAGACAATTAGAAAGAATAATCTAGACCTTATAGGATATGATAAACATATTTATTATTGACTTCTAAGGTGATTGGGATGATTACTTGGATGAATTACAGTTATCGTATAATAATATCTTTTAGTATTTCATTCATATGGCTCTGTTTGAGTATCTTTATAGGTATCCATGGTAATCATAGTTGTGATGTTGTGAGGTAGGCATGTCACTAGTTGTTGCGATGAGAATAGTACTTTAGACCTCATAGAGGGTGCATATGATTCAAAAAATGAGTAGATTTAGTTTAGAGTATGCAGTGGTATTATGCGAACTAGAGTTGATGACCCTTGGAATTCTCTTGGGGAAGAAAAGGTTTTCTTTGGGGTTTCCCATCGGTTGGGGAATAGATGTCTGAAAAGGTATGGGAAATTCGAACCATAGTATATTGGGTTGTTCAAGATAATCTAAAGCAACAGGATAGTGTCCTATCAGTTGGAACATCCTCCATGGTACCATGGTTTACAAAAAATATTCCATGTGTCAAATCATTTAATGTACGAGTCTAATCATGTGCTTGTGCTCATCCGTGAGATTGTTGAGATGGAACTAGTAACATATTTTATGGAGTGAACTATTTGGATAGTGAACCAAAGTGAGAATGTTTTCTAATGGAATACCATTCCTATTATTTTGGTTTAATGGTGTCATGGTCATTTTGAAGAAGAGATGTGGGAGATAAAGGAAGACAGAAGGGAATGGTGTATGGAGTTATTTGAGAAGGACTCTAAAGACACATATTGAGATTGATAAGTCATTATATGGGATATTATTTACATATTCAATATTAAGGTATACCATTATTTATGTTTTTTCATCATAAAGGGTTTACTTTTACAATGAGAGTCTTGGTGGGGGTGTTTAAATGAGTAAATATGTTAAAGTATTGAAATTGTATATAAGATACGTTCACATGATGAATGAATACTAATAGTATGAATGGATTCCTGGAAGAATCCATGAATAAATATTCATGACATGAAATTCATTTATAGAGTGATAATGTAATTTACATCATTAATGTGTAATAAGTTATTTTAATCCGAGATGGCACAATTTTCATAATATCATATCTTCTAAAGGATCCCAATCTGATTCTATAATTCATATTGTAAATGTGACCAAATATAATAGATTAAATATCCCAACACCATATTACATACTCATTTAACTATTTTCATAATATTTCAAATCCTAGGATATTCCCAAGTGTTTTAGAGATCTCTCAAATCCTTTCAAAAACTCTTTTCAACACCCAAAAACCCATTTGATCTTCTGCACCCAATATGGTAAGTTATTCCATGATCATGTTCAATTGTCTCCTTTTCTCCATGGTAAAAAAAATTATATATTCAATACCTTTTCTAGATCTAAGTGTTTTGGCATGGTCTAATGAGGGTTTTACGATCATTGGTAGAATCAACACACAAATTCATGGAATTTTCTTCTTTTTAATGGTATTACTAAGATCGTTGAAGGTCATCTTCAGAGAGTCGATCACTTACAAAATATTTTGGGCATGGTTTCTCTCCTACAACATTCTATAGTTATAAATGTTTGATTATGAGAATTTTTCTAGGATATAGTGGTGCCACTGGACTTGGCTAACAAACCTTTCTTTGATCATTTTTTTCACTTGAGGTAAGAATATCAAGAATTTATCACATATTTTAAACGGTTTATTGGAATAATTGTTGGTGTGACTTCATAAACCTAAGAAACTTATTTCTAATGATTTATCACATGGTCTATTTGTAATCATACTTCAAATGTTCTTGTGAGTATTTCAGTTAATTTTTTTCAATAATGATACAATTGGAATTGATATGTTGTTTTGGTCTCTCATTTGTATCTTGTATCATATGTGTTTTTCTTATTTCTTCTACAGTTGAGCATACTAATTCTGCACAGTTGACTATCAACCAAGAGATATATATTTTAAATGAGGTCAGTATGAATTCGATAGTTCCTTAATAGGCGATGTTTCAGTCATGTTTGGGACTATCCTTTCTCCAAGGGGGATGATTCAGGCTGATGAATGAGGTTTCCTCTAATAAGGGGTAGAAGTTGGTAGAGTCAATTTATAAGGACCTAGAATATGCTATGTACTTTAGTTCCAGAGTTGTTTTATTTCTATAACCTATAAAATTTGATGGCATGCACTAGAATATATTATGAACTAATGTTAATAGTCCTTATTAGTGTCCTAATATGTTTTGTAATCACATCTTACACAGAAATATCAATGCACTTATAGGTTTCATGCATAGGGTTATGATAAAGAGAAAGTGCTAAGTAGTTTAATTTTAAGTAGGTTTATCATGTGTTTGTAGATTATTTTGGATATACCTAATGTTGGAGGGTTATTGCAGATTTGGATTAGTTTATTACCTTACCGACTGGATTCACTATTTTATTTTGTTTAGGTATCTGACATTCCATATTTATACATCATGAGTTATATTTTTATATACTATTACTTTTATAGTAATTGATTCATTATTATGTTTTTATTATTTTTATCAGTCTATCATATACATTGATTCTCAACAAGTACTTAGGGTATAGTCTCCCTATGATATTTAGTAGGCCCTCACCACTAGATGGAAATATCTAGTATATCGGGAGGCATACATGAGGTAATGTGGAACCCCAACTCAAACATAGTGGTTCAGGTCAGGGTGTTACATTAAAATTCATAAAATTATTTTCAAAACATATTTTATACCATGACAGACAAACATTATAGGTATAATGATATTGTGATGGCGTATCTAGAAATTTCCCAAATTTATAGGAGAACTGAACTTGAGTTATTTGAAAATTAAAATAAAAAATAAGTTAAGTTAAGAGTATTTTTTCACTTTATAGAGAAATTAAGTTACTATTTTTTTAATGGATTAATTTTTTGGGGTTACGAGATGTCTATGCATCTAATTAGTCTCATTGCATTAGAAATGGACATAATACTAGGTTACAAATCTCAACTCTCTTGTCATCATAAAAATATTACAACCAATTTTCATTTGAGTTATTTTGAATTCTTCAATATAGGTTTTGTTAACTGAAATATAATATTTATTCTAATAGATTTTTGTGGAATCAAATGACTATAACACACTGAGTAAGCTCAAAAATATTGTTTTATAATTTTCTGGAAATTTTCAAAAATATTTTCGCCAGCCTTTCTTGAATCAATGGACCATTTGATGTTGAATTTTTGATATAATGAAAAATTTGGAGTTATGTTATAAATTTTATGGATGTACCTATCTAATGAACGAATGAAATAAATTAATAATAACACAAGTAATAAAGAAATTAGTTGAAGTTTCAATTGTTGATGTTTAGTTTCTAGGGGAATTTCAAAAAAGTTCTCTAATTATTTACAATATGAATATCCTTCAAAACATAATCAAATTTATCATAGTGAGATATTTTTTTATAATTTAAAATTCATTTCTTGTATTTAATTATAATATGCATGGTTTTGGTGTTCATCAGGAATTATAGATTTTATATGAGAAACTAGGCAGAGCTGATGTATATGTTCTACTCAATTACGAAGAGATGAATTTTTTTATATTATGTACTATGTATACTTCTATTTTTTAAAAATATTTAATAAATGTAAATTTATATAATTTTTTTATATTATATGAGATCAAATCAAAAAAATCACACAAATTACCCCATCTTCTCTTGAATAATAACAAATGTAAAAATTTTCTTACTACTCTCAAAGGATTATAAGTTAGACTTTTATGATAAAACATATGAAATAAATTTTTTATTTAATATATTTTTAATTAATTTCTTATCCATTTATTTCACAACATATAAAAAATTGGTAGTTGATTATATGCACTCAGTAATCTTCCATTAAAAATTTTCAAACCATATAATTTTTATGTGGTTAATGGATTTCAATTTTATACACACACAAATAGAGATTTAAAAAAATATTGAGTAGTGATGTTTTTTAAAGGATATCATCAAAAGGAAATTCACATGGTATTTTATAGAATACTGGATGAAATAATTGATTTAATTTGTCTGGGGTAAAATTACATAAGAAATTTCATTGGTTTAGTACAGGTTGGGGGTTGTGTGTTTATCAAAGACATGGAATCGTTGATATAAAATATAAAAGTATTCTTGTAGAAAATATACAATTTTTACTGGAATATTAAGAACATCATGTTATTAATAAAATTATTATACCACTATAATTTATTTAAATGACTCATGAGTGCAATAAAAATTAAATCTCATCATTTTGTAAAAAATAAATGTAGTGTTATGGAAGTGAAATGCATTGAAACATTTCAATAAAAATCACTGAATATATATATTAATAAAAGAGACATATATATATATATATATATCAATTTTGAGGAACCATAATTAATTTTTGATGTTGTTGATAATGTATATGATGTAGCTAATAAATTTTATATTTAAAAGGAGGGTGAAATTGTAGATTTGATGGAAATTGATGATGAAGAAGAGGAAGATGATGCCATTGACACTGATGAAACTGAAAAAAAAAAGTTGAAGAAGAATATAAAGAATGGTTTATTTTTTAAATCAATATTTATTATTATTTTTATATATTTTATATCTATATTAACAATTATTTATAGGTGAAATTATTTTTATATGTTCTCTTAAAAAATGTTTCATCATGTTTTTAATTATATATATTTTTCTTCGAGTAAAAAGTTTGTTATATATTTAAATATACATTTCTTATAGATCAAGATGAGTATGATGAAATTATTCATATTCTGGTTGAGGACTTTTTACCTGGTGATTAGCCTTAGGAATCATCAGCTGAGTGTGTTGATTTGACACGGGTTACTATGTGAGATTGGGGCCTCGTGGGATCGATGTTTCTGGATCCTCCTTTAAAGTAATGTATATCTATTAAATTTGATCCTCATCGAAGGAAGGATTTTTTAATATGATTTTTGATTACATTTAATTTAATTTATTATATTTAATTAAAGTACTAATTATTCTACCATTCACAGTATTTCAAATATAGTCCATTGTCCATAATTTTTTTATTTTATTAAATTGTTTTTATGCTCTATAGCTTTAATGGGATTTAGTTCTCGTCAAGTTATATCATCATATGTTCTTGAATGGGTTGTTACATATAAAAAATCAATTAATTTTATTTTAATTCAATATAATTTATTTTTTACTATATTATTAAATATTTGAAGATTCTATGGTCTTCTATTGATGAGAAAAAGAGACTCTCTATTTTGGAGGAATGGGAGGATTCCATGCGTGGTTATTTCCATTACTTTTTATATATCATTTAAAGGGGAGATATACAAAGAGAATCTCTGTCTGTATTTGACCAGTCTTGTTAGAATCATCGACCTGATTATGTCCTCACTCTTTCATTGGAGGTATTTGTGCATGTTTTGGATATTTGATACATTCTAAAGGATGCATGATTCTCTTCAATAGAGTTAGGGGAGATATTATGTGACACATGGAGTTTGGATTTTTTACATTCAATATTCATCATTGAAATTTGGAAATTAAAACTATTTAATATTTATATGTATATATATATATTTGAATAAAATTTATATGATAAATTTATATACATTGTAGTTGATCCAGGCATTATAGAGTTTGATGTATACAAGAAGATGTTCACAAATAGTACTAATGTAGAATATTTATGATAGATAAGAACATATCAATTTTAATAATTTTATACATTTTTTTAAATTAACATAAATAATAATAATATCCATTTATATTTTGATAAGAGGTAGATGAGACATAGGTTTCATTCATGTGTCAGTCATGTTGAGAATGATGGTGGGGATGTGGCCTTGTGCAAGTCATGTTTTGTTGAGGTGGATTAGATGTGGGTGATGACGACTTATCTTCCAAAAATTTGGGTGATTGATAGAGGTTCATGAGAAAACCTAACTAGTTACTATGAAACTAAATTGAAAGAATAATATAGCATGAAAAGATTAATTTGAAACACCTAGTTACCTTATTTCATGTATGCTTTGGACACTATTTTGTATTCACTTATTGTTTGGGTCTATTTCAAGCCCCCTAGGGATGGATAGCCTTTGTTAGGAAAATGACCTAAAATGTAGGCATATATATATTTTCAAATTAGTGGTGTCCAATTATAAATGTGTAAATACATTATAGGGTTCTCCTTATATTCATAGATCCTAAAGAATTAGTTTGGGTATCTTCAATTGGAAACATGAATACACAATGTCTACTGGGAAAATTCATGTATTGATGGGTTACATGATGTGAACATATTATAGGGAAGGTTTTTTGAGTCCTGGTCAGAGAATGAAAATTTACATTCTATAAAACCATTATAAATCATGGATGTGTTGATCAGGATGTAATTTAACCTAATGTGACACCTTATTCAACATTATATAAATTTTTGGAATTCACAATATAAAACGGGTTCATGATGTGAATTATTCAGCATTAGTAATTTTAACCATTCCAAATATATAAACCTTTTTATTATCTTGTTTATTGGACTCTCAATAGAAATTTAGGGAGATTTTAGGAAATTTTTTATGATCTGCATCCTTTTGTATAACTCCAGTTGGTGTTTGAATCCCATTGATATTTATTCACAGATCTTTGGTAAGAAGTCTTCCTACTTCATAATTATCATTTTTTATGGAAGTGACATAATATATATTTTTTATTTTCATTGGTTTCAGTTTTATATAAATCCATTGAATTTTTCTTAAATGTCTTGTATTTCACCGATTTATCTTTCAGTTTCATATATTTATTGTCGATGTAGGATATGTTTCCATCATTATTTGGGTAGGTGTATCTATAAAAGTGGTTTTAATTCTTGAATTGGTATATGTTATTATCAATTACTTTGGTTTATTGATTGAAAATATTTGTTTTAAATTTTGAAATGATTTATTGGAAATGAATGATTTTATAAAATGGATTTGGTTTTAAAAATTGATTTTCTTTGATAGAAAAGGGATTTATTAATTGTGATCATGGATTTTGAAATGGTTTTGAAAAACATAGAGAAATAGGAACCATGGGTGGATAGGGAAATGGAAATGTTGTTTTAGTGTGTTTAACACCACTATAGGTTTTGTGGAATCTATAGATTTTAGAAGGATTCTAAATTGGTTAGAACCAATATATACATCTTTTTAGATTCTCTTATGTCTAATATGTATTACCATAGAGCCCAAATGGAGTGATTTTTCATTTATAATTGTTAAATCGCATGATGAATTATTTCATATATATTTTCTCATGTGCTAATCTTATTGTGTATCCATATTTGTTTTCCTATGATTACATATTTTTTTATACTTGATATATTCATAGATTTGGTGAATATGATATTTATTTAATGTAAAATGATGGAATGTTTACAAAATGGTTTCATTTAAGATAATTATTTATAAATTGGATTTTTTTAAAGATAGAACTTGTTTATTTATGATATTATAATTTTTATAGATTATTTGGTGGTATCCTATTATGATCTATGCTCAAACAATAATTTTTTGAATTAGATGTTTTTACCAAATTTTGTAGGAATCGTGAAATGGGAAGGACATCATGTCGAATTTTGGGATCTCTTTTCAATTGTATCATTTGTAGTGTTATAGTTTTTTGGTGACATATGGTCACATAAAGACAATTTTTGTCATATTTTATTTATATTTATATATTGGTGTTTTTGGATTGACTGATTTTTCTCAGGGATAAGTATTCATTTCTTCCTCATTGTAAGTTGATGGTTCTTCAGTTATACAAGAGAGTTGGTGTTATTATATTTATATCTCAATGTGATAGACCATTTAGGGTGGATTCTCTAGTTGATCCATGTTAGCTCTTTACAAATTTCTATCAATTGGAATACCTAAATTGATGTTTTATTGACATTGACATGGTGTGGTTTGGTGTTTTTGTAGATTGGAGTCAGGAATGCCGAAATATCGGTAGTTAGCGTAGAAAAAAAGGAAAGTATGGTTGACTTTTTTTTTTCTGAATCTGAGTTACCATGGGTGTTCAAGGATTTTTTCAAATCTTCACACATAGTGGTTGAGGTTATTTGAATGAACTGGATATGGGGTTTATTTAAATGAACTAGTTACTTCATTTTTTCAGTATTTCTTTTGAAGAATTCATGATTAATATAAAATCATAATTTCTATATCAACGACATGGATACCTAATGTTTTCTCTATCCTTTTGAAATATTTTTAGGACTGATTGAGTTTTTTATTGTTATTATAAGAAAATTCCTCCTAGAAATTATCTTTAAAATCCTAGTGAGGAAGCTGCAAAAAAGGATCACTAGGAGAATCCTCCAATGGTCCTTTATTTGGTAGAAGCTATAATACGCACTATTTATAATCCAAGTTAAGCAGGTTTCCAGAACCTAGGGTAGGTAGTGGATCACAACTCATAATTTACTAAGAATCATCCTCTTTTCATCTCTGGTGAAAAAGGATCCCAAGAATATGAATAATGAACTGATCTGAATGAGAGGATCCTAAACTTTATCAAGACTCATGAGGACTATAAGGTTGTTTTTTCAATATTTATGTCTGATGGAATATTCTGGAGATGGTGGGACTCAATTTATTATGCTAAGTTGCGTGAGAATCCAACTAGGTGGCTTTTAAAAATATATATATTCTACCAATAGTTTTATAATGATAAATTATGAGTGGAGAATACGTGATAATACATGACCTTATAGAAAGTATATCATATCATTATAGATTATTCCATCCATTTTTCAATGTCAAATTACATGGAACTTGATCTAGATAAAAATGATTACATGAAGGCATAGTGGTTTGAGTTGGGGTTAAGGGATTATATTCAGTCGATGACCATTCTCGTGTTCCTTCTTACATTTATGTATGTAGTTGATAATGTATCATTAGAATAGGATAACATAGATATAATATTTTTTTATAGATATCATTCATACATTCACTATAAAGGGTGTATATTTTAGCCAAAAAAGTAAGTGAAAAGGTAGAATTTTTTCTTCAAAACTAGTTTTGGGTGATTCATAAGGATAGTATTTGGTTTTTTCTATCATTGTGGAAGGCCTAGTCATTTAAAAAAAATTATAGAGGCTCCAAATACTTTTAATCATTGTAGATAATCTATATAAGTCTCTATCCTTAAACATCACATTATTATTTCAACATAGCATTTTCTTGATAAAATCACTTTTAAAATATAAATACTACACACATAATAATGAGACAATTTAATTCAAAAAAAATCTATGAAAATATATAAATCAGAACATTAAATTAACAAAACATCATGAATGTGATAGAAAATTTTAATGTCGTATAAGTTAAAAAACATGCCCTTTGTCTTTTGTAAAAAATAGTTGAAAAAGGAACATTAAATATAGATTTTTAAAAGAAAGTCCCTTACCTTGAGGCTGACTCAGCATGTAAAATATTCATGTTCCTGAATAATAATATTAGGTTATTTATTTAATTTCTTGAGAAACCTTTTCAAGTTTATTATTCTTATTTATATCACTTATTTCCATTAAATAATGAATACTTAATTATTTATGTTCATGTCATATGTTTTTTTGATATTCGGTGCTCGTGTCAAACATAAAATTGCTATGATGATGATATTTCAAGTGGTCATAAGTACACTATATAAAAAATAATATTCATGATATAATAATCAATTTTATACATAAATTATAATTTTAAATCAAACCATTTATTTATGTCTATGAAAAATGAACAATGTTATAATCATAGAGATAATAGGTCGTACGTACGCCTAAGTAATGTGTTCATTTATCAAAGATCATTATAGAAAGAAGGGAAGTATTAATTTATATTTCAATAATGATAATAATATAATTTTTATTATATTAATAATTTAAATTTACATATATATATATATATATATATCATCCATGTTATCTGTGGAAGAAAAATGAATCACATACCTTCGTAGAGGTGATAGTTTACACGTACGCACAAACAATGTTATCATTTTTATGTGCATGGAAAATTAAGAACATAGTTGATGTATTATTATTTAATAATGATAAATATTTCATTAATATAATATATAAATATTAATTCCATAATTATAACTAGTCTTGAGAGACAGAGATGAAAAATGATTTATTTTGGTTTGTGAGGTGGTAGTCCACCGTACACCCGAACAAATAATTCATTTCCCATTTGATGAAATTGGAGATTGATTTAGGTAATTATATTAACATAATAAAAACTCATTATATATAAGATACTATAGTTATTATTTAATCATGTATGCAGAATATTTTAAGGAATTCTAAGAAGAAATAAAATAGAACCACTTAATTATAAATGATATATCTCATTCGAATGACCTCCTTTGATTAACACCTTAACACCTCTAATGAGGTTGTTATGATTAAAAAAAGAACTCTAGAATTTCAGTAGTGATTCTGTAAAGTTATTTAGTATGATATTGGCTAAACGAAATTGGGTTTTAATTGTGAATAAATGTTAATAAGTAGTTCTCCTTTATAAGAGATAGGAGGGGAACTTATGGAAATATTCAAAGTAAAAAATTAAAATAAATAAATTATCTATTAAAAGTGATTCCAATGTGTTTTATTAATAACATAGAATTATTATGGGTCTAAATAAATTCTTACAATAAAATATTGACATGTTTTGATTATTATTTAATCCTTATATGTTCCATTTAACCATTATTTAACCCTTTTAATTCTTACCGTGATATCATATAATTTACTATTTGATGGTTAACATAATTACAAAAAAAGGGAAAACAACCAAATAAATGATTAATTGATGGAATGTTAATACTTTTATCAATAATTTGGTCAAAATTTATATTTTTATAAATTTTATATCATTAATTGAAATATTATTAATTTTAAAATAACAATAATGTCAATTTTGACACTATTATTCACATTGAATTTTTAAAAATATCATAATGACATGATATATTCCTAATAAAATATTTTAACACATCAATAATATTTAAATTTGATCGATAAAAATCTGGCACGACATTAATTATTTCAAATTATATTTATTTTAATATTTTTTATATCATGTATTGGATTATTTCATTAGTGAGACAATTACTACATCATCATTGTGTCTCAATTTAATTTAATTATTAATTTTTTAAAATAAATAAATTATCATTGTCCATATTATTATTTTAGATTTAAAATTATTTTTTATAGTCAAATATTTCTCCTATATAACGACATATTATAGTTGTTATAGAGTATGACATCATTGACTTTACTTTAAACAAAATATTATAAATGTCATACTCACACCTTAGTGGATCCTAAAGGATATAAATTCAGATAATGGATGATTGTTTCCCAAATAAACTCATCCATTTAAATTAAGATAGGTGTTATGGTGAATTTATATTAGTTACAATATTATTTTTACCCAAAATTACAATATTTAGCTTTAACTGAGGTGAAGAGATATTAGTAAAGTTACTATTACTAATGTCCAAAAACTAAAATGGACCTATTTACTAAATTTATACATTATTATTCCAAATATGGAATCTATTTTTCAAAATTCAAAACACATAATTTGTAGATATTAATTAAAAATTTAACTTATTGCCGAAATGAGAAATCAGGGTTTTAAAGTAAAAACCTTCAACAGTTCACGATGTATTTATATGAAATTTAAATATTATATTGATTCCAATGACCGAAATATGATTTAATGATTAAAATTTTATCTAATTACACTTTAAAACTAATTAAAATTGTAATGTAACTATTTAGATAAATTAGATAAAAATCTGTTTTGAATAAAATTGTAGTATTTTGCAGTATTCATAATAATATGTAATTTATTAGAAAAATACAAAAAAAAATTAGGTTATTATTTCATTTAATAAGTTTCTTTTTTCAAATATAATTTATAAATATGACAAAAACTATATTTAAAATAAATTATCTATTAAAATGTGATAAAACTGTTTTTTTAGAAAAATAATGTTTTTAAACATAAAACATGTTTTATATACACTATTAGAAATAGTGTCTATCTTTATTATTATGTAATTAATAAATGAAAAAGACTTATTTTATAATTACTTGGGGTTTTAAAATCTTCCCCCCTTTATTAAATTACATCTTCATAATTTTATTCACTTATTAAATTATTAGGGACATCTACCACTCATAGAATTTTCACATTCTCATGTTGTCTCATTGACCATATGTTTTTTACCTAAAACCATAACCAGATAGATCACCGTATTATGAAACAATTATTCATTGTTGTCAATAACCTGAATTGGTTATTCATTATAAGAAATATTCTCTTTTAACTGAACTATTTCTAGAATGAAAACATGATATGGATCTGGCATATGCATTATTAACATTGAAATACGAGAATCATTGTGTACCTAGGATAAAATTGGAGGAAAAGACAATCATTAGGTACCTGATCCAACATTCTATAGAATTTCATAGGGTTTAATTAACCATGGACTCATATTCCATTTCTTACCAGAAGACACCACACCTTTCTATAGATAAACTTTGAGAAAGACATGATCACCTACCTCAAAAGAAAGATCATTCCTCCAGTTATCCACATAAGTTTTCTTCATAATCTCATTTATTCCCATGTTTCACTAAATTCACTAAATTGTCTCTAACATTTACTCTACTAATAATGTTTCCATCAACTTCCTTTCACCTACTTCACTACAAGAATTTTATGTTTGACACCGATTCTCATATATATATATTAAAATGGTTCCATCTGTATACTAGAATGAAAACTGTTATTATTAGAAAACTCATCATAAAAAGATATTGATCCCAAATTCCATGATAATCCATTTAACATGCATGTACCATATCTCCATTTTCTATATTTTCTCTTCTGATTGCCCAACTAATTGAGCATTAATAGATGTAATGAAATTTAATTCAATACCTGATGAATTATGAAGGCCTTTCTAAATGTTGGAAATGATCCTAGGATCAAGATCAGATACATTGTAGAGAGTATATCCATCCAACCTGAATATATCATTAAGAGACATTTGATAAATTTGATCTAGAGATAGAGTTCCTTGAGTAGTAAGAAATTTAATAGATTTATTCTATCGGTCAATAATAACCCAGATCACATTATTACATAGAGAAGTTTTCTATAACCCACAATGAATTCCATAGATATATTTTATCATTTCCACTCTGGCGCTGACAACGGATGAATCGTCCCTTTTAAAAACTATCAATCTACATTGTCCTGTTTAAATGTTAAACATATTATGGTTAAGTGAGAAATGTATATTTTCATTCCACCCCACCATTAATACTCTCGATTGTCTCTATACATCTTAGTTCTGCCAGGATGAACTGAAAATAGAGAACTATGAGATTCACATAAGATCTCTTTAATAAATTGTGAATCAAAAGGAACACATAATTTCCTCACAAATCTAAAAACATGATTTTTAACAATGTAAAATTTTGGAAACATATCCATTTTATCCAATTCTACCTTTTCTGCAACACACATTATTCCTTCTACACATTATTAATTATATCAAGTAGAAAGGATTTAACTATCACCTAAAACAAAATACAAGACATCCCTACACCCACTTATTCCAATCAAAAATTCCACAAGTAATTAAACAAGGTGTTATTTTACAAACATAACATGGTTAATAATGAATTACATTTCTCACTCAAACTATCAACCACTTTGTTTTATTTTTTCGGAAAGTAATTAATATTGAAATCATAATTCTTTTTTAGTTATATCCATATTCTATATCTCATGATCAATTATTTCTAAGTGAATATATACTTTATAATTTTAATATTAGTATATATTTCGCATTTTAGTCCTTACAAATGATGCTTCAATATTTTTAATTCAAAAAAATAGTATAGAATTAAAAATAATGTGTAGGGTAATTTATCTCATGAGGTTTTAACTAATGTGAATCATATAGAATTACCATATCATTCTAAATTATGAAAAACCCTAGTCCTTTCAATGAAGCATCATTATGGAAAAAAAATTCACCACTTATATAAGGGAGGGATAGAACTGGATCACTCACTAATATTCTTTTCAATTATTGAAAAAAATCACCACTTTATTTTTTCTTGATGAACTTAACACCTTTTCGAGTTAACTTAGCAAGTTGGCTAGATAACCATGCAACGTTTTCAAAAAAAACTATATTAATATCCATATAATCGTATAAAACTATAAATCTTGTTCATATTTTTGGGTGATGGAAATTCTTAAACATATTTATTTTTAAATGGATAAATTTTTTTTCAATATTTAGAATCAATGTGACCAAGTACTGATATTTGTTTCAACCAAAATTCACACTTACTGAATGTCCCATATAGTTTCTTTTATTTTAATGTTTTCAAAACTACCCTTAGATTTATTTAATGTTCCTATTTAATTTTATAATAAACCAAAATATATTAAATAAATACAGCCACAAACATATATAAGAACTCATGAAATATTATATTCATAATATCACTGAATATAGTATGATCATATGTTAACCCAAATGGAATAACTAAAAATTCATAATGGTCATATCTAGTATGAAACATAGTCTTTGGAATGTCTACTTTAATCAATTTTATCTGATAGTTCCCTGAACTCAATTCATTATTCAAAAAAATATTATGTTCCATGGAACAGATCAAAAAATTCAATGATATAATGAACATGATACTTGTTTTTAATAGTTATGCAATTCAGGTATCCATAATCAATGAATGGGCTTTTTTAGCCATCATTATTTTTAATAAAAAAGACAATAGAAACCCATGATTAAGTTATCGATCAAATAAAACCATTATCTAATAACTCTAGAAATGTAATTTTTGACTCAAAGATTCCAATTTGATCTATTCGATAAAAGGGTTATAAATTTTCATAGCATTAGAAACTAAGTCATCAATAAATTCAACTTCTAGATCATGTATAATACCAGGAAACTCAGTTGAAAAAACATCTAGATACTCACTTACCACAGCCACATCATTAATATGATTTTTTTTGTTTTCTACAATATGTGCAGGATAGCATTAATTTCCATATTTTAATAGTTTATCATCTTTTTTATATGTTATCAATGGTATGGGTTCATTATTTTACACAAATTGAATGTCTTTCTAAAAAGAAACCTCTTTATCTCTATATTATCTCATATCATGTTAAACATAAATCCAATCCATACATAGAATAACATCAAACTCTACTAAAGGAAAAAATTAAGAGGTTTCCAGTAAATTATTTTCACACACAAAGATATGAAATTTATTATAATTTTATTTTTCTTACATGTTTTCCCAAGTTGTTTTTACTATAAGCTTTGCTTTCATTTCTTGAGGTGCGATTCCCAATATGAGAAAATGTCTCCTAAATGAATGAATGCGTAGACACCAAATCAAAAAACACTTTGGAAAAATACATAAAAACAAGAAATTAACCTTATACCACTTCATTTGATGGATCAACATCTACAGAGGTAGTTGTAAGAGATTTTATCTCACCCTTTTGTTTCTAATGTTGCTAATTTCCCCTATGAGTGACTATCTTGGGAAAAAATTAGGAAAAATAACCCACTACTTATAGTTAATGAATCTATCCCTTCGATTCTCATTATTTTTCTCATAATTTCCCTCGTACTCAAGATACATGTGTCAAAACTTTCTACATCTATAGAACTACAAAAAATTTACAAGGAATTTTTCAGGATTATTTTTCGTACACTTTTCAGAAAAAGAAATTATATTTTCTTACCTACATATTTCTCTAATAAATTCTGACCCAATTTCTTGCAATCTGAACACTTCTTATTCTTATTATCATGAGGCACATATGTTTCATAAAACTTCATCTCAGCATTTTTATCACAACGGACAAGTTTCTCATAGCTTTAAAACTCTCTTGAATCCAAATCTCATAATAAAAATGGTTTAAAACCAGTTAAAAATATATTAATTTTAATATCAAATTCCTAAATAAAATCTATTATGTACTTAGATAGTATCATAACGTTGGATTTATACTCAGCCACTAAATCATCCTCTTTTTCCCTCAGTTCCATGAATTTTTTCTCTATTCTCAGTTAAATAGTTTTAAAAAATATTTTCCCATAAAAATAATCTAAAAATATTACCATTCTAAAGTGTCATGATATACATTTTCTCTATTATTATTAACAATATACCACAATTTTTTGGATTCAACTTCAAAATGATAAATGTCTAGTGTTCCCTTTTAGAATTGTGAACATCCCATGACTTCAAATAACTTTTCTATAGCATTGATCCATCTTTCATCTATCAATGGATTTGAGGTTCCACTGAGAGATAAATGATATTGCCTCATGAAATGATCACATATTGAATTATTTATATTTTCTTTATCTAGTTGATATTGTTCATGGATTTCAATTCCATTTATATCCTGTTTGAACTTATCCATCACAACAAAAAATAATTTAGTTCCCATTTTGGCCATATTGGGATGCTGATTTCGAAAACAATTTCCTCTCATTATCATGCATAGAAAAATCATGTAAGGGCCTTCGAAAATCAATTCCATATCACTATTATATTCACTCTTACAAATGTAATCACTTTATAGTTGACTTCCACCTCCAGAGTACCCAATTCATTGGATAGCTATAATGGGGATCACCTGTCATATCTTGTGTTATAATGGACTCAAACCGACATTTCTTGAGCAATAATGGGGATAAAACCTCATTATCTTCATATAAAATGGTAGAAAACAATAATAAAAAATTTATGAAGAATATATCATGAGTAAAACCCTTTTAAAACCCTTTCAAAACCCTGAGAAAACACATTCAAACATAAACATACCGTTTTCTTGTAAAATCACTTTCAAAACAAAAAACCCCTGCACATAATAATGAATCTTTTTTCGTAAAAAAATGTGAAAAATTAAAAAAAAACTTTAAATTAGTCAAGTTTCATAAAATTTAGATAATCCTATCATTTCATATAAGTTTACAAATAATCTCTTGGACTTTTGTAAAAGGATTTTAAAAATGGACTTTAAATTAGAGTTTTTATAAGAAAGTCCCTTACCCTGAGTCCGACTCAACATGTACAATAATTTTATTCCAAAATAATAAACCTAGGTAAATTATGTAATTTATTTATAACAATTTTAAGGATAATTATTCCTTTTTATATCACTTATTTTCATGTAAAACAAAATTTCTTATAATTTAAGTTCATATTAGACATTTTGTCGATATTTGTTACTTGAATCCAAAATGAACTTGGTATAATGTCATTAGTTAAAGTGGTAATAAATTAATCATCTCTAAAATAATATTCATTACATATTAATCATTTTTTACCAAAATTATACTTTTAAATTAAACCATTTATTTAGGGTTATGAAAAGTGAACAATGTTATAATCATGGAGGTAGTAGGTCATACATGCGTATGAGTGACATTTTCATTATTCAACGATAATTATGGGAAGAATTAAAGTATGATTTTAACATTAAATAATGATAACAATATCATTAATATGATATTAATTATTTAAATATACTTATATATATATATCATCCATGTGATATGGTGAAGAAAAACGAATAGCATTTCTTCATGGAGGTGATAGTTCACACATATGCCTGAACGACATTATGATTTTTTATGCATAGAAAGGTAAGAAAAAAAGTATATATTATTATTTTATAATGATAAATATTTCATTGATATCATATATAGACCTTAATTAAATCATTATAATTGTTCATGAGAGAAGGTGATAGAAAGAAGAATTATTTTGGTTTGTGATGTGGTAGTCTGCTGGACACATGAATGAATAATTTATTTTCCATTTAATGAAATTGAATAAGAATTTTTGTTATGATATTGACATAAAATCATATCATAATATTTCTTATATTTTATTTATAATTTAATCATGTATAAATAATATTTTAATGAAGTCGAAGAAGAAATAAAATAGAAACACTTAATTAAAAATGATATCTCTCTGTCAGAGGACATCCTTTGACTAACACATTAACACCTCTAAGGAGGTGATTCTAAAAAAAAATAAGGAATCTATAATGTGTGTAGGTATTATAGGAAGGTATTTAGGTAGATATTTTTCAAACAAAATTGGGTTTTAAGTATTAATAAATGGTAATAAGTAGTGGGCGATTATAGGAGAGGGGAGGGGCACTATTGGAAATCATCAAAGTAATAAATCAACATTATTTAATTTTCTATTAAAAAAAGGGGTAAAAATACATTTATTAAAAATAAAATATTTTTATGGGTATAAATAAATTCATCCAGTAAAATTTTGAAAATTTTTCCTTATTTTTTAATCTTTATCTATTTGTTTTAACCCTTATTTAACCCTTTTAATTCTTATAGTGATGTCATGTAATTTACTCTTAGAGGGTTAAAATATTTACTATAAAATAAAAAAATACCAATAAATGAGTCATTGATGATATTTTGAGACTTTTACCAATCATTTTTTCTTAAATTTATTCTTTTATAAATTTTATATCATTGAATAAAATATTATATATTTTAAAAGAACAATAATGTCAATTTTGGAACTATTGTTTACTAAATTTTTTAAAAAAATTATAACATGATATTTTAGAAAAACACTAATTTAACACATCAATAATATGTCAAAGTAATCCATAAATTTTTTATTACATTAATTATATCAAATTATATTTATTTTAATATTTTTAATATCATTTATTTTATTATGTCATTAATTAACAAATTATTGCATCATCATTGTGTCACCATTTAATTTAATTATATATTTAAAAAAATGATAACTAAATTAACATGATTTATATAATTTTTTTATATTTAAAATTATTATTTATAGTCTAGAACTTCACTTATATAACTGCACATTATTATTGTTATAATTATGTGAAACATGAGTATGACATCCTTGACTTTAGATTAAATAAAATATTATAAATATAATACTCACACTCAATGGGCCACCAAAGGATATAAATTAAGAATAATCATAGGTTTTTTGAACCACACTCATAAAATAAAATTAGGACAAGTATTAAGGTGATTTTATATTATTTTTAATATTATTTATACCCTAAATTTCCCAATTTACCTTTAATAATGATCATAAAAATATAACTAACGTTATAATATACAAAAATGGTAATATTTAATAAATTTTGAGCTTATGATTATAAATCAAGAATCCATTTTTTTATATTTAAAATATATAATTAGAAGTAATTAATTAATTTTTTTTCCTGTTGTTAGATTGAGAAAGCAGGTTTCTAAATTAAAAATGTACACAATTTCACAAAGTATTTATAACCAATTTCAATGTAAAATTGATTAGAATTACATAAATTGGAATAAATGATTATTTTTTTATTTTTTTATTCTTTTAAACCAATTAAAATGTTAATCTAAATATTTAAATAAATCAGATGGAAAATCAGTTTTGAATTAAATTCTAGTATTTTTTACTACTAATTAAAATATTGATTTTATCAGAGAAATAACAAAAAATAATCCATTTTTTATATTATGGTTTAAAACAATATGTTTATTATGTGAAATATAATTTACAAATTAAACAAAAATAAATGTAAAACAAGTGTACCATTGAAAGGTGATAAAAGTATTTTTTAGAAAAAGAAATGCTTTTAACCATAAACCTAGTTTTATCATATAAACTACTGAAAATAGTATATATTTTAATTATTATATAATAAATAAAATTAAATGACTTATTGTATCATTAACTAGGATGTTACAATCTATCCATGTGAATCATTTTTGTATAAGGATTTCCTAAGGAAGTATGGTTGGATCCACTCCCACCAAGGGCTCATAGGTTTTTCTTGATAGTTCTAAGGTAATTTGATCTTATCCTTACACTTTTGGTGATTTTCATGTGGATAATAATGCTCAGTTAGTGTAAAATACCAATCATCTTTATATGGTGTAGTATACTTTGGTGGAATCTGAAGCAGTGTTGACTACATTTAGAGGTATATTGTTTATTTCTTCTTTTAGGGTTTTATATGTGGTTGATAAAGGTGTTAATAAATATTTTATATTGAAAATTATATTATGGTCTTAAATTTAGGTAAAACATCCTTTTTTATCACTACATGCCTTTGAGAAGGAGGTCCCGACCAGGTTTCAAGTGTCCAACATGATGAGTGATTATAAAACCATGGGGTAGAGTGGGAATTCTTGGTACATGATCTTAATATCTTAAAACTAATTATTGTAATGGATTGAATGATCTGTATTAAGGCCTATATTGATTATTATATCCATGGAGTTATGTTTCTAGCTTTGGATAGAATCACTCATGTCGTCCAGGGTGAGTAAGATTCCACGTCTGGGAGAGTATATCATATTGTTCCTTACATTGGGGTGATCTCATGTTTGTTATCAGAATTATTCATTGATGTATCTAATACTTATTTGAGTAGTCCACTTACTTGGGTATTTTTGTATACTACAAGGCCTTTCCAATGGATTTTTTAGGATTATATCCATAGGGAGAGGTTGAGTTCACCATTAACCTACTACTTGGTATAATGCCCATTTATATTCCATATCATCATATGGGGCTAATTGATTTGGTAGAACATAAATTCCATCTTTCAAATCACAATGTTAAGGGACTTATTCATCCAAGATTATCACCATGGGCATCCTCTATCATCTCTTATAAGAAGTCGGACAAGATCCTAAATTTTATTATTGATTGTTGAAAGTTAAATGAGGTGACCATATATAAAAATTATCCCTTACATAGGATAGATAATATCCTTAATTAGATTAGAGAGGATAATTGGTTATAAAATTTTTATAGTTAGTTAGGGTACCACCAGTTGAGAGTCGGAGAAGAGGATATACGTAAGATATCATTTATGTTATGGTATAATAATTTCAGGTTTTTTATTATTCCATTCAGTTTCACTAATGATTCTTTGGTATTTATCCTATTTATGAATTATTTATTTCATTTATTCTCGGTCTCTTTTGTTATTGTGTTCATAGATGATATTTTAGTTTACACTAAGTCAATGGAGGAGCACATGGACCACTTAAATATCAATATTAGAACTTTTTTAGAACACTGTCTGTATGGTAAGCTTTCTAAATGTGATATTTGGATTCATTAAGTAATGTTTATATGGAATATTATATATGACAAGGGAATCTCAGTGGATCCTGAAAAGATACAGGTAGTTATTTCATGAGTGTGTCTTGGAATTGTGTTTGATATTTAATGATTCCTAGGGTTAGATAGTTTCTAGAGGAGTGTTTTTTAAGAATTCCCCAATCTTTCATGTTTAATGAAAAATTTGACCCGTATAGGTGTAATGTTTTAGTTTAATGAAGAATATCAAAGATATTTTGATAAATTAAAGTTGATATTCAATTCAGATCATGTTTTGATTATTTTGGGACAATTTTCGGTGTATGATATTTTATTCAAGGATCTAGAAAGTGTTTGGGGAATGTCTTAATGCAGGGGGGACATGTGGTAACCTATGAATCATAATAGTTATTCCCTCATGAACTAACCTACCCATGTGATTTAGTTGGTAGTGTTTATCAATGCACTAAAAAGGTGTCATTGTTACTTCTTTGGGGAGTATTATACTATATTCTTTTTACCATAATATCCTAATATATATTTTCATTCATAGGGATATGAACATGTCACCGAGACACAAGGTGGTGTATCTCTAGGATTTTCATTTTCATATTTCTTACACTTATGAAAAAGGTAATGTGGTCATTGATGTGCTGGGTATGAAATTAAAGACACAATAATTGAGGAATCAATAGAAGAGTGGTCTATGATGTTTTTTTTTCTAAAAGGTGCATGGTAATTGAAGAATATTGTTGGAATGTAGGTTTTCCTTCAATGAAGGTTGAATTTTTATATGATAACCAGTTCAGATTGAGATAATATTATACCCAATGTTATATAGCTTTAGTAAAATCCATTTTGGTGGGGAGACCATGGGTGAGTGGTCCCCGTATCCCATTGGCACTTTTGGTTTTTGAAATAGTTTGGTTGTTTATTTTCACTAAGGTAGAAGTTGATGGACAGTGGACACCATTCATGTTGGTCTATACACCAACGTAATTACAATATGTATTATTATTATAGATTTTGACGTTGGTTAATATGGGTGAGATGGTCAGTTGCATATTTTCCTATCATGATGTCTTAATTGTCTGAAAATTAAGGTGTATAAATAAAACCTTCTATTATATTGTAGCAGTTTCCCATTCTAGTATTAAAATGGTTGATATTTCCATGGAATTCATCATTGATTTACCATAGTCTCTAAGTGTGAAGAATTTGATTTGGGTGATCATCGAACAAATCACAAAATTGGAAAATTTTCTCCCTATCAAGGATATAATAAAAGAGGAGAAACCTAGGGACTTGTATGTATAAAATTTTGTGATACCTCATGGGGTTACCTTTGTAGTTGATTATAATAGGGATAGAAGGTTCACATATAGGCTTTGGAATGGTTTATTAGAAGTGATGGTTTCTTACATGAAATTGATCATAGCATATCCTCCATAAATGGATGAGTAGACTAAGAGTTATATCCATGTTCTTGATGAAATTATTTGATCTCATGTTTTTTATTTCAGTGGTTTGTGGGAAAATAATTTCCTTTTAGTCGATTTTGACTATAGAAATTTGTTTCAGGTCTTGATAAAAATGGATCCATTTGAGCATTTTTATAGGGGGCATGGGTATCTCCCTTATAATGGAAAGTTTTTAGAGAGAGGTCCTTTTTTGGGTTGAGTATTGTTTATGAGATGGTGGAAGGAGTGAAATTGATCCAAACGAGATTGTTCAAGGAACATATTCATCAGAAATATTATTCATACCATCATCATCAACCACTAGATTTTGAAGTAAGTGACTGTGTCATTCTTAGAGTTTTACATTGATTGGGAAATCATCATTTGGGTAAACATGGAAAGTTGTCATGGGAGTTTGTGGGACCCTTTGAGATTGTTGGATGACATGGAAAGGTGACATATCTGTTATAATTAACATATTATTTGACTTCCATCCACAATGTTTTTCATGTTTCCCAAATGAATATGTATCAAATAGATCATTCCTTTGTGATTTAATGGGAGGATTTTTATCTTGATCCTGAAATCACTATGGTTGAGAAACTAGTTCAGATTATTGATCTGCAAGAGAAGTTTAAGTGTGGTAATATTATACCTTTGGACCATGTAATGTGGTAGTGTGGATGAGAAAACCACAAGAAAATTGAGTGGGTATTACTGATGAGGTAGTAATGGACTTCACATTTTGTGAGTCAAATATCTTGAGTACTTTCTAGGGATAGAAAAAAAAATTTGGTGGTGTGATTGTAATGCCCTATTACCATCCATTAAGTATTATTTTACTCTTATTTTGGATTCACTTTTTCATTAGGATTATTTTGAGCTTCTTTATAATGGATATCCTTTTCTATAAAAGATATACTAATGTTTGGTGATGTATGTTTGTTTGAATTTTTAGAGTTCGGGTGTAAATGAGTAAATAGATTTAGAGGGTACTACTTGGTTTTAAAGTGCCACAAGAATTGGTTCTATATTTTCTGTAAAAAACTAGACTATACCCTTCATGTTAGACATATTGAAATTATTATTGAGTTATAGAAGACGAACCCATTTTAAGGTAGGTTTCATGAGTCTTATTTAGAGCATGAAAATTTATAATCCATGAAACCATTATATGTTGTGAATATGTTGTTTGAGATTTAATTTAACCCAATGTGACATCATTTTTAGAATAATTTAACTTCATTTAATTCACACATTAAAAGGGGTTCACAAGGTAAATTATTCAGTTTAAGTGGTTTTGACCACATTTCACACATAACCCTCTTTGTTATCTGGTGCACAAACCCCCCTCTCGATACTATGTATGATTTTGGAAATTTTGGGAGATCATACTCCTACTAGATCACAGTTTTTGGTTTTTGACTCCCATGGTAGTTTTTCCAAAAATCCATAGTAATAATCCTTCATGCATCTTTATTTTCGTTGGTCGTAGAAGTAGTGTTGTCTATGTTTGTGATTTAGATTGTGATTAGTTGGTGTTTTCTACCATTTTTTGTAGTTTTATTTTCTTTTGTGTCTTTAGAAGGATGATATTTTGGATTACAAAATCAATTTTCAAAGGCATTTAGTTTTCCATCATTATTGAGGTAGGTGTATCTATGAATGTGGTTTTGATTACTTAACTATTCTTTTTTCTTTTCAATTCCATTGGGCAATTCAACAAAAAATCATGTTTTTACATTTGAAATGATTTTTTGGAAAGGGTTCACATTTTTTAATTTTTTTTATCTTGAAAAAACTGTTAGATATTAAAATGTTTTATTAAATGTTAGTATGGATTTTGAAATGGTTTTGGAAAAAATTGAACATTGTGAACCTTGGGTGTGTTGAGAAATAGACATGTCACTTTAGTATGTCTAATTACCCTAGAGTTTTTATGATATCAACAAGCCATGGTAGGAATAGATATCATTTGGAACCAACATATTCTTGGTTTATGATTCTTTTATATCTAGTATATATTCCAATATGATATTTTTCAAATTGTGAGCTTTTTTATTTATACATGGTTTATTACATGATGGATTATTTCATGGATATTTTCTCACATACATATTTTACGGTGTTTCGATGGTTGAGTTTTCCTATTCTTATCTATCTATTTTCTAATTTAAATATTTCTAGATTTGGTGAATATTGTGTGATTTTATTAGAAATTAAAAAAATTTGAAAAATGGGTTCATTTATAAAAATTATATATTAAAGGAATTTTATTTTAAAGCTATAACTTGTTTATTCTTGATATTATAACTTGTAAAGAATATTTTGTGGTATACTAGTGGGATATATTCTCACACCCTAATTTAATCTATTAGAGGTTGTAGACTTTATTATATAGGACTCAAGTAATGGGAATGGTATCATGTTGCATGTCATATTCTCTTGTTGTTCATGGTCTTCATAGTAGGAAGGTTTAGTTGTGAGAGATGGTCACATGGAGACTTGTTTAGTTTGATCTACTTTATATTTATTGTTTGATATGTTTATCTTGATTTTTTTGTCTCCGGGAATTTTATTCCCTTCTTCTACATTATAATTCCATGTTTCTATAGTTATACATGAAACTTGTGGCATTTTATCTCTCCATATGGCAGACCATTCTTGATGACTTTTCTAGTTTAACCAAGTTGTTTCGTTACACAAAATCATCATCTTCTTCATATGATGTTATAGAGTATGAGGTGAGGCTGTGATCTTTGGATGACATTATAAATATATTTAACATAATAAAGGAAGAGAAATAGGGATAATAAAATGAGTACCAATATAGTAAGGAAGATAATCTAGAATATTGAGAGTAGTAACATAAGGAGATGACGAATTATATACATTTAATTACATGTGGTTTAGGGTTGGAGTTCCCTCCACCATCTAGACATAATCCCACGCCCCCTAAATGACAATATTATTGTATATTTTTGAATAAGACATTTTATATTATATATTATCTATAATTTATACATGAATGTTTATTTTTTTAGAAATTTTTTTTATTAATTTTCTATATATTTGTTATTTAGTTTCAAATAATCTCATAAAATAATTTTTAAGATAGAATTTCTATTCGATCGTTAATAATTTTTTAGAATGGACTTAGGATTTTTGTCACAAAAAAATATTTGTGATGGAATCAGCATTCCATTGTAAAAAAGTATTGAAAATTTATTTATTATAATGGGAAAATAATTTGTCACAAATAGTCTCTCCATGACCTTAATATTGATAGTATATTTCAAATAATATTGTTTCTAACCCTCTTTTCTACAACAAAATTTTTTTAATGGAAATCCATCACAGATAACATGTCACAAAAAATTTATTTTTCTATAGGGCATCACAATGTAGAATAATTTCACCCACAAATAAAAAAATGAATAAATAAAATTTAAATAAAAAAAATGTAAACATTAAATAAATAATCATCGACTAAATTCCAATGTGTTATTAGAAGTATTATATAACTAATTAACAATATATACATCTAGAAACAAATAGAATGAGAATATACTACTAACTACTCATGAAATAGAAAACCCATTTTACACCAATACCACCTTTTTATCATTACCTTGTCCAATGGTTCAATAAAAATGATAGTCAATGTTTTTATTGTACCTCTAATACTGATCCATAGAAGATAAACTACATTCAACTGAAATTTATATGTGGTGTGAGGAAAATAAGTCAAGTAGGATTTCACCAATCACCCAATATAAATTCTTTATATAATTATCTAATTAATTACTGTTTGAAAATAAATTTATAAATGTGAAAATTTTACTCTATATGAAAAAATAATTGACTTTCTAGAATATATTAGCTTAATTGAACAAGAATGGAGAAAGGCGATACAATTAGTTTTTATTAAATGATGAATTTAATATAAAATAAGTACCATAAAGTACATCATCATGGAAGGGTACCAAGGGATTGTGGTTGGGATCCTAGGGTCTATAAATCATCATCATATAATTGGAATTAGGTTTCTAAATGGAGCTCCATGTCAACCAGATGAACAACTTAGGTGGTTCCCCATAACCCACCCTGTTATCCAAATAAGCAGGATTCATGTCACAAGAAAAAATATCAAAGGGATTTGTATGTCCAATAATTAATAACGTCATTATATAAAAACATTCCCTTGGGGTTCCCTCTAAAACACTTAGTGGACTCACCCATGAAGTTTTAAGGATCCAAGGTTCCCTTCCCAAAAAATATTTATAGGAAAAGTATCCTATAAATCATAAAAATACATATTAGAAAGAACATTGAAAATTCCTTTAAATACATATCCAAAAACCCATGTAATTCATTCCTCATTAAATAATAAAAACTAATATTTCGATTTCATTGAACACATTATAGGCATTAATTTTAACAATACATTTTAGAACTAAAAAATATATAGCTTACGCACATTTGAAACCCCCAATATAAATTTAAGATTACATAAATCATTTATAAACAATTATCGCATGCACACATGTTTTAAAATGTAAAGGAATTAAGATATGGATAATTGCCTCTTTTAAATGATTTAATAATTTATATTAGAATTATACACATATTACCATTATTATTTACCTAATTTTTAATTAGAATTTAATTAAAAATTAAAAATAATTACAATTCAATAATTTTTTGGGAACCTAGAAATGTGAACACTTATCGATGAACTGTAGGTTGGATGTGAAGCCTCTATCATACTTTAGATTCCATACAGAAGGATATTCTTACATTTAGGTGAAAAAATCCTTTAGTCATTTTTTTCTCCATAACAGGGTTAAACCCCCAATTCATAGAAACCTATATATAGAGAAATTGTTAGTGGACAAAAAGAAAGAGGATAACTAGAATAAGAAGCCATAACACCGATTCCATGGTGTTTGGAAGAAGAAGACCTTGGAGGAGAAAAATGTGAAAGAAAGTTACTCCACCCATAGTGGTGTTAACATGTATGTGGAGGAGAGATTGGGGGTCCCACTTTACATTTTAAAAATAATTTAACAAAAAACAAAATAATAATATTATTTTATCATAAAAAGTTTATTTCATAAAGCCTACAATATATAGATATTACGCACATTAAATTCCAAATTAATAACATTAAATATGTATCCCCATAATAATGATAATATAATATAAATATTTATATAATAATTATAATAATAAGAAATATACCTGGAAATTAATATCTATTGAATTGTATTGAAAAATATATGTAAAATAGTTAAAATAAAATTAATTAATTATCTAAACATATTAAACACAAAAATTACCACAAAAATACAATAGTTAATTATAATACATATCAAGAAGTCCATTCATGAAATTTGAGGTTTTTAGTCTTGTTTTATGACATGGTCGTTCAACTTGAATGGTCACTGAGACCATTCACACTAACCATGAAACATGTCAAATGAATTTAAAATTTAAAATCCTCATGATTTAACAACAAAATTGTTACAAAAATTAAAATATATATAATATCTAAAATTGGTGTTTCATAATTGTTCCTTGCATAATGATTTTACCCTCTAAGAAATCCATATTATGGGTTATTATTTAAAAAAATACTTTACATTAATTAAGTTATAAATCATTATTTTTTAAACATTATATATTTAATAAACCATATTTTATTTTATGAAAATGTTCCATTTCAATAAAAAACACCATAATGAACTATATTGAGAATGGTATCTATCTAAAAACACTAATATCAACGTTGGAACTCCCCACCATAACAATTGTCTAGTTTAATTTCATCCACACCTAGTATATTGCTGTGATTAAATTCCATAACCTAAGGGAACACTCCCCCACTATAATAAAACTCTTACATATAATCAAGAACTTACCACCAATAACCTATTATCGAGTAGGAATTCCACATCAAAATCACTATGTTATATTATCAAAACTACAGTTTCTTTAAAAAACACCACATGCATTAATGAACAATTATAATGTTTGAAACAAAATTTCTTGAAATAAATTTCTGATTTCTAAATAGAAAATATTTAATTATAACCTAATTTTGAGGTGACAATAATTAATAAAAAATAAATTTATAATACTATATTAATACCTAAAAAACTTACACCATACATGAAAAATCTGAAACTATAATATAATGATTTGTTTTGGAGGCATTCCAATCCAATTTTTACCTAGAATGAATTGGTTACAATATTTCTCTTTCTTACGATTTTAGATCTCATCACATAATTTGATTTGTGATTTTTTGAATCCCTAACAGACACCCATATTGAAATTTAGGGATTTTTGAAGTTGGAAATATATTTATATCATATCCTGAAGACGTCTATGATTTTTATAAACTATATCCAAGTCCCTAGAGAGTTATTAAGGTCAAAGGAGGGTCACAATTATGATTTAGAAACATTTTTCACACTACACGGTCATAATTCATATTCTTCAGACCCTACAATATGTCACAAACCAATACGGGCTTCCATCCAACCTAACATTTGACCCAGCCAGAAGGGAATTCTCGATCCCCCTAGGTTGGACACTTGTACCTGGTCATCAAACACCATGTTTTGAAATGAGTTTACCCATAATAAATCACCATAAAAAATCCACAATAATAGAATATCTCATCAAAATTAATATCTTAAATCAAAAAAAATGTAACTATAAAAATTTAGACATTTAACATTTATAACCAAAATCTAAACTGAGAATAGATGGAGGGGAACAAACTAAAAAACTAGATCTCCATGAAATATGCGGCACAACACCCTCATTCCACCTCAACTAATAGATGAATGAATAGGAATACCAACAACCATATCTAATATCACCACCACGAAACAACATTCCTTCACATGGGTAAAATATAACAAGGTCTACATACAAACAAGGGTGTATGTAGGGTGTGACACAAAGCCCAAAATGAACCACCACAATATATTTCATGCTATAACATCATAAAAAAATAAACATGCAATATTTTGTGAAAAATAATGAATTTTTTTTAACTGAACATGATTTAAAATTTAAAATAGAAGAAGTAAACATAACAACAAGCCGGACGATAAGTATAACATCACATTAGCACCTTGGAAAAATCATAAGGTAAAATGGTTAGTGGTGTCCTAGGATCCATGTACCTCAGGGATTAGCCTAAAAACCCACAATGTTCTCATAAATGATCCACAATAGGGAAATCACATCCCATGTTTTAGTGGCCTTCAATCATCATTTTTTAGTTAGTGTGTCATTGTCAATCGTTCTAGGGGAACTAGGGATTAACCATACTAAACCAACTAGAGTACTAGAACTAGACTATCATACCTATTTACCTATTATTCTCTTATTCTTAATTTCATTCTCTATATCACATGATCCAAATCAAACACACACACATCCAATAATAGAAACACACATTAAAAAACACCATTTTCAAAAGGAAAATCCCTATCAAAACATTGTGTACTCTAAAACCTTTTAAAAACTTGATTCTCACCACCCCTAAAATTCATAGAACTAAATTTTAAATCATAGAAAGAATACCAAATCATCAAACAATGATAAATCATAGAATCACCTACCTTCATCTTCAAAAAATTTCGAAAATGGTTGGAAACTAAAAACACGCCAAGAGGAGACCCTGTAAAGGAAAAGAAACCAATAATCATAAATATCCAACCAAATTAGGAAATTTCCATCCCTATTTAGGGAAATTAATCTACTAGAGATAGATGAACCCAAGAAGGAAAGGAGATAGGGCCAATAAAAATGAAGAAATAAGAAAAGGATTGGAATACATGATGAGTTATTGAATATTCCACAACAAACCACCATGAAAACGAGGTTTAAGGGAGCCAATAGAGAGGGTAAAATTCTCTTAGCGATGTAGAGAACAAATGGGTCAAATTGGTGGTGTAATGGGGTTCAAAAAATCTAACGATAGTTTATGAAATTCCATATTTTTATTGTTCTAGGTATGCCTAATGGTTTCCAAAACAATAGGGAACCTGTATCCAAACCGAAAATAGCTTCCATGATTTTCAAGGGGACGGTGCACAACCTTGCAGTCTACTGGACACCTTATAAAGAACCACTAGTCTAGGCACATGGTTAGTCGCATGCCCATGTGATAGGTCGTGCAACCTAGATAGTTCTACTCTCCAGTGAATATGGTCCCCTCTATACTAGAGCATGGTTTCTAAAAACTGTCATCCAACTATGAACCCCCTACTTCCAAAACTGAAAACAACCATTTTTTTCAAATATACATTGGAAAAGCTATAAAGTAATGGTATGGAAAAAATAAAAGTGAAAATTACCTCAAATGTAATCATGGACATGACAGTTATTCCCACCATGAGAACTTTTTTCCCAAGGAAATTCATTCCAAATCTTGACCAGAGAACAAAAATGAGTACCTCTCATCCACCTGAGATATTCACTTCTAGGTATTCTTTTCATCATTTCTATAGAAACTCGATCTTAACATACATTTATATTACATAAATTTATATGAATATTTAACATATTAAAAAAGGACATGCCCAATGATTGTAATAGTTTAGTGTCTTTAGAAACATAGGAAAAAATAATTTATCATGGTGAAAGATCTGTAATGTTTTCAATAAAAATATTCCCCTTTATTAATTATACTTATACACATTATTCAAAACCTTAGTAAATTAATCAAAATAAATGGGTGACCATGAATGATCATAAAGGGTAAATAAAGGTAGCACGTAAGCATAACATGAACATAAGGGTATGAGAACATGGACATGTCATTTCAAGATCATTCCCTACATATAAAATATCACAATCCAGATACATGGCATAAATAATGGTAGTTCATGAGGCATAAATCATAAGGGCATGAAGGTCATAATCAAAAAAATCATAATAGAGAAATAAAACATGTATTTTGTGGAATACACATAAGAATATAAAATATTATATCAACGATACATATCAAACCATTATAACATGTTAGGCTTGGGATAATCACCCATGGTCATGCTTCAGGATTGGGAAAAAACAAGATTAACCTCTTGTTTTTAGTATTGGTAATCAACCCGTGTACCCTCTTACTTTTAGTTTTGGGATACAACCACTATACCTACTTTTTTTCAATATTGGGATACAACCTGTGTGAAATTTATTTTTTAGTCTTGGGCTACAAACCATTTAACCTTTGATCTCATATACCATTTATCATTACCCAACATGTTGGATGGATATATAGGTCATACCAGTCACATAATAAAATCATCTATAGATGTCATACAATATAATGAAACATGCATCATATCATGACAGAAAATATATATTGGTTCATAAAAATCATATCATAACCCATGAAATGAAATGTGAATCATAAAAATTACATGAAATCATTACCTATGCAAAAGATATAGGTCTCATAATCATTACATCAAAGAATAACATGTGAAGAGAAGAAGATTTCAAGATCAATTAAAATGTGGAAGAGAAACGAGTGTCATATACATTATTCTAGTAAGACATTAACCTTTAGAGAATGAATATTAATTATTTTAATGGATCGTATCCTCAATAAATAATTAACTATAAAAAAGTATTTAATCGTAGAAGGAGATAGGTTTTGAATAATCACATAAAACATTTCTCGAGGAAAATATCCTTTATTTGAAAGTCCTTTTTATAAAACTATTTCTAAATATGTACCTTATAAATAATTATTTAAAATTTAACTTAAATAAATTCTTGAGAAAAATATATTTTCCACTATAAAAAATGTTTTTTTAAACCTAAAGCATTTTGAAAACCATTTTACTTGAAACTAACCACGAAAATTTATAAAAAAACTTGAAAACTTTTTGAAATACTTTTTCCTTGAAAACCTATAAAAGAATCTTGAAAAAATTTTGAAAACCATTTTATTTTAAAATTATTTAAAAGCTTATAAATAATTATTTAAAATCATTTAAAACACTTATTGAACATAAAACATTTCTGAAAAAAAATATTTGACAACCACATTAAAAATAATGAATTTCTAGAATACTTGAAAAAACATTTTTCTTAAAAAATCTTATAAAAATACAAAGGAGGCTACAGGTAAATGATCGTCATGGCGGTGAGTAAATATGTACATGTCGAACATTCCTTTTCCACCATAAAGGTTTATAAAATGACCTTGATCAGAAAATGAAAAGAATAATCCTTTTAAAACCATTTTTTAAAATGGTAATTCATGGGTAAAAATTTCCTTGAAAATCACAGGGTAATAGTAAAATATTTTCGAAAACATTATTATAAAACACAGTTTTAAAGGAATGTAGATTTCAGACCGAAGAGAGACGTAAAGTCATATTTTCTTAAAAATCTTCTTAATAATCATATGTACCAAAGAGTAGAAAATAGAAGCAATACATGAATATATCTTAAATAACCGTAGGATAATAAATTTCATGATATTTCTTGAGATATGGATCATAATATTTCATTAGTGGAATCCTATTCATAAACAATATCAACAAATAATGATATTTTTTCCATAAAATATTAACACTTGGTAACTTTGAATTATACTGCCAATGTAAAACAATTCCATTACATGAAGCATAAAATATCATTAAAATAATTAGTTGTGTTATATAACATGTCAAATATAACTATATACACCTATTGAAATAATATATGTTCATAACATGGCATGTGTCTCAATGAAGGTAAATTGAGACTAAATAACTTTACTAGTCTGAAAAATTTTGAAACATAAACACCATTAAAGAAATATCATAAATTTTCTATTTAAATACCCTTAAATTTAATTAAAATAATAATATAATACAATCATGGTCATTTAACATAGAACATATAAGAAATTAGTGATGAACATGGCTTATTTATCACATAAAATAAAAGAGTGATGAGAAAACCATTACTACTTGAGTAAATTGGGAATCATGATCCCCATGAAATAATTACTTTAATTAAAGATATAAATATCATTTAATAAAGTAAATTAATGATATAATATTTCCTCGGGAATTATATACTCCACACAAAATAAGCCAGTGGTCAATATGACATGTATCTCACCAAAATAAAAAGAGAGATGAAATTCCTTTACCCTAAGAATTTTGTTTATTTATACATGATGAAAACTCATGTATAATAAATATAAGTTTATTATAAATCTACCATAGAACCATAACCTTTTATCTAATACCATATATGATTTTTTATGACTTTATATTACCTATTTATTAACAAATCAATGTCAATGTTACATATCAGGTAATATCTTCTTTATTTCTGAATATTTTTTGACATGTAATTCTTGTAATCTTACTTCGATAATGATTTAAGTATTTATAGAATCTAAACACATTATATAAATATTTTATATATTTAGTATATACATATTTATAATAATCTATAAAAAATAGAAATATGAAATGGAATACACCATTCATGGAGACGATAGGCTACCGGTACCCATGAAAATTATTGCTGTTTTATTTTCATATTGAATGAAAGAAATTAAATTATATATATGTATATATATATATATATGTAAAACCTCAATATTTGTTGGTATGTTTAATTTTTAAACATATTCAATTGCTTGTTTTGAACTTGACACTGAGTTGGAGCGCACCGACATCTATTAACCGAGTCATTTAAATAAAGGTTATGAATATTATTAACCACATTATGAAACCTATGCATATTCTATATAATTTTAACATTTATCTTATGTGCTTATTAGATAATTACATAAGAACAAATCTTATTTTATGTATAAAAAATATATTTCTTAAGGGGAATTTTACCACATTTAATGGCCCACCAATATTAAAAATAAAATTTAGGAAATTTTATAAATTTTATTTTTCAATGTATACTATATTTTTTAAATTTTAAAATCATAATTATCTTAGGGTGAATTTTTGATATATTTTTGGGAAGTATCATTTTTTGATAAATAGGGAATAATACTGCATTGTAGTTAAAAAACTGATGATTCTTTTAAAATATTAGTATAATTTAAATTCATTTTAATGTAAAAAATATCAAAAATATATATATTAATCCAATTTAGGTTATTAGAAACATTTTTATATAGAAATTATATATAAAAAATTAGGGAACTTTTGAACGTTTCCTTTTACCCGCATTCTTTCCACATCTGTGGGAACAGTGTTAAACATAATTTAAGCAGTCATATGAATTAAATTTTAAAAAAAAACATAAAAGGTTGTAATAAGTATGATATTTATATTATAATAGGATCAAATTAATTTTTGGATGTTAGGAATAGTAACATTAGTAAATTTTTATTCACCACATTTAAGGGTAAATTAGGAAATTAAATGTAAAAAAAATATCATAATATTATAAAATTACTATAAATCGTATCCTAATTTCATTGGATGAGTGGTTTTAAAAAAAATAAACGTTATTACTAAATTTTAAACTTTTTAAGCCACTTGGATAATAATATGACTTTTTTTATATTTATTTAATGATATGTTAAAAATGTCATACTCATATTTTTTATAATTGAATCATTTTTAATATAAGGTTTTACAGATGATAAATTCGACTATAAATAGTCATTTTAAATATTATAAACTTATCTTCATGATGATAAATCAATTTTAATTTGTAGATAATAAATAACATAAATAAAGTCCTTCATAATAATGATGTAGTACTATTTTAATAAATGGTAATATAAAATAAATGATATAAAAATATTGAAATATATATAATATGACATAATTATTGGTATAAATGAATTTATAGACAAATTGGAAAATTTAGTGATATATTATAAGTGTTTTTTGGATGTTATCATGTTTTTTATATTCAGAAAATCAAATAATGAATAGTATAAAAATTATAATAAATTATAGTTTAAAATAAATCATATTTTATTCTATGATATAAAATTAATAAAAATATAAAATTAATAAAAAATAACTATAATACTGTTAAATATGTGATCAAAGATCCAATTGAGGTTAATTTGTTAATTTTTAGTTAATATATTAATCCTAAAGACTAAAAAATCCATGTTGTCATGGTAAGAGTCAAAGGGTTTAAGTAAGGGTTAAAGCCAAAATATAAGGTTAATATTGTGACCTAAAATGTATAAAAATATTTTTAGCATATTTAGACCCATACTAATCTTACATTATATATAAATCACTTTAGATCTATTTAAAATCGGAAATCAATTTATATTAATTTGATATTCTAAAGGATTCCAAGAGTGTCTTTCCCCTTCCTTATAAAAAGAAATCTCATCCATCACTTAATCACACCACATTTATACATCTAGCTCATCCAAATCAAGACTATTTCTACTCTAATTATTTAAGGTATTTAGGTCTTGGTATTCTAAAAATACCAACCCTAGTGTCCCTAAGTGGATATCCAAAGGAAGTCCACCGAAGAAGATGTAATTGATTTACCAATTTATTTAAGTTCAATTATTCTTATACTACCTATTCATATGTTTTTCCATACTAAATTTATAAGAATGTATCATATAAATTCTTAGATTTTATTATGATTATGGGACCATCATATTTTCCCTTTTATCCATCATATAATAAACAATATCACCATTTCTGCGTATGAATGACTTATCATCTCTAAAATGTGGTGTAATTTTCTTTTCATCACTACATGATTTGTATGGATTTAATGATTGATATAATATATATAAATAATAAATATGACATGATATTTAATATTTATATTTAATATAGAGTCCACTGCCTTACAACTTTACCATTATGGAAATGGTACCCTCGCTCATGCATATGTATGGCCTAATGTCTCCACAATGTGATGTGATTCATTTTATATTTTAGCCATTTAGGAATGATTATAATAATTAATTTAATGATAAAATATTATATTTATAATATTTATATTATTATAGATATTTTTTATCTATATCCTATACAAAATAACATATAGGTTCATGAAAAAACATGCATATAAAAATTAGGTTGTTAACACATGAAATAAGGGTAATAATGCAATATTATCAACAAACATGTGATAAAATAATATAATAAGATAATATATTATATAATAAATATTAATAAGTTTTTTATATGATATAATAACATTATTAACCACATTATATAGGAGGTTAAATGATGATCAAGTAAAGGAAGCGCAAGGTAAGGGAAAATCATCTCACTTTTAATTTTTATTAAACACGTGTCTTATTCACCACTTTTTTATTTTATGTGGTGTATTTAATTCCCATGAATTAATTTTATGAATAATATTATTAATATTTTTTTATTTGAATATCTATATAATTTTCTTTCATTCATGGGGAATACAATTATACTGATTATAAATTGATAAGGGTTAATTTCACAATCTCATTTTTATTTAGGATTATTAATATGTAAGTATTTAATGGGGAATATTTATCTTCCATGTCCATGTTTCTTAAAAAACATTCCAAAAATATTTTTATAATTATCCTAAAATGGATTAATTTATTTTTTTAAGCATGATTTTTTTAAAAAATAGTTTGAAAGGAATCATTTTTTATTTTCCAATTGAGGCAATTTATGTCTTTTTAGACTAAAGAAATGTTTTTTAACTTATATAGAGTGAGAAGTTTTTTCCACCTTCATGAATCATTATCATTTTGAAGATTACAATATAGGATTACACAATTATTTTCAAATAAAATGTTTTCTTTTATAATTGTTTGACTTTTATATAGATGATTTAAAAGTCAAAATAGGGTATTTATCTCTAGACGTTTTTAATAATTTTATTAGATTATTTTCATTTATCTAAAAATCCGTTGTTAGATATTATTCGTGATTCAGGTTCATGTATTTTGATATAATTTACCTTAATTAAATTAACGTTTATGAGTTATTTTGACTATCGATGAGCTATTTATCCGCATTTCATATGCATGTTTAAATACCAATGCTTATGTTGATTATTTTTAATCACCCCTTTCATATGAGGAATGAATTGGACTTAGTAAGTGATGTGAAGGGCCCTCTATAGACCCTTGATAAATGAATAGGTCTCATGAGACAAACTAGTTTGGGTATTGGATGATATATTACCTATTTATGTATAATTTCTTTATTGAATCCTTGATGGTATATTTGTGATGTCAGACATTATGCATTCTTTCACTATGAGATTTGTTATTTATATTCCATGTGATTATTTGAATAGTATAATATCCATGGTTATGTTTTGTAGATCATGTGATTATTTCATATGGTATTATTTACTCTTTCCATATTATGCTCAAGACTATGTTTGAATGTATTGTGTTTTAGTTATACACCTTTCCTTAATGTTTATTCTTATTATTTATAATATCTTTCATTTTATGCTTACCAATAATGAGCATCTGAGATCACCCCTTTTTATGCTTTATTATTCTCAGGATACCATGATGTGTGTTACTACTAATATTTAGGGTTATTCTAGTAGAATAATGACATTTTCAAAGTATTTTATATGTTATAATTTATTTTTTAAAGTATAATGTAAGTCTCATGAATGCAATCTAGATTCCAAGAGAGTTAAATAGATAGGTCCTTTCAGATTCGAGTATTGTATCTATGCCAATGTAATAAAGTATGGCACTGAATCTAGGTTACATGGGTCAGGGTCGTTAGAGTTGGTATCATAAAAAGTTTAGTAGAAACCTCAGATACTAGATTTATAAAAAATAGATTAGAAAAATTACATGAAGATATACTACTGGAAATGGGGTTTATCCCCACCCTACTATGCCAATGGTTTAACGAAACGTGGGGATAAATTATTTTTAATGGTCTATGCCCATGGTTTTATTAAAACCATGGGTATTCAGCCCCTAAGTATCGGGCTCCATCTTGCTAGCCCCACTTTAACCCTCCATCGCGCTCCCCCCACTTCAACCCTACCACACAGATCCGCCTCCCACCTCTACCTCCCCCCTCCGCCTCCCGCCTCCGCCTCCCGCCTCTACCTCCCGGCCTCTGCCTCCCGGCTCCACCTCCCGGCTCTACCTCCTGGCCTATGCCTCCTGCCTCTGCCTCATACCTCCGCCACCAGGTCTCCACCTCCCGCCTCCACCTCCCACCTCCGCCTCTCGGTCTCCGCCTCCCGGCTTTGCCTCTCAGCTCTACCCCTAGCTCGGGCGATGTCCCTGCTCCCCCCTCTCGGTTCCATATCCTCTGGGTATCATTGAATTCATCAGCTTTATATTGTAGATTTTGTTTCCCATGAGTTCTAACTTATAAATTTCAATAATTATCCTTAAAATGTAATTGATATTGAGAATGATGTTTTGGGGGTAAATGATTCGTTTGAGAAAGGTCCAATATGGATTGTTGATCAATGAATAAAGGAACTATGAAGGAATATAAAGCCTCTTGTTAAGTTTTTATGGAAGAACATACATATTAAAGAAGATAAATGTGATAATATATCATATGTGTAGTATTACTAGACCTTCTTGTTAGATTTGGACCTCTAGAGACACATATTATGATCAAAAATTCATTAGAGGGGGATATTTGAACAACCACTCACTTTCATGGTGCATTATGCATTTTTTAGCCTATATTAAGAGTTTATTTGAGTTATTACATTTATTGGGTGATGTATTGGGTAATTTTTTGGAGATTGGGGGGGTGGGTAGAAGAAATTAATGGTGATAATGGTTAGAGGGAATAGTGTAGTCCCCCAATGTAACTATGAATCCTATTGGAGAGGAGTAGTGGGTGATATATAGTAGGGGTAAATTTAGAGCTAACATGAAAACAATTCATTGTTAACTATGTAACTCTAAAGAAAATCAACATCATGATTGTCATAGGGTCTACAAGACCATGTGTCCAAATCATGCTGGTGACTTGAATAGGTTATGAACTTCCTAGAGTTAGAGCATGATTTTGTAAGCCAAGAAACCAAAAAATTTACATAGAATTTAATCATTATAAAATTAAAATTTTCACACAAACACACCCTACAGATAGTGATTATTTCTCCTAAACTCAGGTTAATAAAACCAATGTACTCTAATGATACTTCATGGTGAATTAATTCTTTTCAGAGATGAATTATATTTGATATAGAGATATCAATCCTAGAGATTTAAATATAATTTATCATTTGTTTATTTTTATTCTAATTATTGCTAGATATTATTTACTATCCTTTTAATGGAACTAGATCTCGGATTTCTTATCCAGGTTTAGGATTTACAATGATATTTAATGTGATCCTTTCCAGATTTACATGGAAAATATATATGGAATGATGGTTTTTCCTGATCATTATCTGATCCATCTAGATCTATTAATTTTGTAGTATCCTGATGGATAGGTCTAAAATGATCCCAACCCATAACATGTTCTTCATCATATATCATAACCCTTGAATACTCATGTAGTGATTTGAGGATGCTTCCATGTATCTTTGGTTTGTGCGATTGATTGAATTGGTGAACATTGATGTTGGGCTTCAATATGTTGAATGTAAGAAGTTCTTACAATGTTATGAAAAATATATAAAAATGTATGATATTAAATACTCATGTGTGTGTGTACATACCATTATAATTCTTTTAAAATGATATGATAATGCCTCTATATAGATAAAAAGTTTCCTTACTTGGACTTGGGTATATATATATGTGTATGGATAGTAGACTTATACTATCTTGTATAAAAGTTAAAAGTGTATCCTTCATGAATTTATTAATCCTATATAGGGAGAGAATTTGATATGTGATTCATGATGAATATGGTGGGGATCTTGAATGAAAAAATGGAAGGGAATGAAGGCCTTGAGGCATTAATGGAGTTTGGAAGTGGGGAATGATTACATTGTAGTATGACCTGAGATAGTTGATAGGGGATGATAGCCTTATAGACTAACCCAAGGCATAATGTCCTGTACATCCATTGAGATAGATAAATTGTTCTTGTGGTTTGTTTTGAGAACTTTCAAAACCAAAAAAGCTCATGTGAGAAGAACATCCACTATCCATTATCCATGGACTTTCCCCTTTGGATATTTTGGGTGAAACTTCAACAACTAAATATTTCTCCTTTACTTTTATATTGTCCTTTTGATGATTTTGAGAATTAAAACTCAAATATTTTCAAGATGGTATATTGATGAGGCATTAATTTTCATCATGAATTGTATTTTCACACCTTCTATAGACTTATTCAAGAATATCAAACATGTTCTGTGATTTCTATATAGAATTTACAATACGTTTCTAACTTTTATTCCTTTAAAGTGGTTGAAAGCCCCAAACATTGTTTCTCAATACTCCCAAGTATATCTTGATGTCTATTTTAAAAAACATATCTTTTCCATAGGAACAAATATTCCAAAGTTCCAATAGAATCCATAAAAAGTATATCTTTTAAGAATCAAGTTGTACAAAATATGTAGGATACTTTGAAACATTATTTCAATATTAATTCCAAATAATTAAAGTTATAACTACTCTATTTTCATTGAATGTTTTATTCCCCATCAAATAGCCCCTAACAAATAATCTATAAAATTATAAATTCATATTATTAAAATAAAATTTTCTTCCCATGTGTATAATTCTTCTATATCTATAAAGAAGTATTTTACATTGAAATTTTTTTTATTCCACATCGATGACCAGTTGGGAGTGTATTTTTTAACTTCATTCTTTAGTTTATATCTTAACGTAGACCATTTTTCTTTTTTCCTACTTATTCAATAATTGACTCCTTTTGTCAATAAATATGTTTTTCTAGCTACTAATATTATTTGATTAATTTAATAATAAAATTTATTGTAATGAATTTTTTAAATATTATTTACATTGTTGATTGAATGATAATTTTTTTTATTATAGAATGGATAGAAGCTGGATGTATCGTACCGATCAGATTTCAACCGAGTTTCAAAGTAATTTGGAGAATTTTTTAGATTTTTCATTTTAAAATCTGTCAGATAAAGGTTGTATACAGTGTCCCGACTATAATTGTGTTGGAAGACCATGGTTAAGAAGAGAATAAGTTAGTTACCATTTAATGAAATTAGGATTTCAAGAAAAACTATAATGTTTGGTTTCACCATGGAGAGACAAGTCAATATTCAACTGTTCATAAACAAAATGAATGATATAACATGGAGAATTTGATATTTGATCAGTTTCTATATGCACATCAATACGAGAGATATAGAATTTCGGTGCAAGAAGACAATGATATCATTACACATGAAGAAAATGCTGAAGATGATGATATTGAGAGAGTGAAAATTTTATTGGATGATGCCAGAACTCCAGTATATCAAGAATGTACTAAAATGACCAATTTGGAATTTTTAATGCGGTTATATCATGGGAAAACCGTGTATTGGATTTCTAATACTTCCATTAATTATATTATTACATTTTTGAAGGACTTCCTTTCTAATGGTGAAGATATTCCCTCAAATAATTACATGGCATGGAAGTTAATTAAGCAGCTTGGATTTGCTACTAATAATTTCCATGATTGTCTGAAAGATTTCAGTTTATATATGGAGAAAACAGCTGACCGTAACGACTATAAATAATGTGGTACATCTCAATGGAAGACAAATGTAGATGGAAAACCATCTCGTGTGCCACAAAAAGTCATGTGGCACTTTCCATTGATTCCTAGACATCAAAATCTATTCTTGTATCCAGAAATCTCAGTCAATATGAAATGGAATGTTGTTGAGAGAATTAAAGGTAATGATGAGCTGGTCCATCCTGCAGATGGATTAGCATGGTGGACATTTGATGCACAACATCCTGATTTTGAAGTTGAGGTGCATAATGTCATATTGGGCCTATCATGTGATGGTTTTAATCCGTTTGGTCAGATGATTACTGCTCATAGCACGTGGCTGGTTTTTATTCATGTTTATAATCTTCATTCATAGATGTGTATGAAAAAAACATTTACTTTCTTGAGTATACTTATATATGGACCTTCAGATCCTGGTAATGATATAGATTTCTACTTGCCGCCACTACCACAAAAATAGTTTTTCGCAGCGCCCCCCCTTTATCAGCGCTAACGAAAAAGCGCTGATAAAGGGGGTCCCTTTATCAGTGCTCAAAAAAGCGCTGATAAAGGGTGCCTTTATCAGTGCTAAAAAAAGCGCTGATAAAGGCACCCTTTTATCAGTGTTTTTTTACCACTGATAAAGGGACCCCCCTTTATCAGTGCTTTTGTTAGTGCTGATAAAGGCCCCCCCTTTATCAGCGCTTGTTTAGTAGCGCTTATAAAGGGGGGGGCCTTTATCATCGCTTTTTTAAAAGCACTGATAAAGGGTCGGCTTCAAAAAAAATTAAAAATATATTAATATATTAATATATAAATATAGTTATATTGTTATATAAATATAATATATAATTTTTAAATATATTTTAGATAAGTATAAATGTACATTTACACTTATTATAATTAATATATAAGATATTTAGTGAAAATGGCTTCTTAAAAAATTAAAAAAAATATTTTTAATTAATAATTTGAAAATCATTATGGAGTAATAGTCATTTAATAACAATTTGAGGACTAATAAAATTAAAAAAATTAAAAAAAGATCCAAAATATGTTGAAAACGCAACGTAAACTTCAAACGGCCATAACTTTTGATCCGGGTGTCCGTTTGAGCTCTACCACATATCAAATCGAAGCCTAAGATGATCTATACGTCTTTGTGACCCGGGGGGACCCAGGTCAAGGGATTTTCAAGGTCAAAAGAGTCCCAGAAGGCCTCTAAAACTGAGTTTTTAATCGGGGTACCCCGATTTTTTAACATTTTGTGGATTTTCACCCTCGTTTAAGGGGGTATTATTGGATTTTTTTGGCTGGGTATGAATTTATTCCAAGGTATTACATTCATATTGATATTATGTTCTTGAAATTTCATCCTTTTTCATAATGCGCTGCTATTTATAATAAAACATATTACAATATATTCATATTTTTTATATATTCAAACCTAAAAATTTAATTATAAATATAAATAATAAAATATATTTACATATAAAATATATTAGCTTTATCTAAATAATAACTAACATCCATTTTATTTAAAATACAAATATATGAATATTTAAATACCTATATATTAATCTAACTATATATATATATATATTAATCTAAATATATATATATATTAATCTAATAACTATATATATATATTAATATAACTACATATATATATATATTAGTATTACTATAAATATATATATTAATATCACTATATATATATTAATATAACTATATATAAATATTCATATAACTATATATATGTTAATATAACTGAATATATATATTAATATAAATATATATTACTATACGAATAAATATAACTAAATATATATATATATAGATATAGATATATATTAATATCACTATATATATATTAATATTAATATATATATATATATTAATATAACTATATATATATATTATAATATAACTATATATGTATATATATATTATAATATAACTATATATGTATATATATATTATAATATAACTATATATATATATATATTATAATATAACTATATATATATTAATATATATATTAGTATACGAATAAATATAACTAAATATATATATAGAGATATCATGAATTGGAAGACAAATCAAAATAGAGTAGTGGTAAAGGCTTAGGCGCGCAGGGGGGAGGTCTCGATTTCAAATCTTGTGGGAGGCAGGGGAGCGCGCGCATGGGGGAATATAGCAGCATGTGCCGTTAAAGGGTGAAGGGGGTGTGTGGGGTGCGTGGTATAGGGGAAGAAAAACACAGTAAAATGGGGGGGCTGAAGCGTTATAAAATCCCACCCGATTCGCAGTATTTTTTATTTATATTTTAATTTTTTTTAATTTTTTTTAATTTTTTTAATTTTTTTAACTTTTATCAGCGCTAAAAAAAGCACTGATAAAGGGGTACTTTTATCAGCGGTTTTTTAGCGCTGATAAAAGACCCCTTTTATCATTGCTTTTTTTAGCGCTGATAAAGGGGTCTTATATCAGCGCTTTTCGGAGCGCTGATAAAGGGGACCCCCCCCCCCTTTATCTTCTCTGGCTTTATTAGTGCTTTTTCTAGCGCTGATAAAGGCCATTTTTAGCGCTGATAAAGGCCGTGTTTTTAGTAGTGAGCCTTTAATAAAAGAGTTGAAACAACGTTGGGATTTAGGTGTGCAGACATTTGATGCTTCTTCATATAATGCATTTCAGATGCATGCTACCCTTATATGGACCATAAATGATTTCCCTACCTATGCAATGATGTCTGGGTGGAGCATGAATGGAAAACTATCATGTCCCATTTGTATGAAGAATACATGATCGAGAAGTCTTAAATATCATCGTAGTTTCAGTTTCATGGGGCATCACCGATTCTTGCTAATGGATCATCAATACAGGATGAATCATCAGAGGTTTGATAATAAAGTTGACATTGAATAACCACATCAACGTATGTCAGGATGTGATGTGCTTGATGAATTGAAAGATTTCATCTTTTCATTAGGGAAAGATCAGTTGAAATCTCGAAATAGGAAGAATGATGATACTGAAGTCACATACAATTGGAAAAAGTGAAGTATTTTTTTGTGTTTCCATATTGTTCTAGTAATTTGTTATGTCATTGTTTAGACATAATTCATATTGAAAAAAATATATGTGAAATGTTTCCTGAAATTCTTTTGAATATTAATGGGAAGAACAAATATGACTTCTGATCTCGTCGGGATTTATTGGATTACGGTATTCGACCAGAACTACATCCTGTTTGTATCGGTGAAAACAAATGGAAAGTTCCCTATTCTTCTAATGGGATGACACCGGTAGAGAAAGATCAATTTTTGGCAATATTGGAGAATATCAAGGTTCCAGATGGCTATTTCATCAACAGATCTAAAAGAGTCAACATAATACATTTGAATTTGAAATCCCTAAAAACTCATGATTATCTCATACTTATTTATGAATTGATTCCAATATCAATTCGACATTTTCTATCCAATAATGTAAGGGTGGTAGTGATTCAGTTTTTTCATTTTTTACAGACCTTTGTGCTAAAAGGTTATCCAAATAATTGTTTATAAAAATGCATAAAGCAACTCCGTTAATTTTGTTGGAGTTGGAAAAAAATATCCTCCATCCTTTTTCACTTGCATGTTTGATTTAATAGTTTATCTTCCAAATGAGACACTTTTTGGGGGACCAGTCGCTTTTCAGTGGATATATCCATCTGAAAGAAATATGTGCACTTTGAAATCACATGTCCCAAATAAGAATTATCCTGAAGGTTTCATTGTGAGGAGTTATCTGGCCCAAGAATATATGGATTTTTTTCAATGTATTTGCCTGATTTGAGCACAAGACATAATTAACCAATGAGAAATGCAGATGAGTAGTATGGGGAAATTCAGCCCTCATTTCCATCTCTTCCCCAAATAGGTGGAATTTCCGGGTCATATACATTGGTTACATTGAGCTTTGAAGAGCAGAATATGGAACATTATACTATCTTGTTTAATTGTGGTTTGTTCAATGCCTATATCAAGTATGTAATTTGAATATAAATATGTTATCTCATATGATATCACATCACATATACCTTATACTTTTATTGTCATTTTATGTAGAGAACATAAACAAAATATAAGTAGAGTTCATTGGTCTTTTCCATTGAGAATGAGGGAGGCTATGCATAGCCAAGAGTTCCCATCTTGGTTGAAATCAATGATATGACCATTACATTATATACCTTAAAATATAGATATATATTTAATTACATTACTCATATGTATTCCAGGTATTGATTTTACCAGCTGACTTCATTTCTCAAGAATTATGAGCACTGGATTTTGGTCCCAATTCTTTGGTTCGTGACTGCATATCTTGAATAATCAATGGATATAAATTTGTTACAACTGATAAATCAGTGAATATGAGAACACATCATGATGGTGTTATGTTAACTGCCTAGAACAGATTGTTATGCCAGTGCATCAGATAATCGACCTCAAAATGAAGATGTGTATTATTATGAACTGGTTGAGAAAATATTATTATTAGATTACTACTCTCAAGGTCATGTCACTATGATGGAATGTAAATTTTTTTGATTCAATTATGCAACATTGTACATTTATTTATGATTACGGATTTATAGTTATTGACATGAGTCTATTCCTGCATACCGATGAACCATACATTTGGGCATCAATGGAAAGACAAGTGTTTTATGTGAAATATCATCTGAAACCTAATTATGTTGTCATTAATGAAGTAATCCCAAGACATATTTTTCATGATGTTGGGGATGAAATTGTCACCATTGACTCACCCATTGGTGTTAGCCAAAATATTGTATTTGATGACACAAATTGTCCCATTGTGAGAGATGATTTTGAACCTGAAGTATTGGAGGGTAATATATAAAAGAAACCATATATATTCAGAGTTCATTCAGTTTACCTTGATGTGAGTTTATCAGGTTGTTACTAATGTAATTAATTTAATTTAGCTTTAGTTTTGAATGATATGTCTGTTTTATTATTGTTTGGATTCGTTTCATTTAATTATATTTATTTCAATTCAGAAAACAGGGTTTAAAATGTGGTTTTAAAAATTGTATTACTTGGTTGTAATTTATCATTACTGAAATATGTTATGACATTTTTTGTCTTCTTTGGCTTCTAAGTTTTATGTATGATTTGTAAAAATTGTTTCTAAAAAATATTTATTTCATTCTTATGCAGATTATGAAGAAAACTACAAATGCTCGCAAAAAGAGATTATTTGATGTTGATCCTGTTAGATGCGAGCGTGAGTTGTCTTCAGTGAGTATAATAATTCTAATATTTATCTTCTGTATTATATATAATATGAAGTTCATATTTTTGATCAAATTTTTTATGGACATAAAACTCTAGAGTATCTTCTTCCTAGTATGGGACCAAGAAGGGATCCTCCTAGACCTAGGCGGAGCTCCCGTCTTACCACTCCCCACACTGACCCATCAGCGGACATCCCATCTACCACATATGTCTAACCTCCGCTTGAGACCCTTGGGATGTTAATATACATGCCTCCGTCATTATTCCATTTTCCCTCCTTTTTCTATTCCATGTCCACACCGACTCGACCGATGTTCTCACCTGCACAATTTCCATATCTATTCAGGTATCCCCAGGCCTACTATACATATTCTGACATGTCTATGCCACCTCCTTTTCCTACTATCAATCCTACACATATTGAGTCTGTTCCATCAGTTTCCACTCCTGTTCATGAAGATCAGTTGGAGCATGCTGTGGAACAGATACTTTCTTCGGAGGATGCCGATCCAGCATAGTCCACAGATGCCTCACAGCCTATTCAGGATCCTGCATTAGGTTTTTTTATTATAAATGTTTCAACTTATAGAATTTGACTTTTCTTCCTATGGTATTGTCACTTAACACTTCTCTTTTCACCCCTTATCTTATTTAGTGGGATCTTCTAGTAGGCGACGTGGGCGCACTCAAATGCGGGATGCCCGAAATTGCGAAACTCAGATTATGGTGGAGTATAATACTCAAAAAAATGGTAGGTAAAAATGCTAAAGAGTGTAGAAGTTTCGTGGCTACTTTAGCCAAATATCATGATATCATTACGGTGGCACCAGTCTTAGGGATACATATTAGTGCTGACATCATGGATAGGGCATGGGTGTAGATATGGGTACATAAATTTTATAAATTTATATTTATATTATTAATGTACTTATATGACTTAACATTTTTGTTGCAGAGTTGATTTAACTTTCATAAAAGTAAAGTTGCCAAAGCAGTTAGGTTGAGTGATCTTGGAGAGTATTGGCGGTCATACAAGTATGAGTTACATATTGGTTGGAGGAGCAGAGTGGGTACTGAGTTATAGGGTGTACCCAAAAACCCTGACTGTCCAAAAAATCTATATCAAAAAATAATCTCACATTGGAAGACTGAACAGTATAAGGTACTACCCATCTTTAATGGTTTTTATATAAAATTTAATTTTTATTACTTGTATTTTTTTTTGTTTCTTAGGAAGTGTCAGCGAAAAACAAAAAACCAAATATTAAATGACATATATACACACATTAGGGCGCACTACAGTGCCCGATCATGAGAAGCAGCTGGTTCGTTCAATCCAATTTATTTAATTTATCATATATGGTTGTAATCCAAATTTTTTCATTTCTCATATGCAGCAAGATGAATTGGGCATTGAAGGTCATGTACCTCGTGCCAAATTCTTCTACTTCAGTAGGAAAAAAAGATGGAACTGTAGTTAATTCCCAAAAAAAGATAAAATTGTATTTTTTTATTTATATTTCAAACATTTATACAAAATTCATAATTTAATATGTTTATAATTTCAACAGTCTGCCTTGGAGGCCATGGATGAGAAGGATGATGACAACTTAGGGCCAAATGATCATTTGAGTCAGGTGTTTGGTGTGGAGCTTCCAGGAAGAGTCCGTTGTAGACTAGACAAAAACATTGTCCCCTCTAGGTATTGGTTATCATCAGACTCTTCTAAATCCTATAATTCATTTGAGTTGGAAAGTGCACATGCTGAATTAGATGCGACAAAGAAAATAGTATAAGAGGACTGTGAAAAAAGTAAGCTAATGAATGAAAATTTCATTAAAGCTATGTCCGTTTTGAGTCAGTAACTACAACCAGAGGTTGCTTCCACTTTTCATTCATGTATGGCATTAATATACTCTTTAAATAATTCCTCAGGGGATTCCCATGAGTGTCCTAATGGTGATGACGGTGGTGGCGATAGATCTGGAGAGGATGTTGCTGATGTTGTTGTTGGCGATGAGATTGCTGGTGATGATGTTGATGGTGCGGTTGGTGATGATGTTGCTGATGATGTTGCTTCCAATGTTGATTCTGTTGATGATGATGCTGGACATGGGGATGACGATGATGGGGATGGGGGGGATATTAATCCCCTCCATTTTTTGACTTAGCAGAGAGACTTGTGTGAGAGTATTAATTTTTTTATTGGTGGACTACTTGTATGTGAATTTTTTATGCAATGAAATGAATTTTGGATTATGTTTTCATCAGGGGTGTTATTTGACAATTTTTTAGGTACTATTCACATGCCATATATTTTTTTATGATTTTGTGTGTTTATTATTATCTCTCCATCTAATCTGGGCCTTTGCAGTGGAGGGGAGGGTTGTGATGGGGGGATGCGGTAGAGGGATATGGGGGGGACTGTGGGGGGGGGGGGGGGGGGGGGGTTGGGAGGGGGGGCTAGGAGGGGAAGGTTGAGAGGGGGTGCAATTGAGGGGTGGGAGGGGAGGGGATGCATTCACTTAATCTCTTTTTCATATACTCGACATGCAGAGGTTGTTCATCAGGCGAGTATGACCGTGTCCTCCACTTTGAAGCAGAAGAGCTCATCTATTGAAGGCATTGAGAAGGTTTAGTTTCTTCTGATCTTTTGCTTTAAATGTAAACACACTGATATATATATGTGATCTGACAGTTATATGAATCATCAGTGTTTCCTAACTGATTTATATGTTGCATATGCTATTTGTGGTTTTCAGATTTCCTTTATCTAATTTTTTAATGTGGTTATGTGTGTTTTAAGAAGACTCCAAACAAAAAAGAAAAATCATGTTCAGTGGGGAGGGTGGGTGAGGGGCTGGGAAGGTGGGGAGGGGGAGGGGCTGGGTAGTGGGGAGGGAGGGGGAGGGGATGGGGAGGGGGTGCTTGGCAGTTTGGAGGGACTGGGCAGGGGGCATGGTAGTGGGGAGGGAGGGGGAGTGGCTGGGAAAGGGGGGTTGGGTAGGGGGGCTGGGCAGTGGGGAGGGAGGGGGAGGGGCTGGGCAAGGGCGGCTGGGCACTGGGGAGGGAGGGGGAGGGGCTGGGCAGGGGGAGGGGCTGGGCACTGGGGGGGAGGGGGAGGGGGAGGCGCTGGGCAGTGGGGAGGGAGGGGGAGGGGTTGGGCAGTGGGGAGGGAGGGGGGGGGGGATGGGTAGTGGGGATGGAGGGGGAGGGGGAGGTGGGAAGGTGGGGAGGGGGAGGGGATGGGGGAGGAGCTGGACGGTGTCGACTTATCCACCGTCACCAAAGGTATGGTTTTACCACACCATTTTTTAAATCATGACATGTTTTATTTTTACTCAACTTCATCCTCAAATATGAAATTTAACCCCAGACTCATATTTTCATAATATGATGCAATTTCATGTTTGGTTGTTTAATGTTTTCAATGTATGGGTGAAATCTCCAGTTTAGGTGACACTGATTCATCTTCCAACATCAATGGCATTAAAAATGGTAAAATTGTGATATCATCTTATTTTCAAGATTAAAATTAATATGTATACTCTTGTAATTAATGAACACATGATATTGTTATCATTTAGTTATTTTGATTTATGATTTCAGGTCAAGCATCATTACAAATAGTATTGACAACGACATTGCAATGTTCCTTACAAGGTTTGGGTTCTTCTACTGAAAACATTGACGTGTCCATTGAATAGGGAAAATTAATTTATGAAGTGTTGATAACCTTTTAATCCTTATGAAACTGGTTTTTTTATGCAGTAGTTTTATTTGTGCATAATTTCACATGCATCACTTTTCATTTTTAGTCATCGGAATTTTTATGTGGTTATTGGCACCCTCATTGAGTAAGTCCGTTGTTTTCTTCTACAACAGTGCAATGACCATTAGGATCATCCTTGTTATATTGATTATCCTATTTCAGGTATTTTACCATTAACCCCCCACGGATATTTTTAATCTGATGTTTTTTTATTTTTAGTTTTAGAAGTTTTATATCTTTATGAGGAAACCTACCCTCTAATTTTTAATCAACTGAAATATTTTTAGTTCATCAATGTTACTGATCCAATTTATTATCAGGGAATGCGACTGCTTCCCACCAATCGAAAAAATCACTGGGAATTTACTTGGTTGCATCAATTGTGGGTATCAACTTCTTTTATCAGTCCTCACCCTGACTCATTAATCCATTCATCTGTAAAATTAATATAAATTTTCTTCAGGCTGGTATGGGATCATGTCTCTTTCATTATCTGCCTAGTTTATTCAATTGTGTACTCATGGACTTAGGAATCAGAAAGGTCATGTACTATCCTATATGTAAGTTATCAATTATGTATTTCTGGGGTGGATCTTCTATGAGTGGTGTTGAAATGACAATACTAGCATTGATGGTTTGTTATTTTTAAATCTAGTTGGCAATACTTTTGATGGTTTTCACTTGCCTGGTTGGTTCTTGGTTGGGATTTTGGATTGTACACAAATATTTCACTAAAGCTAATGGAAAAATTAATATAATCACGTATACTTTTATTGCGTGGGCCATCTGATTAGTCGGGGCAACAATGATTCTTCCGGTTTTTTTCCTTTGGAAACCATTTCTTCTGTGTTTTTTTACCAAAGGAAATAGATTGAAGTATTCATTGAATTCATAGGCAACTGTTGATCACTGGATGGCAATTAAAGCATTGGTATGTGGAATTATGCTCTCAGATTTTTTGAGCAAACATTTTCGATTTAGATTTATTAGGCAACCCAGGTAACTCTCCTTTTTTCCATTCAAGGATGGAATGGTTCTTTATGCATCTGGATTTATTGTATTTTAGATTACTGAACTGAGCTCTTGGCGAGTTGGTAAAATTTTATCATTCATCATAAGGCCCACAAGTTCGATATGATTTATATTTCTATTACCCTACCTATTTGAAAGACCAGCTACCAAATTTTATCTATTGCAATCATTAAAATTATCGAAATTCTTTTATATTCATTTAATGTTTAGTATTTTCCAATTCCATTTTAATTGATTTCATTGATGAAATCTATAATTTTCAGGTTTAATTCTCCAATTTTGGCGATTCTTCTTTATCTTCCAACATCAATGGAATTGACAAGGGTGAAATTGATATATCATCTTATTTTCTAGATTAAAATTAACATGTATAATCTTGTAATTAATTTTCACATGGTATAGTTATAATTTCATTAATGTTATTTATGCTTTCAGGATAAGCATCATTGGAAATAGTATTGAAAACACTATTGCAATGTTCCTTAAAAAATGGTTGGGTGGGGAGAATTGTATAAAAGGTATGTAGTTCAACTATTTCCCTAGTACTGATTTAGAATATTTATTTTTTATTTTTCCATCATCAGCATCTTCTCTAGTATTGATAAACATCTGCAGATAGAGATATAAATATTAACATAGGCACACAAGACCGTAGTAATTTTGAAATGACTAGTGGGTGTGACCATATTCTGAAATTTTCTAGTATTCATTTATTTGGGGTATTTAATACCTAATTACAACTTCATGAGATTTGTTGAAGTGCACACACATATTTCTATTGTCATCGTTCAATGTTTTAAATGACTAACCTCTCCATCTTTGACTTTCTAGATTAGACTGCAAGGTGAGCACTTGAAAATATATAATGAAGGGACGAATAAAGTCAACTAGATGCACACTTCAGTAGCAATCAATCAGCCTCTTACATGGTATAAGGAAAGGACCTAAATCCCATGAGATGATGACAATAACTTATGCTGGATGATTTTTAAAGAAGCAAATACACATTCAAGTGAAGTTCTAGGGATGAATTTTACTGCTGCAGGTTGTTGTAGATCCCCAACCTGGTAATGAACCTGTTGGATTGGATTTGGTTTCCATGGGGAAGGGCATGGCCTAGTTGAATGGAGAAGAAATTGGGAGGTACTGGCCTAGGAATAGATCCATTCATGATGAATGTGTCCTTGAATGCAATTATAGAGGCAAATTTAGTCCATTCAAATGTTTGAAAGGATGTGGAACTCCTACTCAGAGATGGTAAGTCTCCCCAACTCTCTCCCTTCTATGAAAATGATCTTGAATGATCAGATATCAGATGTTTTTGGAATGTCAACCTAGTTTTAGTTCGTTTGTTTTCTAGGGAGAAATTTGATCTGTGATAATTTGATTGTAGGCCTGCCTGTACAAGAACAGCTGTGATATAAAATTAACCAAATTGAACATGAGCAAAGAAATAATCAGGTACTGCTTGAGATAATTTCAGTTATGATTTTTGTACTCTGTATATTCTCACATATACATATCAATATAGTTTTGACCCTTCCATTTGTTATTGTATATTTCAATTGGGACATAGAGGTACCAGTGGATTCCCTAGCTTGTCTCCATCTAATAAAGAACCATATTGGGGGTGGTCATCTTATCAGATGTTGGGTAAATCCTTCTTGGGTAATTCCCCCTCTAGTAAAGATGTTGTTAACCCACTTTTTAAGGACTACAATCTAGATCCTATGTAGATGGAATGAAGGCCTCCAAAATCATAAACAATGATAGCGGTTAATGATAATAAGAGGGTAGTTAACCAAGATTACAGGATTACTGTGGTATCTCTTGCATCCAGGGATATTCCTTTAGGTGGTATACTTTAGGATATTGTAGTGGAACTTATTCATGGAGGTAGTGTTTCAAATATAAATGATTTAGGATCCCTAAGGAGGGGAGAGAAAACATAAAATTAAAACGGTAAAATAGAAGAAGATTCTATGTGACCTGAAGGGAGAAGTGAAATTAATATTCATAGATTGGCCTCTCATGATTTATCTATGTGTGTTGTTCAATTAAAAATTGTTAACATTCATGTTTTTGGGGGATTTATTCATGGAATAGGAATACACTCAATGGTAGAATGTCTTGTAAACATGATAGGTGCTTTGTGTTGGTTAATGATGGAACTGATTCATGTTTTGTATCTGGTTTTTCTCTATCTAGAATACATTCAGGTCATAATTCATTTATTATTGATGTTTTCAAAATCTAGAAGGGTTTTACCCCTTCCCTTCATGTTCAAGAATGTATTGATTTTGATCTCTAGGTGTAGAGAAATTGTTCTGTAATCCTTGGTTACATGTAAATTTAAAGAGGAGGTTTAGGTGTAACATTTTTATCATAACATTGATAGTATTTAATGTCCTAATGGGTTCTCCAATAAATTCATTATGTTTTGTTGGGAAATTATTCATAATGAGGTGGTTAATGCTGTTAAATAATTATTCACTCATGATAATATGCCTCACAGTATCAATTCCAACTGATATTCTATTCTGCTTTGTTTTAATGGGTGCACTAGAAGCAGGAAGCAGGAATGCTACGGGCAGCCGGGTGCACTAAAAGCAGGAGGCTGGAGGCTGTGGGTAGTAGCTGTTGTGTCTGGGAGAAGTATCTATTCCCACAATTCAATGAACCATGGGCATATTAGTTTTCCAGGAATCATCTATACCCACGGTTCATTGAACCATTGGTATATTAGTTTTCCAGAAATCATCTATACCAATGGTTTATTAAACTATGGGTAAATTAGTTTTCCAGGAATCATCTATACCCACTGTTCAATGAACCGTGGGTATGCTATCTGGTTGTGAAAATCTATTTCCACGGTTCTGAAAACTGTGGGAATTGATTTATACCCACAGTTTAAGAAAACCGTGGTTATTATAAAATTTCGTTTGGATATCCCCATGGTTTTGAAAAAACTGTGGGTATAGGGATATGTCGACGCCACTACAGCCCACGGTTCATAAAACTGTGGGTATAGCCTATACCCACAATTTTAAGGGCTATACGCACGGTTTTAAACTGTGGGTATATGTGATATTTCTAGTAGTGTAATCCTTTTATGATATACATGGTACATAGGAAACTTACCTAAGGTTCAATACCATCACTCCCCATTGTCCCTCTTTCCCGACCATTTCACGCCAGTTCACTCTTTTCACAACATGAGGTTACACTATATGCTCCATTGTACTACACACACTATTATCCTTGAATACTAGTTAGGGTATGTAGGATGCCTCCTTGATGTTCAAGCCAATCACTCCCCACAATCCACATGTCCTGACTAGTTCATGTTGTTTCATTGGTCCCACATGAAATTAAACTACACCATCCAAACTATGTGGGTTTTGATCCCATTCTGTTATGTAGGAAACCTCTATGAGGATCAATCCCAACAAATAGAAAACTCCATTCCTCCCTCCTGGGTATAAACCCTCCTAATGGTACATACCCTCTTTTGGGGACATGTCATCTAGATCTACCTCCTTGAGTTGTTTTGATCCATCTTCTTAGGCAGCTAACCATGCACAATCCCTTTACATTTCACCATACTCCTCAAACCATGAGTGACCCTCTTGTGATGGGATGCAAACCATGCATAATACCTAGCATTTCTCGACACTACTTTCCTCTACGTACACCCCAAGTCATTTCCCCGTCATGAACTACATGTAATTTTATTCTCTACCAAGGGGATACGTAGGAAGCCTCCATAAGGTTTAACTCGATCACCAATTTCCCATCCCAGTCTCTCCATCAAGCCTTTGTGTCTTGGGAATATCATGCATTATCCAGAAGGTTATAAATCCTTTTGGTTTCCATCCACATACTCTATTTTCATGGGTTGTCTTCTTTGGTGTCCTGTCATCCCATAAAACTCTGAGGACTTTGATTTCCTTCCACGAGGATATGTAGGAAGACTCTCTAAGGTTCAATCCCAAAACTACCATCATCATCATGTCGATTCCATCTCATTCCCCATCCTCTTCATTCAACCCTCCAACATCTATATTGATTTTTACCTAGACCACCACATCATGGTGAGATCATTCCATTCATCCATATGATTTCTACTCTTAGAATCACCTAGGACATTTCATTGTATAAGAATTTAATCGTTGAATCACCCATTCATACTATGTGGGATTTGAACCCTGACTTTTATACTGGTTATGTAGAATGCATCCCTGATGTTTAATCCCAACCAATGGTAACCTCGATGTTCCCCTTTTTGTGGTGCACATTCCCTGATCCGTGCTCAGTGTTGTCCAGATCATCTCTCATGGTGTGATGTCTTCCCTTTATGGGACACACCACCTTGGGTCTACTCTCATAGGTCATTCTGATCCATCCATAAGGTGTTCCACTTTCTGGGGTGCACTTTCCTTGATCCGCCCTCAGTTTTGTCCTATTCAGCCCTGATGGAGTTATGTATTATCTTTTTAGGACACACCACCTTCAGTTCACTCTCATTGGTCATTCCAATCCATCCATCCACTGTTCCCCTTTCTGGGGTGAACTCTCCTAGATCCACCCTCAGTGGTGTCTAGATCAACCTTTACGGTGTGGTATCTTACCTTTTTGAAACATTCCACCCTTGGCTAGACCATATTGGTTGTTCAAATACATCTATACGGAGTTCCCATTTCTGGGGTGCACTTTCCATAACATTCCCACAGCGGTTCCCAAATCATCCCTCATAGTGCCATGTGTTCTCTTTATGGAAAAACCCACCTTCGGTCCTCTCTCATTTGTAATAATGATCCATCCAACCTGTTATCCCTTTTTGTAATCTACCCTCATGGTGTGATGTCTTCCATTTATGGGACACACCATCTTAGTTCCATTCTCATTTGGAATTCTGATCCATCCATCTGGTGTTCCCCTTTCTGGTGTTGTTGGCGCCCAAATATTGCATGAAAGGAAGGGACGGAAAAGAAGGCCGGCCCACTGCCTCACGAAGCACCGACGTGAAGCACCCCAAGCATCGTGGTCTCATGAAGCTCCAGAGGCGGTAACTCTCCGCGAACGCATTTGATGTTTGCGAGCCCGTCGCGAAGCTCCGGAGGCGGTACCTCTTCGCAAATGACGTTGACGTTCGTGAGTGGGCTGCGAAGCACCTGAGGCGGCGCGTGAGTTCTGCTTCGCGGTGCCCCTTCCTTATAAATACTGGACTGCCCCTGAGTCCCGGGGACGAACAATCCGACCTTCCGGCTTCTCCTCTCCCAAATCGCGAAGCACTCTTTTCCCCTGAGAATCATGAGCTCCGTGAGTTACTTCTACTTCGCGTGATGCCTTCTCTTTGTCTCGTTTTGAGCCCCTCTTCAGAGAGGGATTCCCTTCGCGAAGCTCAAGGGCATTCGCGAAGGAGGGGGATTCCCAAGGGAACCCGGGAATCCACAGAGCGTTTATGCTTCGTGAAACACCTAACATGTACTAGTGATCCCTATTCTAAGGCAAGATCGCTACACATCGCGAAGCACACTGCTTCGCAGCACCCTGCTTCGCGAGGCACCTCTTCTTCGCGAGGCAGTGCTCCGCGAATATTGTTCCACTTCGCGAAGCACCCTCCACTCACACCTATGCCCCATGCTAAGGCTAAGGAATTTCTCTTCGCGAAGAACACTCCTTTTCATGGAAATTCCTCTTCACGTGCGACCCTCCAGGTATGCACGATGTGATTTCAAAGTCCCACGGACAATACCACTCGTAGCGTTGCTTCGCCTAATGCTTCTTCGCATAGGAACGCTAACGGCTATTGCTTCTTCGCATAGCCACGCTAATGTGGACCCCTCGATGGTTCGCTCCACAACCCCCTTGTCCATGGCCTTGCCAGTACCTTCCCTCCCCCAAGGACCAGAGGGTACCGGTTATGTAAGTCCTAGGGGTGTGGAGTGAACCCACCTCGTCCGAGCTGCAGGACGTTAAACTGCCAAGCACCACGTCCTCAACACATGACGTTAAAATGTGACCCGACCTCGTGCCTCTCACGAAGGGTCCCCCCAGCTCGAACATTTTTTACGCCACTCGTCTCCATAGGAGTGGAATCACCCATCCACAAGGGATGATATCCTCCTTATTGGAGTGGCGTATGTTCTCAGGAGAAGGGCGACCCCAGTTCCCCAACGGATGGTTGCACCCCTGCATCTCCGTACTTCCCCACTACCAAGGTCAGTGGAGGGCATGATAGGGAATGAGGCACCTCCCATAATTGGTCCCATGTCCCTCTTTCGCTGCGCTTTGTCGCACTCCGGGCCTCCATCTTGGAGTAAGTCCCAGCACTATGGGCCGCTTAACGCATAATCCACTCTTCACTTCACACGAACGCATCCTTCGCGGCGTGATCGTTAGGTCCTTACTGTCCCTTGTTTCTCACACCGAGCATGACTCACGTGGGCTTAGAGTTGGCATGGCCATGACAATACATCGTCCAGCATGACGTTAAACTGCATACCCTTGTCCAGCATGAAGTTAAACTGCATGCCCTCATCCAGCATGACGTTAAACTGTATTCCATTGTCCTGCATGACATTAAACTGCACACCCATTTTAACTACGAGGTCTTTGATCATTGTCAAGGCATGGTACGTAGGAAGCCTCCACGAGGTTCAAGCCCCCCAATCATCCAATTCACGTCGAGTTCTACCTTCATCCAGCATAACGTTAAACTGCATTCCAGTCCAACGACAAGCCATTGTGACCACCCTTTGAACTACGAGGTCTTTGATCCATGTCAAGGCATGGTACGTAGGAAGCCTCCTAGAGGTTTAAGCCTATCTCCCATCGGACCAAGGTCCCTCATTTACGCCAGCTCGCCGACACCCACCGCCATTCCAAACTACGGGGACTTTGATCCATGTCAAGGCATGGTATGTAGGAAGCATCCACGAGGTTCAAGCCCATCGCCCGTCATTTATTCATGTCAGGGTTCACTACCATCCCGCATGACATTAAATTGTATTCCATCAATCCTTTTAAGTATGAGGACTTTGATCCGTGTCAAGGAATGGTACGTAGGAAACCTTCCCAAGGTTCAATCCCACCACTAGTGGACCCCCGAGTCTACTTTCACGTCGGTTCACCAATGAAACACTTTGAACTACAAGGTCTTTGATCCATGTCAAGGCATGGTACGTAGGAAGCCTCCACGAGGTTCAAGCCCACCACCCGTCGGACCAAGGTCCACCTTCACGTCGATTCACCGACGAAGCCCCCTCTGAACTACGCGGTCTTTGATCCATGTCACAACATGGTACGTAGGAAGCCTCCACGAGGTCCAATCCCACCACCACTAGGACCCTCCTGGACCTCCCCATTCACGTTAGTTCGCTGATGATGCCCATTAGAACAAGGTCCACCCTCATGCCAGTTCACTGGGGCCATTTCGAACTACGCAGACTTTGATTCCCTGCCACGGGGATACGTAGGAAGCCCCTTCAAGGCTCAAGCCCAACTTCACCATTGCCCTTGCGATGGTTCCTTGCCATTCCCCCCTCCACTTCATTCGTCTATCCATCATCCACCCTGATTCACGCCCGGACTGTCATATCCCAGTGAGACCATGTCGGTACATTCCTCTTTACAGCCGCGCATGGGCCGGTCCCGGTATCGGCACCCCTTCAAGGGAAATCCCTCAATCTGATCCATTCTAGCTAATGCCCTGATCGGGCTGATCCATCTCCAATGGACGTTAAACTCGCGGCGTACCCTTTGTTAAACACGGGAAGCTGAGGAAAACCTCAGATATGTGTCTATGGCATATAATTCCCCACGCTCGATGTGGGATGCCTCGGGCTTCCACGCCCTCAAGAAGCCATACAACCAGGGATAATAGACATACATGCCAGTTCCCCAGCATCCAGACACGCTACTGATGTCTCAACGTGACAAATCTCCCGATAGAAGGTTGCTGCCCTGACCGGACCCTTTGGAATGTCCTGAGAGAAGCAGTGTAATTAACCGGTGTCCATGGAAACATGGCACTGGGAAGAGTTTCACGAACAATATATTAAATCTATGAGGGAGACCCGGACTAGGTGACGAGTTCTGAGAAGGAATCCACAGAAGGAAGAACCAACATCCCATCATCCCATTTCAATCAAGGAGCAGACCTACCTGAATAAAGAGAGAATGCCGCCCACCTTTGGAAAGCGGGAATGCGGGGCAACAGTGCAGCGCGTCCTCCTCCGCGGACGGACGGATGCGCGTGCCCCAGCGAAAGCGTCAAAAACAGAAATGGTGAACCCGACATGAAATTCTTCTCCTCAATGTGGAGATTTGTAGCCTTCGAGACACCAGTAGATTGACGTGTCACCGGATCCATATATTCTGTGCCTGGTCCCACCAAGCAAATAGAGGGCCTATCGTGAAACTCATCGGAAGTCGGGGCAGTAGAATGTGGGGCACTCCGTTATGCAGCGTGTTGGTGTGGATACTTCTTACAGACGTGGATAATGGAAGGACGCTAGGGCCCTGATTGTCAATCCTTTTCCTCGCAGTGCTGATGAGTTGATTCCTTCGTTTCTCAAGAACCAGGTTGCTATTACAGAGACACGATCACCGCCCGCTCGCCTATGCAGGGGCAGGGGAAACACCGCCACAGCCACCCCGCATGGTGCTGCTACCACCACGACGACCACCACATCACGGAATATGGGGAGCCCATGTCCCATTTCCCCATCAGAGGTCATCCAGCGAAGGGTGATCAACAACCACATATGCAGGTACGAGGAGGAAGGGGTCATCCCAACTCAGGATATGGCCTGCCTGGACCTGGAGGCATCCAGGCCCTGCCGTCAACGCCGCCCTAACAGGCCGTGTAGGGAGCCCCTGCTCCCCACCCCAACGTTCAACCATTTAGGGAGCCTATCCCTAGAATGCCTTTATGACTCCTTGCCTTACACTGATGAGGGGGGCGCCGTCCGGCTCGGCCCGCTCAGGGTCCCGACCCAAGGGCTCTAGGCAAGGGCTCCCCTCCGGCCGCATCAGCGCCACCGTCCGACTCCGCAAGAAGTGAAGGCAGGCTCTGCCCCTGCACCACCTGCGCCAGATCGTCTGACCCGACGTCAGCGTCGGGCCCGGGTTGAGGACGCTCGCCCAGATGCGTCAACGTCAACAGCTACAGTGGCCCAAGCCACCGTCGATGTGCATCATGGAGTCCCTGCATACACTGAGCAGGGGTAATCCTAACTCGTGGTGATGTCACCTTGTACGGAGGCCCTCCCCGTACCACTACTCCACAGAGCGTGGGCCTTCCCCACTCCGAAGCTCTTCATGGAGGTATGCCTCATGCTACCCCCATCCCGAAGGAAGACCTGCCCCGCGGTAGCGACGCTCGGCGTAGAAACCTTTCCCGCGCCCACTATACAGGGTATGGAGTCCATCCTCCTGCCCCGACCATCGATCTGAAGAAACTGTCCATCCGGTCCTTCTCCAATGTGGGGTCCCTCCCTATGTCCTCTCTACAACCGACGAAGGTCCTCCTCGCCCCAGCAACTCGAGGAGTGAAGGTCAGCCTTGCTCCGCCCGCATCAACCATGGTGGTCCTCCCCATGCTCCTGCTGATTCCAACAGAGGCTCTGCCAACATGGGTGCTGTCCATGGAGGTCCTCCCCATGTACCCTTCGACATTTTCCCTGGTGCCCCTCGCACCTCGGCTATTTCGAGCGGGGGCCCTCTCTGCCACGGTGCCAGCGCCGGCCCGAGGCTACCTATTTGGGATCAACCCTGTCCCGAAGAGCCACCCCAGGGCAGGAGAGCGGGTCTTTGCCTCCACAAGAAGAGTCCTGGGAAAGCCCGGGTGGAGAACAAACTGGCCCGTTTCTCGAATTATGAAGTGGAATGAGACTCAGCGATGGAACCATCTCCCCACTCCTCTGTATCAAGTACTGGGGAAGGAACCAGGCGCGTTAGCCTCATTCTCCTGGAATGTGAGGTCCAACATATTCCCATCTCCCTCCGCAGGTATATCCAGGAGGATGAAATCATGGAAATTCTGCAGGTCTCGACCGTTCAATCACCACCATTGTCACCAGAAGCGCCCTCTACCTCTACAAGAGATCACAGAGAGCTATTTTGGGGGCCAACGATGGTAGAGCGACGTCATGACCTATCGCCGGCAGCCACGACTCTTGTGCCGAAAGCTGTGGCTATCATCCCATCGTATCGTGACATCGTGGCCAGGTCACCTCACTCGTTAGAGGATGGCCCCGAATTTGGCGGCCAGTCAGCTTGCTCGCCGTATTCTCCGCCACTGAGTTTACTATCCCAGAGGTCCGCCTTGGTACCTCTACCGGTCCCTCAGCTACCCCCGGTTGACGAGTGGGGAAAAACAGGGCCAGACCCCAAGTCCGAACCCAGGAGCTTCTGGTGTATTCTTGCAGCGGATTACTTCCCAGAGAAGTTCTGCCCGACGGCGACACTGAACTTTCGCGCACCAGAGTCCCTTACCCCTAAAGAAGTGCGGTACTTTTGTCGAACCCTATAAGCGACACACTTCCGCCTTCGTTATGAGTGGGTGGTGTGCCCCAGAAGTCGAGAGCACTTCGATGAAATTGGCGAGCAATGCCGCTTGATCGATTTGGAAGCACTCCTGGTGGCCTAGCACCCTGAGTCGCCAGGCCGCCATAGCGCCCTTCATTGGAAATGTGTTCAGAGTTTCAAAGTACTCCGCAGAGTTGTCAGGAAAGCTACCCCCATGTGCAAGTCTGTGGTTGGTGACACTATTCTGCTCTCCTCTTCGACCCTGTCCGACGACAACCCGATTCGTTATGCGACATTGAGGACATGCCCTCGAGAGGGGTCACGGTCCACATGTCTGACGTAGTGGACAAGGAAGACGAGCTTGAATTACATGATGGAGACATACCCCCAGAGGGCGTACCACCACTGCTGGACCCATCAGGGAGGGTTACCCTTCAGCAGAGGAACCTGCTAGGACTCCCTGTACCCACAGAGTCACTGGTACTCGGTCGAAATACCAGCAAGGGTAAGGAGCACGTCAGAACTGTCAAGCACTCCGACCTGTCTGCATCTGTGCAGAAAACAGACGAAGATCCCGAGAAGGCCACGTTACGCCAGTAGCTTGCTGAGCAGAAGAGGCTGGTTGACGAACTCTTGGCTGATCATGCCACAGAGCAGCGACCCGACTATGGTAATCCCAGGCCGGGGCAGTAGGGGCAGGAAAAATTTCCCCCCAGTGAGATGCCTTTGAGCAACCCTGATCATGCTACTTCTGTAGACAGGGATGAAGCCGGAACATACGGCCAGAGGGCGCGATACATCTCTCCAACCCCCCCCCCCCCCGAATGATGGGGATATCTGAAGAATCCAGTCCGGGTTCCCCCAGTCGCCCCACAGGTCATTCCGCCAGTTGATCCACGAGCTTCCAAAGCCATCTACTATGTTGAAGAACCTGGAAACACACTTGTGGTTAGGGATCCACGTCAAGACAGGGACCCCCACCCGGATGATCTTATAGCGGCACTCACAGCCCGCCTCGAAGCTTTGGAAACGCGGCAGGTGGCGGTCCCACCAGATGTCAAGCCGTATCCCGCGTGGGTGGATGATATGCCCGCACCCCCGGGTTTTGGGAACCCCACTTTCTCTCCCTTCAACAGGTGGGGGACTGCCGCAGCACTTGGCTCATTTTTCTTCCAGGTGTGGCCCCATGTTGGGGACCCCGGCTCAGCAAGAAGTCGCCAAGCTCTGATGTTTCATACAGACATTGGAAGGTCCCGCATTCGTCTGGTACAGCCAGCTCCCTATCAGATCGGTGACCGGTTGAGAGGATCTCCGCTGGCAGTTTCTATACCAGTTCATCTCCACCAAATGGAAGACTAGCATTGCAGACCTCTTCAAGTGCAAGCAAAGGCCTGATGAGCGAGTCGCAGATTTCATCGCCCGGTGGAAGGGACTTATGTATTCCCTCGATATGCCACTGACTAAGGAGTAATTACTGACGTTGTGTCTGGGGAATGTCAAAAAGGAGCTGGTACCCTCCCTGATTATCCAGAACTACCCTAGAGGTTTCAGAGATTTCTCAGATAAGGCTCAGCGCCTTGAGGAAGCTCTGCAACAGGCTAGTCAGGCATGTTCGTTGCCCCCTATGATCCCATCCAGGAGGGCTGCCAGAGCCAAACCCACTGTGGTGGCCCAAATAGAAGCCCCTAGGCAGTTGTAATTACTGCCAGCGGCACCATCCCCGAAACCCCGCAAGGGTCCCCCCCCTCAAGCACAGGCTCCTGCCCAGCAGCGACCGCCTCGGAATCGACAGGTTCCCCCATGCAATGCGCCACCTCCACCTAGGCGAGACAATCAGGCACCACCTCCTCGGCAGGCCCCTCCGGCCCCTCGTCAGGGCCAGGCCCCCAGGTCCCCCTATCCGGAAAGAAGGCACCAGACTTATTCATTCAACGAAAATCAGGTCCCTGGCTACTTCCGAAGAGCTCTAGAGCAAGGGATTGTGCGCCTGCCCGAGTGCAGAAGGCCGGCAGAGGCGAATCTCACCAATCACCCCAACTACTGTCCTTATCATAGGATTCCGGGGCACACCCTCGAGCAATGATATGTGTTTAAAGACTGCATTCAAGACTAGGTCATCAACAACATAGTCAAGTTGGGCCTGCCACCAACACAAGTGGCGGGTGTCTTTGCAGGGTCAGAGATCGGCAATGACAGCGAAGGCGAGTGGTAGCAGGTTCACAGCTGCGGATCACAAAAATACGATGAATGGATTTCTCGAAAAACTGTCGTTCGTGCCCATGGTATCATCCTGGTGCGCCTGAAGCATCTGGAACCTTCAGAAGAAGTAGCCAGTACCTCTACATCGCCTTCACAGTCGACCTCTTCCCAAAAGGGAAAGCAGCGGCGACACAAGATGAAGCAACGTGCACTGCCGGTGTCATCGTCATCCCGTACTCTCAGTAACTTTATGCCCCCTGAAATGGGGATTCCTCCCAGAATCCTCCCGGTGGTGGATGACTCCTCGAGTGACAGTCAGGGGTACGCTTCGGTTAACACCGTGGAGCTGGTAAAGCCCTATATGACTCCCGACGAGGGGGAACACCAGGTCAACCTCCCCAACGTTTCCAGCCGACATCAACATCAGTGGAATCACAACCGCGCCGGTCATCGAGGTAGGTTAGCGGTAACTTTCAGCCAAGCTGTGAATGCTACTGAGACCAGACAGTAGGCTCAGCACATAGCTCAGCACGCGCAACCCCGTCTAACGCCCTCAGCTCTACCTCCACCGCCGTTTGTGCTACTAGATCAGGGAGAGATGCCTCGTTCGTATCACAACCTGTCTTGCCCAGCTGTAGGCCAGCCTCCGCTGTCCAATCCTAGTCCGGCGACTACTCTCCATGCTTCAACTAGTATGCAAGAGGATGTACCCAGTACTAGCCGATTACCGGTTCAACCGGCAGGACCCGCTATGCCTCCAAATGCCGAACGACCTCCTGTAGGCAGAGGTTCGCATTTGGCATGAAAGTATGATGTCCTGAAGCACCTGGCCGGAATTCCGGCAAGGATTTCTATCCTTGAGGTCCTTCTCCTTTCATCTGAAATGCGCGAGGCACTTGTCGAGGCCCTAAGGAGCCCCCTCTAGTTTGCGACGGAGGTAGCAGCTGCAGAAGCCTTCCATACCGAGATGATTGAGAACGCCGAATGTCAGGCGGTTATCTCATTCTCCGGTGAAGATGAGGACCCTCCTATACAGGGGCACATTCACCCACTGTACATCACTGGCCAGTTCAATGATGTGGAAGTCCACCGCTGCCTTGTTGACACGGGTTCTGGAATGAAGCTAATTCCGACTCGGACATTGCGAAAGCTGGGTTTGTCTGATGGCGATTTAACTCCCTCTGACCTCAGAATCCAGGGGTACGATAGGACTAAGAAAACCCCAGTCGGGAAGATCTTCCTGAAGACTCAGTTCGATGGCTTAATTTCCAGCACCGAGTTCATGGTCATCTCTCAGGACACCGCCTACAACGCATTGATGGGTAGGACATGGCTCCATCTGCATGCAGCAGTCCCTTCATTATATCACCAGTGTCTCAAATACTCACTCAACGGTCGAGTAGGCGTGCTCCAAGGAGATGTGTCTTATTTCGACTCTAATGAGGTCCGCTATCTGGATGATGGTTATTACAAAAGTAAGGATAAGCAAATCCTAGTAAGTGAGGATGAACCCACCCCGGTCACAGGTGATCCCTGGGCAAGAATGGATGACACCTATATCCTCCTGATCCACCGATTGGATGCCACGACCCCCGAAATGGGGAAATGTTTTGTTGTTTCGGGTACACAAGGAAGGCATGTTTCCATGTCCAAGCGACGGTGGAAAATCACCTTGTACTCCTACATCAACGAGGCTCAGGTGATCCCAGCACCTACTACCCCTATATGGTACCGGGATGTCAATCTTATGACAAAGGCGGTACACTATACGTGTCTCTTCCGCCGGGCTGGAATCCACCGACTCAGGCCGACACGTCACCACTGCTTTGATATCATCAAACATGGCCCCTTAGGCCGAAGGGCGGATGGGATAGGGTCGACTACCATCATTGCTATGGTCTCAATGGAGAGTGAGTCTCCTGATATGATGACCACTGCTGCCCAAGCTGGCACAAGCTGCCCCCCAGGTTTTGATAGCCCAGAATTATCTCCTGTCATGGGAAATCCCCCCATGTGTGGGGAGGAAGACCTGGAGGATGCTCCCCCCCCCCCCCCCGCCTTTGAGGAAGGCGTCTCTACCACGGTTGATGAACTGATACATGTGAACCTTGGTAGCGAGTCAGATCCGAAACCCACATTGATTAGTGCAGCCATGTCCCCCGAGGAGCAGCAGCAGTACGTAGACTTCCTCAAACAACACCGTGACGTGTTTTCCTAGAGTTACAATGAGATGCCAGGACTAGATCCCCATGTAGTCGTTCACCGTCTGGGCCTCCCGAAAAAACATCATGGGTTTAAGCAGCCTCCCAGGAAGATTCACCCTTCTCATGGTGCTATGGTTGAGGCCAAAGTTGAAAAGCTTATCGAAGCCAACTTTGTTAAGGAAGTCCAGTACCCCAAGTGGCTTTCCAACATTGTGCCAGTCAGGAAGAATAATGGGTAGATCAGAGTCTGCATCGACTTCCGTGATCTTAATTTCCACTACCCAAAGGATGACTTACCACTCCCAGTGACAGAGTTTTTGATTGATTCCACGGTCGGGTTCCAAGATCTCTCTTTCATGGATGTGTATTCAGGGTACAATCAGATCCGGATGGCCCCCGAGGACGAGGAGTCCACTACCTTCAAGGCTCCCCAAGGTACCTTTTGCTACCAGGTTATGCCATTCGGCTTGAAAAATGCAGGTGCCACTTATCAGAGGGCCATGCATCGCATATTGAAGCCAATTCTCGGGACACTGGTGGAATGCTACGTAGATGACCTAGTGGTCAAATCAGGTCAGTGTCAGGACCATCTCAAAGACCTTGAGAAGGTGTTTGGTTTCCTCTGTTCCCATCACCTGAAGATAAAACCGTTGAAGTGTGCCTTCGGGGTCACCTCTGGGAAGTTTCTCGACTTTGTTGTTAGATACTGAGGCATTGAGATCGACCCAGAGAAGATCAAGGCCATCAGCCAAATGCCTCCCCCGAGCAACATTCGGGAGCTTCAAGGCCTCCAAGGCCACTTAGCCTATATACGCCGATTCATCACGAATCTGGCCGGAAAGTGTAAGCCCTTTTCCCGTATTATGAAGAAGGGCGCCGCCTACGAATGGGATGAGGAGTGTCAGACCGCATTCGAGGAAATCAAGTAGTATCTGCTCCAACCTCCGGTTTTGATTCCACCCGTCTCTGGAAAGCCGCTGGTCCATTACGTGACCACCCTAGAAGGATCCCTCGATGCATTGCTCGCCCAGAAGGATAATGAGGGTACCGAGAACAGTCTCTACTATCTCAGCCGCATGCTTATCGATACGGAGGTCAGATACTCCCCTATCAAAAAGATATTCCTTGCACTCGTCTTCGCCGTGTAGAAGTTGTGACATTACCTTCAGAACCATGAGGTGCCATTGTTCTCTGGGGTAGACCCACTGAAGTACATCCTGAACCGCCCCATGCTGACTGGCCGACTAGCACGGTGGACGGTGATTCTCCAGAAGTTTGATATCATGTTTGTACCTCAGAAGGCCATTAAGGGACAGGCGTTGGCAGACTTTTTAGCTGCCCATCCAACCTCCGCGGATCAGTCCCTGGACCTCGATTTTCCTGATGAGACGATCCTCTCAGTCGATCATGTCTTCCCGTGTTGGCAAATGCATTTCGACGGTGCCTCCCGGAGACCCACCGGTAGGCGGCTCAACGATCCCAAGCTCAATAGAGTGGTCCTGGGTATTTTATTCATTACCCCGGCGCAAGCCGTCCTCCCATACTCGTTCCTGTTGCCAGAAGGCTGTACGAACAACGAGGTAGAGTACCGGGCTCTCATCACCGTCCTCGAGTTGGACCTTGAGATCCATGTGCCCCATCTACATGTGAAAGGAGATTCTGAGTAGGTAATCAAACAGGTTAATGGATACTACGTCATCAGGAAGCCGGAGCTTGTACCATTGCTGGAGTACACACTCCGCCTAATGGCCCAGTTCTCTTCTTGACCAAAGGTTACCAATTTCCTACAGCCACAGAACTGTCAAGAAGACTCCTTGTCGAGCTTGGATGTGTCTCTCGCAGAAGCCGAGCAAGATGATTTGATCATACATGTGGCACACCGGAGAGTCATTGCCGCCGTCACCCAAGAGGACAGTAATGGCCTGCGGGTAAGTCATCTCACCACCAGACCCTCCACGTCAGGGGTCCTGGGTTCGTCAGACATGGTGGTTGAATCAACTCTTGACTGGAGGGCACCTTTTGTCGAGTATCTCCAAAATGGTCGCCTCCCGGACAATCAGGCTGAGCGCGAGCAAATCCGATGCTGTGCGCTGCAATTTACCCTCTAGAGCGGCCCCAGTATTGAAAAAATCCTTTATAAGCGGAGCTTCGACGGCGTCCTCCTCCATTTCATTCAAGGAGTAGAGATTCCTCAAGTTATATAAGAGGTTCACGCCGGTTCCTGTGGCGCCCATCAAGCCGGGCCGAAGCTGTCCCATAAAATCCGGAGGTTGGGGTAATTCTGGCCATATATGATCCACGATTTTATTGGGTATGCCGAGAGATGACATGCATGCCAAGTTCACACCAACTTACTGCATCGGCCGCCAGAACCCCTCCACCCCACCAAGTACTCTTGGCCATTTTCAGTATGGGGACTTGATGTAGTGGGACCATATCCACCGGCAACAGCCCGCCAGTGTAGGTTCATCCTGACTACTACAGATTTCTTCTCCAAGTGGGAAGAGGCAGTTCCACTCAAAGAGGTCAAGGCCCGTTCCATCATTGACTTTGTGAGCTCCAATATTATCCACCGGTTTGGGGTCCCTCACGCCGTCCACACCAATAACGGCACCAACTTCTGAGCGGCTGAACTGAAGAAATTGTACGCCAAGTACGACATCCGTTCGAACCATACCTCCCTCTACCACGAGCATGCAAATGGACAGATCGATGCATTCAACAAAACCCTCTATGACATTCTTCAGAATGGGGTTGTTCAGAACAAGAAAAGTTGTCCGGACAAGATCCCCAACGCCCTCTGGGCTTATCAGACGACGACTCGCAACTCTACCCAGGTGACCCCATATTCCCTGGTGTATGGAGCTGAGGTCGTCCTACCCATTGAGATCCAACTACCATCGTTACACACTGCATTCTATGATCACCAGACATCCGATGAGGTAGCCGAAATCTGTCTAGCTGAATTAGAAGCACTGGATGAGAATCGACTTCATGCCCTGCACAATCTGGAAAGGAATCAAGATAAGATAGCGAGGGCCTTCAACAAGAAGGTTCATCTTCGCTCTTTTCTACAGGGCGACCTAGTACTGGCCCTTCGAGCACCAATGATTCCTGGTAGGAAACCACCCAAGTTAGAACCCAAATGGGAAGGGCCTTATATCATCCATAAGGTTTACCCCAATGGGGCGTACTCCTTGATGACCATGGATGGAGAGTGCATAACCCCTCTCACCAATGCCAGGTTCCTCAAGCGGTACTTTGCCTGATCCTAATTGGTCCCGCATGACCTTAAACTGCACGTTATGGTCCCGCATGACCTTAAACTATATGTTATGGTCCCGCATGACCTTAAACTGCACGTTATGGTCCCGCATGACCTTAAACTGTACATTATGGTCCTTCATGACCTTAAACAGCACGTTATGGTCCAACATGACCATAAACTGTAAGGTCTTACACGACCTTAAACTGCATCTTCATCCTGCAAGACAACAAACTGCAGAATGGTCCGAGCTCTATGACCTTAAACTAAGATCTCCTCCCGTCCTTACTGTAAGAAGTTAAACTACAAGCAAGTCAGGCCTTCCTGGCCGAGGCTCAGCCTCAGGCCCCTTGCCCTCCTTGGGCCCCTAGCCCCCATCCTTACTGCAAGATGTTAAACTGCAAGCCAGCCAGACCTTCCTGACTAAGGCTCAGCCTCAAGCCCCTTGGCCTCCTGGGGCACACGACCTCCGTATTCATGGCGAGACGTTAAACCGCAAGCTGGTCAGGTCTCCCTGACAGCGGACCTGACAGTGGGCCGGCCTCAGGCCCCTTGGTTTTCCCCGACTTAACCTCTTGCGGGATTGTACGGTATGGTGTGGGTCTACGTCCTCATTCACGTCGGATTACATGTCGTACCTTACATATCCCCAAATGAGATCCATCATCTTCCCACATGACGTTAAACTGCTTCTCAAGAACTATGTGTGGCTTGATTCTCATCTCAATGGGATACGTAGGAATTCTCAGACGCCTCGTCTTGAGCCCAGCCCCAAACGTTTCTCTTCCACTATCCCCCCTGGGAATAGTTTCCTTGGAGGATCATTGTGTATCGGGGAGTAGTCTTTCTTAGCCCTGCTCATACAACCCCTCTCACACAAGGATTGTAAGGGTCGCACCATGTGCCCGCTCCCATTATTCTATCCTCCCACGTCCTCACCGCATGATGCTAAACTGCATGGCCTTCAAGAACTACGTATGTCTTGATTCCCATCCTAATGGGATACGTAGGAACGCCTAGGAAATTCATCCGTTGGCCCAGCTTGAAAGCCAAAATATTCCCCTCGGGTCAAGACATATGGCAGGGTGCACACTTTTGACCCAACTCACGTCGAGCAAGCCTCGACCCGGCTGCACATCCCCCTAGAGATGTTTGCCTCTTTCATGGATGGATACAGCTATGCTTCACCCACTCCTTGATTGGGATTCCATCATTTTTGCACACTCGGAGGGACCCCCAAGAACGGCCTGGATACTACCCCCAAGGGCTCTCCTACCGATACGGGCCAATGCCCCAAGGGTTTTCAAGCAAAAATCTGATACAAGTCTCGCGTTGTGAATTTGGTCAACGGTCGACACTCATTAGTTGATCCCATATCAGGTCACCATAAGAACGATGTGTTTCGAACATGGTCAGTAGTATCCTGAATCTTCAGGTCCACCCCGAGATGTCCCAAACATCGAGTGCAGTGATTCATTTTACCCCATCTCGAAGTGACAAACTTCCCTCCGGGTGGTGCTAGCGGTCGGGCCCACGACCCTGATTCCCCTATAAGGGGTGTACGGTGTGGTGTGGGACTATGTCCTCATTTACGTAGGGATCATGTACCATGCCGTACGCCTCCCCTTACGAGGCCCAACCTTAGGCCCCTTGTCCTCCTCGGGTCCCCGGCCCTCGTCCTCACTGCAAGACGTTAAACTACAAGCAGGTCTGGCCTCCCTGACCAATGCCTAACCATCAGGCCCCTTGGCCTTTTTGGGCCCCGGCCCAGGTCCTCTCTTATAGGAGGGTATGGTGTGGCGTGAGGTTATTTTCTCATTCACGTCGGTTTATTCTCCGTACAGTACACCTCCCTTGTTTGGGGGTATATTACTCCCCCCCTCATCCTGTATGACGTTAAACTACATCTAGAGAACTACATGTGGCTTGATTCCCATCCTCATGGGATACATAGGACCACCTGAATGTCTAGGATTCGGGTCCTGCCCCATCTCTCGGGAATCTTCATCCCATCTTGGCCCTCTGGCCTACCCTTCCTCTATGAGAGGATTATATGGTGTGGTGTGGGATTATATCCTCATTCACGTCGGTCTCGTAATGACCATGCCATGTACCTCTCCCTCCTAAGCTGTTTCTTCGATCCCTTTTCGGGAGTTCACCAATGTGCCTAAGAGTACTCTAGTTTGTTACCTGGAATGCCAAGCTTTACTAGGACACGTCCGCACCCGCTTTCCAGGATTTGTGTATCCCTACATCAAGGCTTCCATCATCTTTGACACCCGGAGGGACCCCCAAGAACGGCCTGGATACTACGCCCAAGGGCTCTCCTACCATTACGGGCCAACACCCATGAGGTTTTCAGACAACAAATCGATAAAATACCGCATTGTGAATATGGTCAGCGGTTGATGCTCGTTTGTTGTTCCCACCTCAGGCTAATGCGATATGGACCCTGTGTTTCCACCATGGTTAACAGTTTTACTCTATCGCCACGCCAACCCATTAAGCCCAAAATGTCGGGTACACGATTCACACCCTTCATCACTTCAACCTGTCCAAGTAGAGTCTCGAGACTCTTGGTACTTTTCCTCCGTGCACGTCTGCGCGTTGGGGAAACAAGCCGCGTCAAAGGTGTCCTTCGGGGCTCTCTGTCGACTCCCCTCTAATAAACGCCCCAAGTATTGCGATAAGGATCTCCCCCCTTGTTTCCCACACTGAGTTTAACTCACGTGGGCTTAGGGATCGGGTTGACGTCTGCCCTTACTTGGGAGGTTATTACCATTCATGGTCTGAGCTCTAAGACCATAAACTAAGATCCATCCGGAACTACATTTAGCTTGATTCCCATCCTCATGGGATACGTAGGACCGCCCGAACGCCCTGTCTTCGGGTACATCCCATTAAGGGAGCCAGTCTCCCCCCTGTTTCCCCTCTTACCTCTATATAGGCCCCTCGGCCTAAGGTCTCCCTCTTAGAGTGGCATACAATCTGATGTGGGATCATGTCTCCATCAATTGTGTTTTCTAAAACTACGCACGTTCCCCTCCTACCATCGTCTCTGCTACGTCTGCGCTGCATGATGATAAAATGCATGCTTGGTCCTATCATACAACCCTAAATTGTGACATTATCGTCCTAGCCACACGACGAAAAACGGCACTGCATTGTGGTGACCTCGTTGTAGAAGACATCATGTTGGGTATTGGTCACGTGCCATGCCATTTGACAACGCCCATCATAGCTTGATCCTTGTGGTGACACCACATCCTACTGATCTAGGCCTGTCGCTTCACCAAAAAAACACTCACCTTAAAGGACAAACAAGATTTATCAAATTCCACTTCTTTTAGTGCAAGGGCCACGGCCGCACTCCCCTTTTCCCCTGGCACTGGTATCTTACCATGTCAAATTTAAGAACTACGTGTGGCTTGATTCTCATCCTCATGAGATACGTAGAAGCGCCTGGGTACTTCCCCGCAGGCCCAACCTAACCTTTGTATTCGGTCCCTCGACTTGAGCATTTCCCTAGAGAACGCATGGTAAGTAGGGCTTAGGTCCTCCTTCACATCGGGTTATGTTTCCATGTGTCCCCTGCTCCCTTTACCCATTTATGGTCTAAGTTCCATCAAGAACTCTGTGAGGCTTGATTCTCATCCTTATGAGATACGTAGGAGCGCCCATGCACTTCCCCGCGGGCCCAACCTAACTTTCGCTTTCGTTCTCTTGACCAAAAACCTCTCCTAAGGCGGTCGTGCGGTGTGATATGGGATTGTGTCCTCATTCACGTCGGGTTGTTCATCGCACCACACACACCCCCTATTCCCATTCATGCCAGGTGTTTGATTTACTTCACCATGTGCCTCTTATGTCTCCTCCCATCCATGGTTTGAATTCTACGACCCTAAACTAAGATCTCCCTATGGGAAAGGAATCTTCTCCCTCTATCTAATACATCTCGTTGTCGTATTCAGATGTGTTTTGACAAAGAGCCCTAAGTGTGGGATTTTTATATGGACATCCTCCTCATCCCATGACCATGCTTCGTGAGCTCGCTATTTGGTTCCTCATCCACTTCCACGTCCAAAAGGACCCTCAGACGACATGGATACTAGGCTTAAGCTCTCTCCATGAATGCTGGACCTAAGGTCCCTCCAATTGTTTCAATCCAACGTCCCTACGGATCTGTGGCAACATTTGTGACATGGTCCCGTGTTTCGAACATGGTCAACAGTCGACCCTCATTTGTTTGTCCCCATTCTTGGCTAAAGCGATATGGATGATGGTTTTCCGCCACGGTCAACAGTTATCCTCCATCGTCACGCCGCCATCATCGTGATCTGAATCTTGAGCGCCATGATTCACACATTTCCACTTCCTCATGTTCAAGTGGAATTCCATCATACTCGGCTCTTTCTCTTCGCACATCTAGGTGTGCTAAATGATCATGTTAGTGTTATTGGGTCGGTATTCACCGAGCGTCCCTTTGCCCTAACCTGCCCATTTTTGTATCGGGAAATTCCCACCACTACTGCTTGTTTCCCACACCGATCACGACTCACGTGGGCTTAGTACTTTTGGCGGGATGTGTACCAACACGGCCAGGCTTCTCATCGTCCCACATGACGTTAAACTGCGCTTCCAGAACTACATTCAGCTTGATTTCCATCCTTGTGGGGTACGTAGGAATGCCCGACCACTCTACTTCGGGCCCAGCCTAATCCTCACTCTTGGTCCCTCGATCTGAAGAGTTTCCTCCAGGGGTACGTGGTGCAATTTGGACTCCAAGTCCTCATTCACGTCGGTTTCATGTCTACCGCACCACATGCTCCCTGGGATCTTCCATTTTATTCCACGTCCTATCGTATGACGTTAAACTACATGATTCCATGTGTCCTCAACACATGACACTAAACTGTGGTTCTACCCTGAACAAGTTCATGATGCCCCATGTTAATCACGAGATGCACCAACGCCTCTATAAGAGAGGATTTCACCTGCCAGTGTTGGTCATTGACTGAATTGTGCTTCCAGAACTACGTATGGCTTGATTCCCATCCTTATGGGATACGTAGGGACACCCAGGAATTTCACCAAGGGTCCAGCCCCAGGAATCATAAAATCCTGTTCCTCCCCCTGGTCAGACCCCTCATAGGGGACCGTGTAATTATGACTCTGCCCTGAACAAGTTCAGAATGCACCATGATTACATTGGGAAGCGGTAAATCCCCTCACCAGAGAGGCCATGTCTGAAAGAAGAAATGATCCATGATCAAACCAATTCACCCATATGGTGTACTCCCACCACAGTGGTGTAACTACCTAAGTTCTAGATTCTGTTCGGACAAACCATCACTCCATATTCCACGCTTTGCGTGCCCCTTATTCAGACCCTCGTCCCCTTTCATGTCTCACGGGACCCTCTAACGGCCTAGTCTCATGCTGCATTGGCTCACCTACTGTCCTAGGCCAACGTTCCGGAAGACTGGTCATGTGTGGAAGGACCCCCTAACAGTATGGATGTTTGACCTATAGTCTGCCAACTGTCCTGGGTCAATGTCCCGAAATATTGACCGATAATATTTGTGACATGGTCCCGTGTTTTTAACATGGTCAACGGTCGACCCTCATTTTTTGTCCCCATTACAAGCTAACGTAGTAAGGGTACCACTTCTCCACCATGGTTAACGGTTGTCCTTTATTATCATGCAATCCCCACAGTGCTCCGAATCTTGGGCATCATAATTCACGCTTCCCATTTCTGTCTGTTCGGACTGATTCCAGTGTCCCTGGTGTTACATCGTTCGTGCATGAGGGCACGCTGAAGAAACGGTAATTCGGCTGTCCTGAAAAGTTCCTTCTCTGGTCAAGCCCCGCCCATCTTTTGGAAATATGGACTGGTAATCCAAATCCCGGATTCCCGGAGCATGGTCTCCACTCCTATGTTAGGTGGGACGAGAAGGTAACTGTCTCCTATTTCTCACATCGGGCTCGACCCATGTGGGCTTGGGGAATTATCGACGAACGTCCTATAAACATTGTAGGGATGTAACGAGGCAATTCAAACAGTGGAAATCGTGCGCGCTACGAAATTCAAAACAAATAAAGAAGAAATTGAAGCACGAAAGTACCAATAAAAGGTTTTTGGTTTGTTACAATACCCAGGGGTTGACTCCCCCCATGGATGGGTTGACCCCGTCAAAAGAGTGTTGCAGCTCCGCCACCCATTGGCTTGTGACGTCCAAGGCTTGCTGCCGCTGATTCAGCTCCCGCTCCTCCTCAACAGCGGCGGGGCGCAGTTCGTCAGCCTTGGCATTGGCCCTCTCTACGCCAGCTTGAACGACAACCATCTTTCCAGAGGCCTGCCTCATATGCTATTTTGCCTCTATCAGCTGGGCCTTCAACCATGAGATCAGCTCAGATTGTGCATTAAGAGAGGCTGAAAGCTCATCTTCCCGGGTCTGCAGTTGTTAGACCTCGCTTTCAGCCTCATGGAGCTTCTTGATGTTGGTCTCCTTCCTCCGCTGCCAGCCCAGGCTGAGCCCATGATCATGCTCTCGGATCTTCTCAGCCATAAGATCTCGGATGAGTGCGTGAGGACGTTGGGCATCCACTCCCCCAGCGCACAGTTCGTGCAACCACGAGTGGAGTCTGTCCATTTCAGCCAGCCATTGTGCTTGGGGGGTGTCCTTGATGAAGCGCATGATTAGCTTCCACGACCGGCGGCAGACTATGCTGTTGTCTTCCTCGTCGGAGTCCGTTTCGTCCCAGTCTATGCGATTGGAAGGATCATACGCGGGATATGCCCGCTATAAATCCTCAGCAGGATCTACATCTAGTGTTGAATCCAGTATGACATCTGGCGCCGAAGCAGGTGTGACAGGACTGGGACCAATCGGTTGATCCTCTTCATCGGAGTCCATCTCAATGACTTCGGGCACGACCCTGCTGGTGGTCCCACCAGTGATGATGTGTGTTGTAGCTTGAAGAGATGGGGGACAATCGCCACCATCACCGGCATGCCCCTAGGAGGGATGCCACCAGACATCCCGACTAGTCTTGCCGCAGCAGCCCATGCCAGTTGGAGAACTGTTCAACATAGAGGGACATAAATGTTAGTTGGCATAGTCTACATATGACGACAAGGAAATTAGTAGAAGAATCTTACAGAGATCGACCTCCTGGTGCTGCTCTTGAGTCGGTACTGACGGGACCCCGAGGCGAGGCCCTCCGTATAATGTTGGAAGGTCTGGAGATTCCAGAGGAGCCACCTCGGGTGCTCTGGTCCCACCAGACGCAGAACTAGACGCAGCCATAGGCGCGGGTTCTAAAGGTCCCGTATCATCACCCGCCGAGGGGCGAGAACGAGGCATGTGAACAAGTTCCTTCTGCATGGCTCAAACATCGGTGAGAAGTCCATAGTGGCCCGAGAACGGACCATAAGGAAAGAATTTCAGAATGCTACCTCGAGAGCCTCTACGAAATCGTCGGAATCTGATCCTTGATCTCCGACCTCTCCCTCCTCCATCGGGCTCCCTCCTCCAGCCTCATCCTCCCGAGAGGAGTCCTCTGATTCTTCCAGCAGGGGGAAGCGCTCCCTCAGATCGGTAGCCGATAACTGTGGGGGGATCGTTCGATTCAGTAGTACCCTCACCCGGTCTGTCATTGGGCAAGGGACACCACTGGAGTGGACTTAATCCTCCAGCTCGTCCAAGTATTGCTCTGCCTCCACCAGAGATGCCATGAATCTAGCCCGGACTGGGCCTATGCCCGGTAATTCCATCCCGAGGTGATTCAGGTGGGCCCATATCTCGGGTGGGCTATGGAATTTCCGGTTGACATCCCAAATGTCCCAGGCTTCCGGGAAGACGACATCCTATGCCATGTCGATATGACGCAGGCGCTTCCCCAGAGCCTGAGTGGATATCCTCCGAAATCCCCTCGGTGGCTGCCCCTCTGGATGGCCTTGCTCTTCTGGAATCACCGGATCCGCTACTGCTTCCACACCCTCGGTCGGTGCGGGTCTCGCCGCCATGGTAGCCCCGCCACCGCGAGAGGCCCTAGTTGCCCTCCGACCCTGACCTCGAGATAGTGGAGGCCCACCGTCACCGACCCGAATAGTTGGTTGCTTCAGCATCTCCCCTGGGTAAGCAGCCTCCCAACTAATGTCATAATCCCTCACCAATCTGAAAGAGGTGGTGGATGGAGGCAATGCAATTCGCATATTCTCATCTTCTCGTGTGAACATGAGCCAGAGCTGCCTCATCACACACGGGTTCTCCTCGTGATGCACCTCCCAGTAGACCCGCGGGGTCAGCCACTGGAGGCACCGGAACTGCCTTGCAAACCGATGCGGGGTGTACGGTTCGCAGAGTGGCTCACGATCTATTTGTGCCACCAAAACTCCACCTTGAAAGGCCAGGAGGAAAGCCCGATGTTCTTCTGTTCCTCACCCGTCGTCATTAAGTATCCCCGTTGGCAATGGGAAGGGGTGGAAATTAAAGTCGTCTGCCCTCCACACCCAATTCAGCACCATCGGCACTGCTAGTTTGAATGGGAAGCTCCCGATAGCGTTCAGGATGGAGGGGCGGAAGTTCGATCCCGGTGACGAAATAGGGTTTGGATACTCATAGATCCCCCTGATGTGCACTGCGATCCACCCATACAGGAGGTGGAAGGGCCCGTATATCCTTGCTGGCATCTTTCCCTCACTAATGTGCCGCATCATTCTGTACAGTTTGGCGAGCATTGGAATCCCCAGATTGATCCGCTTCCCCATGGCCAATATGGAATCCATAATAAATGAGCTGGGCTGCACCCCCATGCTTGTATCCCTCACCGGTAGAATCCAACCACAGATGAGAGCCGCGATAAATGCCGCCAGCCTGACTATCGGCTGTTGTTCAGTGCTGACACTGAAACCCCAAGTCTTCCATTGGATGTCTTCCAAGACCCGCCAATACAAGTGCCCCTTACCCCGTTGGGCTGCCCTCGGACAAGTTCGAGGCCTCTTAGGGAACTCTCGATTCTCTGGGAAATTCAGGAAGCACTTGAACTATCTCCTAAAGTGGACATCCCTCACTGCCTCCTTGTCCTCTCCAGGTACGAGTTCCATCAGCATTGACGCCAGTCACGGCATTTTCTCTATATCCTCCCACACGCTCATGATGGGGAGGAACTTATCAGACATGGCCCCCAAGATCGGAACCCCAGAAATCGGGTGGACATCCCACAGGCTGATGCCCACTTCCCCGTGATGCAGGTGAAAGGTATTGGTCCTAGACGACCATCTAATCAGCAATTCCGGAATCAGTTGTTTCGGTTGGTAAATGTGGAATTGGGAGGCCCATGCCACCTCATATAACCCCACACTCCTCAGCTCGGCCCCAAACTCCTCGCATGAGGCGCCTACCCAGTAGGCCCAGGCCCAGTCATCAGTAAAGTTGCCACCCTGGCGCAGGTCCCACTCGTTGGACCATCCCTTCTTCGAATCCTGCAAAGCTGCCTTCAGCATGGTATGGTAGAGAGGAGGGGACGTCTCCAGTTACAGTGGCTTCCCGTCAATATCGTTTAAATGGTTATAGAGACAATCAGCGGTGATGGGTGTGAAGTCCTCCTGTGCATGACCATCGGCCACCCAGAACCATTGGTGCTGACATGGTGTGCTCCTGAACCAGCAAACTGGTTCATCCCTACTCGCCTCAGGGATGAAGACGTCATCCCTCAACCTGAAGTTGTACAATGGCAGCTTCTTACACTGCAGATAATTCTTCTGACCCTCCGATAGCAGATCTGTCAAAGAAGCGTGGTCCGAATGGCATCGGACCATCTCCCCAAGTCCTGGACAGTTGGCCATCTCATCTCGATGGGCGGCATCTGCAAGCACCCCCAATACAGCTTCTTGATGGGCCATTTCAATTCCGGCACTCAGAAAAGAATTTTTTCAAAACGGATCGCGAATCCAGATCGCGAATCCAGATCACGAAGGTTTGTCAGAAGACCAAGCTGCGATGTCTGGCCTAGGCCGACAAATAGAAGTTTGCTTGGCGCGGACGTGGAGTCGGAGACCTGCGAATCGCCGCGAAGCTCGATTCATGGAGAGCAGGCGCGGAGTACGCGGAGCTTCGAGAAATAGAGAGCAAAAAAAGACAAGGAGGTCGTGTGAAGACAAAAGAAGTCGACCCCCTATTTATAGGCGGCGACCCCGGAGCATCGCGGCGCCCCTCACCCGCGCGGAGCATCGCGGCGCGTCCGGATCCGGGGCCCCGGTCAGCACCGTGGGCCCCCTTCACGAAGCCGCATCGAGAACCACCGACAATTTTGGAGATTTTCCATCAGACTTCGACCCTTCACCCTCCGCAGATCCAAGTCTGAGGGGGGGCATTTGTTGGTGCCAAAATATTGCTTGAAAGGAAGGGACAGGAAAGAAGGTCGGCTCGCTGCCTTGCAAAGCACCGACGCGAAGCACCCCGAGCATCGCGGTCTCACGAAACTCTAGAGGCGGTAACTCTCCGCGAACACATTTGATGTTTGTGAGCCCGCCGCAAAGATCCGGAGGCAGTACCTCTTCGCAAACGACGTTGACGTTCGTGAGCGCCCCGTGAAGCACATGAGGCGGCGCGCGAGTTCTGCTTCGCGGTGCCCCTTCTCTATAAATACTAGACTCCCCCAGAGTCCCAGGGATAGACAATCCGACCTTTCGGCTTATCCTCTCCCAAATCATGAAGCACTCTTTGCCCCCCAGGAATCATGAGCTCCGCGAGGTACTTCTACTTCACGTGACACCTTCGCTTTGTCTCGTTTTGAGCCCCTCTTCTGAGAGGGATTCCCTTCGCGAAGCTCAAGGGCATTCGCGAAGGAGGGGGATTCCCAAGGGAACCCGGGTAGCCGCGGAGCGTTTATGCTTCACGAAACACCCAACCTGTACTAGTGATCTGTATGCTAAGGCAGGATCGCTACACATCGCGAAGCACACTGCTTTGCAGCACCCTGCTTCGCGAGGCACCTCTTCTTCACGAGGCAGTGCTCCGCGAATACTGTTCCACTTCGCGAAGCACCCTCCACTCACACCAATGCCCCATGCTAAGGCTAAGTCATTCCGCTTCGTGAAGCACAGTCCTTTGCCTGAAAATTCCTCTTCCCGTGCGACCCTCCAGATATGCACGATGTGGTTTCAAAGTCCCACGGACAATACCACTCGTAGTGTTGCTTCGCCTAATGATTCTTCTCTTAGGCATGCTAATGGCTATTGCTTCTTCACATAGCCACGCTAACGTGGACCCCTCGATGGTTCGCTCCACAACCCCCCTTGACCATGGACTTTCCAGTACCTTACCTCCCCCAAGGAGCAGAGGGTACTAGTTATGTAAGTCCAAGGGGTGTGGAGTGAACCCACCTCGTCCGAGCTACAGGACGTTAAACTGCCAAGAACCACGTCCTCAACACATGACGTTAAAATGTGACCCGACCTCGTGCCTCTCATGAAGGGTCCCCCCAGCTCGAAAATTTTTTACACCACTCATCTCCACATGAGTGGAATTACCCATCCACAAGGGATGATATCCTCCTTATTGGAGTGGCGTATGTTCTCAGGAGAAGGGCGACCCTAGTTCCCCAACGGATAGCTGCACCCCTGCATCTCCGTACTTCCCCACTACCAAGGTCCATGGAGGGCGTGATAGGGAATGAGGCACCTCCCATCATTGGTCCCAAATCCCTCTTTCGCTGTGCTTTGTCGCACTCCGGGCCTCCATCCTGGAGTAATTCCCAGCACCATGGGCCACCTAACGCGTAATCCCCTCTTCGCTTCACACGAACGCACCATTCGTAGCGTGATCGTCAGGTCCTTGCTGTCTCTTGTTTCTCACACCGAGCATGACTCACGTGGGCTTAGAGTTGGCATTGGCCATGATAATACATCGTCCAACATGACGTTAAACTTCATACCCTCGTCCATCATGACATTAAGCTGCATGCCCTCGTCCAGCATGACTTTAAACTGTATGCCATTGTCCCACATGACATTAAACTCCACACCCATTTGAACTACGAGGTCTTTGATCCATGTCAACGCATGGTACGTAGGAAGCCTACACGAGGTTCAATCCCACCATCATCCAATTCACGTCGAGTTCTACCTTCTTCTAGCATGACGTTAAACTGCATTCCAGTCCGACGACAAGCCATTGTGACCACCCTTAGATCTACGAGGTCTTTGATCCATGTCAAGGCATGGTACGTAGGAAGCCTCCCAGAGGTTCAAGCCCATCTCCCATCGGACCAAGGTCCCTTATTTACAATGGATCGCCGACACCCACCGCCATTCCGAACTACGGGGACTTTGATCCATGTCAAGGCATGGTACGTAGGAAGCCTCCATGAGGTCAAGCCCACCGCCCGTCGTTTATCCACGTCAGGGTTCACTACCGTCCTGCATGATGTTAAATTGTATTCCATCAATCCTTTGAACTACAAGGACTTTGATCCATGGAAAGGCATGGTATGTAGGAAACAGTCCCAAGGTTCAAGCCCACCACTAGTGGACCCCCGGGTCTACTTTCACGTCGGTTCACCAATGAAACCCTTTGAACTACGAGGTCTTTGATCCATGTCAAGGCATGGTACGTAGGAAGCCTCCCCGAGGTTCAATACCATCACTCGTCGAACCAAGGTCCACCTTCACGTCGATTCACCGACAAAGCCCTCTTTGAACTACGCAGTCTTTGATCCATGTCATGACATGGTACGTAGGAAGCCTCCATGAGGTCCAATACTCCCACCACTAGGACCCTCCTGGACCTCCCCATTCACGTCAGTTCGCTGATGATGCCCATCGAACGAAGGTCCACCCTCATGCATGTTCACCGACACCATTCCGAACTACGTGGAAATTGATTCCCTGCCATGGGGATACGTATGAATCCCCTTCAAGGCTCAAGCCCAACTTCACCATTTCCCTTGCGATGGTTCATTTCCATTCCCCCCTCCACTTCATTCGTCTATCCATCATCCACCCTGATTCTCGCCTGGACCGTCATATCCCGGTGAGACCATATCGGTACATTCCTCTTCACATCCGCCCATGGGCCGGTCCCGGTATCGGCACCCCTTCAAGGGAAATCCCTCAATCCGATCCATTCGAGCTAATTCTCTGATCGGGCTGATCCATCTCCGCTGGACGTTAAACTCGCGGCGTACCCTGTCTTAAACACGGGAAGCTGAGGAAAACTTCAGATATGTGTCTATGGAATATAATTCCCCATGCTCGATGTGGGATGCCTCGGGCTTCCATGACCTCGAGAAGCCCTATGACCAGGGATAATAGACAGACATGTCAGTTCCCCAGCATCCAGACATGCTAATGATGTCTCAACGTGACTACTCCCCTGACTGAAGGTTGCTGCCCTGACCGGACCCTTTGGAATGTCCCGACAAAAGCAGTGTAATTAACCGGTGTCCATGGAAACATGACACTGGGATGAGTTTCACGAACAACGTTTTAAATCAACGAGGGAGACCCGGACTAGGTGACGAGTTCTGAGGAGGAATCCACAGAAGGAAGAACCGACATCCCATCACCCCGTTTTGATCAAGGAGCAGACGTACCTGAATAAGGAGTGAATGCCGCCCGCCTTTGGAAAGCGGGAATACATGGCAACAGTGTAGTGCGTCCTCCTCCGCAGATGGACGGATGCGCGCGCCCTAGAGAAAGCATCAGAAACATGTGTGAACATTCCCTAATCTTCCCACAGTGGTGTCCAGATCAGCCCTCACGGTGTGATGTGTTCCCTTTATGGGACACACCACCTTCAGTCCACTCTCATTGGGTGTTCCAATCCATAAATCTGGTGTTCCCATTTTTGGATTTTACTCTTCATGATCCCCCCTTAGTGATCTCTAGATTAGACATCTAGGTGTGGTATACCGTTTTTTGGGAGATTCTACCCTAGTTCAACCCTTATCGGGCATTATCACCCATCCATTTTGTGTTCCCCTTTCTAGGGTTCACTTTACCTGATCCACCCTCAGTGGTGACTAGAAAACCCCTCATAGTGTGATGTCTTCCCTTTATGGGACAAACCACCTTCGGTCCGCTTTCATTGGGAATCTTGATCCATCCATCTGGTGCTCCATTTTTGGGATCCACCATCAAGGTGTGACATCTTCCCTTTTTGGGACACACCACTTTGGGTCTGCTCTTTTTGGGCATTTCAATCCATCCATCTAGTAAACCTTCCAGGTGCTCCCTACCAGGGATGTACGAATCTGATCATTCTCTATGGGTCGTTCTGATCACTCTCATTCCATCTTCACATGATGTTAAACTCATGACCTACCCCATGTTGGACATGGGATGTCTGAGGAAAACTTAAGAAATTACACCTTAGTTGTAACCATATCCACAAGATGTTAAACATGTGACATACCTCATTTTAAACATGGGAGGCAGAGGAACACGTTGGAGACATGCCTATAAAATAAGATACCCCACAACTGATGTGGAATTCCTCAGTTTCGATTCCCTTGAGATTCCCTCCAATGAGGAAGAATACCAGGGTTCCAATGTTCTAGCATCCAGAGATTCCCCAACATGCCTATTGCTACCACCACTCTAACCAAAGGTTACAACCCTATCAAGACCCCTTGGAATGTCATGATGGAAGTAGTATAATTAACTGGAATCCACAAAGATATAGAACCAAGAAGAGTTTCATAAACAACCTATTAATCTTTAAGGGAGACCTGAACTAAGAGATGAATTCCATGGAGGAATCCACCAAAGGAGGGATCAACATCCCATCATCCTATTTTGATCAGGGATAAAACATCACTGAAGAAGTGATGTATGAAACCTGCCTTTGGAAAGCAGAAATGTGGGGTAACAAGAAGTGCATCAACACATATGACATACACCCCAGATAAGTGTTGGAAACAAAAATGGTGAACTCAATGTGAATATCTTCTCCATAAACTACGAGATTATGAAAAATGATAGGCATGAAAAAATTGATGCATCACCTATGTGGATTCCCTCTTCTTCATGTGTGGGAGGTTGAGTAACATTGCGTGCATGAATACTATACTCCATCAGCATCTCTCTGACTTTGATTCCTTCATAGGCTGTGTAGGGGGCATCCTCCCCCCCAAATCCATCGGCACTTTACCGACTCTTCCATCGTCATTGACCATGCAGTGGGAATTCCCCCCCGACTCCATCTGCTTCTCACTGAAAATTTCACCTTTATAGGCCATGTAAAAGGAGTCCTCCCACCGAATCCATTGGCTCCTCGTCGTCACCACTGCCATCATCGGCCATGCTGGTGGCATCCTCCTCCTGACTCCATCAGCATCTCACTGACTTCGCCGCCTTCATAGGCTACATAGGGAGGATCCAACCACTGACTACATCAACTTTTCACTAACTTCAAAACCATTATTGGACTCATAGGGGGAATCCTCCACCCTACTTCATCAACTCTTCGCCAACACTGCCACCATCATTGGCCACGCAGGTGGAATTCCCCTTTGAATCCGTCAGCTTCTCACTGACTTCACTGCTTTTAAAGGAAACATCCTCCCCCGACTCCCTTGAAGGTTCCATGTGCAGCGAAAGATCATGGGAGGATGTTCCCACTTGGATTTCTGTCATTAGCAATGATCAATCCGGGATCAACACGCTGATAAGTTCCAGACTCCATGGATCGAATCACAAAAATAGAAAAAGAAGAAGAATAGTCCTAGAACCATAAAAGAGGATCATCACAGGTTGATTATAATTAATTTAATTAATTGAAAATAAGTACCTTTTATAGTGTTCTTTCTTCATTGATATTTCTAATCACGTTCCAAGGTGATTCGTCATTGGGTCACAGAATCCATGTGTAGACTTCCTCTAGTGGTGATCCACACGTGCACCACGTAGCTCTGGACGTTGCCCAAGGAAACTCCAAGTGCTAGCATGGAGAAACCATTGCTTGCATTGTCCGCCTTAGATTACCTTGATCCGATGGAGGCAGATCTCTCTCGGTCTTGAGAGCGTTCTTGGAGGATTGAGTTCTTTCGGTCTTGAGAGAATTCTCTAGAATTTTTATGCACAACGATTCTTAGGAAAAGTGTTGGTGTTTTGAGGATATTTATAATCAGGTTTGATGTTATAGAGTTATGAAAATAAATAAACACGTTACACATTTTATTTATTTCATTAACTCTTACTGAAAACTCCATGTCGAATCATTAATTCCTTGACATGCGCCCATGCTAATTATAATAAATATCATTTAATAAAATGATATTATTTCCTCAAAATACCAACTAGAAAAACTACACGGCATGTGCTCATTAAAACATGGCGTGTACTCGTTTTTCATTGAAAACTACATGGCGTGTACATTCAATGTACATGGTGTGTATATCTTGTTTTCATTTTTTATTTCCTTTCCAAAATGAAAACTACACTGCATGTACATTCAATGTACATGGCGTGTATATCTTTTTTTTCATTTTATTCTTCCTCCAACATTAAAAATGTTTTAGAATTGGTTGAAAAATTGTTAAACAACATATGAGAATATTCTTTATTCTACTTGAGATACTTGGATACACTTAGTGTGTGACCCTCTAGGCCTCTTTCTCGTTGCCATTAGGTGGGCTTTCCTAAAGTCCAAGATTACTGTCTAGCAACGGGTCAAGGAACCCAAGAGAAAGAAGTTGATGCTACATTAACGTGTCACCTCATACGAGCACTTACCACGTAATTTAATCCCTTTTTCTCAATATCTCATCAAGCATGTTTCATGGAAGTGTCATAAACCTATATGCTTGATCTGTCATTCTTTGACATCTAGAAATAAACTCATCGTGACACTATGGCCATGGAATTTGAGCGAAAATTATATTTCAATCAAAGGGCCGGATATATCTACTTCCATAAATATGGAAGGGAAAAATCCTTCCTCAACTTATCCATTAACAACATGTTATTCATGACCCACCCAACGCACCCTACTTCCCGCCAACTTTCTTCATGACGGTTTTCATCAGAAAATCTATGTGCACAAGTCATGACATGAGTTAATAATAATCTTCCAGTCTAAGGACCATTACACATGCTCGTATATAGAAATGTCTGATGACACCAAGACGTGCATAATTGCTACTGGCAGGTTTGTTCTCATAATCTCCCATCTTAGAGATTACCAAGTGAAAACTCCATAAGAGAGCATCTCATCTTCTTACTAGTACTCGCACATGATGTTCTGTATACTATGTGTCTTATCATAGTATGTCATCCTACCATAGACCTTTATTTAAGAATATTGTTATAGAATTTCAAGGTTCTCATCATAGAGGGGATCTTCCATGACCTTATTAATGCAACAAATATTCCAGAAAATTATTATATTATAGTCAGGTTGAACAATGAACAATATATAATAAGGGTATATTTACGAAATCAAAGTACAAACAATTGGTTCTCAGGACACCAACTCTAACAAACTCCCACTTGGACAAGAGCCAAAAGACTACGACTTTTAGTCCGCTAGACCTCACATGATGATCATGTTTCTATTGAGTCAAGGCTTTAGTCAAGGGGTACACCACGTTGTCATCCTTGGAAATACTGCTCACTACAACTTTACCTCTCTGTGAAAAATCCCTCAAGATATGATACTTCCAAAGTATGTGCTTTGTCCGTTTATGTGACCTTGGCTCTTATTCAAGTGCCACCGCTGTAGTATTATCACAATAGAGTGTGATAGAATCTTTAATGCTAGGTACTACATTCAAATCATGGATGAAGCGTCACATCCATACTTCTTATTTAGCTGCCTCAGAAGCTGCAATATACTCAGAATCTGCTATAGAATCTCTAACCATACCTTGCTTTGAGCTCTTCCAGCTCACTGCACCTCCATTCAAACTGAAGATGTATCCCGTCTGCAACTTCATGTCATTGTGATCAGTCTGGAAACTAGCATCCACATGTCCTCTGATGACTAGTTCCTCATCTCCTCCATAAACTAGGAACATATCCTTATTATGCCTCAGATACTTAAGGATAATCTTGACTTCCATCCAATGGCGGTCTCCTTGATCATCATGACATCTGCCTACCACACTTAATGCATAAGGAACATCTATCCCTGTACATAGCATAGAATACTTGACTTACCCAATCGCGGATGCGTAAGGGATCCTTTCCATTTCTTTCCTAATGTGTCTGAGGACACATTTTCATGGAAAGATGAATGCCATGTGACACTAGAAACAATCCCCTCTTGGACTATTCCATACTGAATATCATCAGTATCTTGTCAATGTATGTACTTTAACTCAGGACCAGAATTCTCTTGGATCTATCAAGACAGATCTTGATCCCAAAAATATATGCTGCCTCGCCCAAGTCTTTCATATAGAATCATTTATCCAACCATGCCTTAACAGACTGTAAGATAGGTACTTCGTCTCCAATTAGTAATATGTCATCGACATATACTATTAGAAAAACGACTGCACTTCCACTAAACCTTTTTAGACACAAGACTCACATTCCTTCTTAATAAAGCCAGATTTTTTTACAGCTTCATCAAAATGAATGTTCTATCACCTTGATGATTACTTTAATCAACAAATGGATTTATGAAACTTTCATACCTTGTTGGAATCCTTTGGAGTCACAAACCCTTCAGGTTGTGTCATGTAGACATCTTCCTGGAGGTTACCATTAACAAATGCTATTTTGACATCCATTTTCTAAATTTCATAGTCATGGTAAGCAGTAATGGCCAATAGGATTCTGATGGATTTTAGCATCAGAACTAGTGAAATAGTTTCATTATAGTCAATTCCTTGAAGTGGTATAAAACCTTTTGCAACTAGTCGTGCCTTATACGTGCTGAATTATCCCTCCATGTCCAGTTTCTTCTTGAATACTCATTTATTACCAGCATGCTTTATATCAACTGGAGGATCTACCAAAATCTAGACTTGGTTTTGCTACATGGAATCCAATTTAGAATTCATGGCTTCTTTCCACTTGGCAACGTATGTGCCTTCAACTAATTCCTTGTAGGTAGGAGGATCATCATTGTAAACCAATAATGAGTCACCATCCTTAGTGACAAGAAAACCATATCGTTCTAGTTCTCTCACCTCTCTCTTGCTCCAATCAAGTTCTTGTATCTCTTGAACAGATTTTTCTTCCACAGGTATTTGTAGAATCTGTTCTTGTACTAACTCTTGTGTATCTTGAGCCTTGACTTCATCAAAGTCTATCCCGCTCCCACTATCTCTTTTGGAGATGTGCTCCCTCTCAAAGAATATAGTGTGTCTTGTCACTGTATCCTTTTTAACTGAGGGGTTGTATATGTAATATCCCCTTGTTTCATTGGGATATCCTATAAAGTCACACTTTCTGCCTTAGGGTGTTAGCTTGTTACCTGAAGAGGCCTTAACAAATGATTTACTACCCCACACATGTAAATTTGATAAAATGGATTTGCATACAGTCCATAATTCATATGGAATACCATTTATTGATTTAGTTGGTACTTGGTTTAGTATGAGTGCTGATGTCTGTAATGCATATCCCCAAAAGGATAATGGAAGACTCGCATGACTCATCATTGATCTCACCGTGTCCAACATGGTGCGGTTCCTCCTTTCACTTACACCATTCCACTGAGGCGTGTTAGGTGGAGTGAGTTGAGATAGAATCCTAAACTCCTCTAAGAAACCAATGAAGTTCTGATTAATATATTCTTCTCCTCTGTCTGAGCGGTGTTTCTTAATCTTCTTACCAAGATGGTTCTCAACTTCATTCTTGTATTCATTGAACCGATCAAAATATTTTGACTTATACCTCATTAAGAAAATATATCCATATCTACTAAAATTATTTGTAAAAGTTATGAAGTACATGAACCCAACCCTTTTTCAACTGGAAATGGTCCACACACATCTGTGTGAACTAATTAACGAATCTCTTTAGCCCTTTCACCTTTCCCACTAAATGGGGCTTTGTTCATTTTTTCTTTATAGATATACATGACATACACCAAGTGTTTTTAGTTCGAAATAATATAAATACCCATCTTGATGTAATTTTGTCAAACATTTCTCATTGACATGACCTAACCGGTGATTCCAAAGTTGGGTGTGATATGAGTCTTGTGAATTAACTTTGTCATCGATTGCCATTACTTTGTTTGTGTAGTCTAACACATAAAGGACATTATATAAATGTGCCCTACGAAAACAAATGCTATCTTTATAAAAGTAGCAACATTCATTTCCAAACATGAAGATGAATGCATTAGTATCTAATCTAGAAACTAAAATAATGTTTTTTGTTATAGAGGGTACATAATAAAATCCTTTTAATACCAAGACCATCCTAGTAGGCAATGTGAGGTGGTAGTCTCTGATAGCTACAACAATGAGTCTGGCTCCGTTGGCTGCTCGCAGATCCACCTCACCTCAGTCAATCATTCCAAATCTACTTTGTTCTTGTATTTGGATACATATGTGAGCACCACAAGAAGTATCTAATACCCAATTGTTAGAAATAGATAGATTGTATTCTATAAGAGACACAACTAAATCATCCCCTTGATTCCATGGATGGGTGTAGTTTTTCTTCCAGTGGCCCTTCTTTCTACATGCAAAACAAACAGCCTCCTATTCTATTGCCTCCCCTTTGATATTCCTTTCCTTGGAAGTCCTTGAAGAAGATTTGGGCTTAAAGCTCTTTGCCTCCCATTTCCTTTTATTCACCATAAGGAAAGAAGTATTTTCACGCTTCATATCATTTTCCACTTAGCGAATGAGGATTAGAAGATCAGATAGATACTTCTCAATGTTTTCATGTTGAAATTTACAACAAAGATAGAGAAGCTCTAGGGGAGTGATGCAAGAATGAGATTGATACCCAGTTCTCAGGGGAGTTTAAACTCTAGAACCACCAAGCGCTCAATGTAGCTAATGATCTTGACTACAACAGGCCCAGCTGGGGCACCCTCTCCAAGATTGCTCTGAAATAGAGCCTTGGATATATCAAAACATTCCTGTCTTTCTCTCTCCGGGTATAGACCAAGGAGGTGCTCGAGCATGCTATAGGCATCCATGTATTCATGAGACTTCATGAGCTCAATAGACATTGATGGTAGTGTCAAACATTGAACGTCAAGTGAATCGCTCAAATATTGATTATAGACCAGAAAATCATCATCACTCGCCCCATGGGCAGGTGAATCAGGAAGTGAGGACTCCAGTATGTAAAACTTTCGTTCATGGTGTAGGATAACCTGAAGGTGCCTAAACCATTACTAAAAGTTACTACCGGTGAGGATATTGTCTTTATCCAGAATTTGTAAATGTGAAAATGTGGTTGACAAGTTTTTCATATTGATTCTACAAATTAAAATAGTAGATTTATCAGTACCTTTTGATTAAATTTTATGAAAAATAATAAATGAATTTATTAATTCTCCAACTATTTTATCAAGTCCCAATGTCCCTCACCATTGAACTTGGAATCTTCAGTTTTGAAGACATTCTAGTTGAAAGGATCCATATTCCCCTTCCCATAACCCCAACAAGGGTTGGTCAACCTATTAAAAGGTATTTAAGCAGGCATGTCTTTTCCAACTGTGAGATTCTAGTTCCTTGATCTGTTGATTGGACTCCCCAATCCTGAAATTCCAACTTGTATTTCCTCAACACTTCCCTCCATTTTACAAAAAGTCTAGCAAGGGAAACACCCCTTGTTGTAAAATGTTTAAGTCAACCCAAAACATTCATAAGAGCTTTCTTTGTAAAAGTAAGTGTCCTAACAAGGGTTGGTCAAACACATAGTTTTATTGAGTCTTGAAATTAATCAAGTAATAGAAGGCTTGGTATGAATTAATATGGTTTTTGAGGGAATTTTAATCCTTTATGGCTTGTTTTGCATTATCACATGCTTGTTAATATTAAGTGATGCTTGATTAAGTGATTATCCATGTTCTGATAATTTTTACGCACAGTCTGGTTTTTATTTTCTTCCATCTTTGCATGCTTGTTTATTTCATTAACTATGTTATCACGAATACAAATACAAAATAAATAAACCATGCAATCAGACAGAAATAAAATAAGATGGCATGATCATGATATTCTATTGGTTAGCTTATCTAGTGGGTTTGATATGCTAACCCTGACCTAGGGAAAAACACCTTGAACCTGATGGTTCGTGTTTTGAAACACCCACATGTCCACCTTTGTATCTTCTTGGGTTGGTTTGGCCTCGTCTTTAGATTTTGAACCATCTCCTCTGGTTTGGGAGATCCACTATTAAATGGGGTTTACATTAAAAAAACCATGGGAATGCAGGCCCTACTTTTTATTATAAGAAGGCTCTCATGCCAATGAATTTAAATTAAATAAATTTGAATGAAACCATACACACACAAAGGGTATTTGGTCTAGCTCATGATCATCCATGGCATGCAATGACATTTACGAATATTTAGTATTAAAATCATTTTAATCGTTCTTTCATTCATGATAAGATGTGCTTGAATTAAATTAATTATTATCTTATAAATAATCAATTATTTATCTAAAATTCTTTTCTAAATTTCATGGAGTTTCTTCTCATCCATATTCCTTGTAGGGGTCTTTGTAATTTGGAGGATACCTGGTGAAATTTCATTTCTGTAAAGTACATGGTGTGTATGCTATATTACATGGTGTGTATTTGTTTTCACCCTTTATCCAAAGTACACACCGGGGGATTTGGCATGTTTTTTGTACTTTGGAATGTTTGGAGTACACGACGTGTAGATTAATCTAACACAACGTGTATTTCCTTGTTACACAGTTATCGTCCTGACAATCCCGTGTACGCGGTACATGGCTTCTCCTTTTACATGGTTTCACTTGGGCCGGATCGGACTACATGACATGTTGATTTAACATACACTCTATTTATTCCGGTTTTCATGCACCTTTTAGTTCTGGTCAACATAGTGTAATAAAAACATAGGTATGCTCAATTCACACGGCGTGGGTTTGGTGGACCAGTACCAGTTTTTTAAACCTAAGTACAAGGTGTGTAGTTTTTACTACATGCCTGTATTCTTGTGTTGTACAAATAGATTTAGCAGCTCCTCCAGATGAGTTCCTCGTTTTTATTTTAATCAAAATTAAAATTAAAAGGTCGTTTATGTGATGTGAATCGAGAAACAAAGGAAGAAGAATAGACGTCTTTCATTCAGTTTTATAGAACGATTTATCTTGAATTGAATCAAATATAAATTCATAAATTATCAATATATATTAAATAACTATAATCAATGTTGTAACCTCCCTCTGACACCAATTGAAGGTTCCAGGCGCTGCAGAATCTCATGGGTGGATGTGCCGACTTGGATTTTTGTCATTAGTAGTGATCAATCAAGGATCAATACGACGATAAAAACCAGACTCCATGGATCGAATCACAGAAATAGACAAAGAAGAAGAATAGTCAAAAAACCATAAAGGAGGATCATCACAGGTTGATTATAATTAATTTAATTAATTGAAAAGATTTACCTTTTATGGCGTGCTTTCTTCATTGATTTTTCTGATCACGTTCGGATGTTATTTGTCATTGCGTCATGGAAGCCAAGTGTAGACTTCCTCTAGCGGTGATCCACACATGCACCATGTATCTCTGGACATTTCCAAAGGAATCTCTTGGTGCTAGCATGGAGAATAATTTTCTTGCATTATCTTCCTTAGATCGCCTTGATCCGATTGATGTTGATCTCTCTCGGTCTTGAGAGCGTTCTTGGAGGACAAAGTTCTTTCGGTCTTGAGAAAATTCTCCAAAATTGTTGTGCACAACTATTCTTAGGAAATGTGTTGGGGTTGTGAGTATATTTATAGTTGGGTTTGAGGTTATAGAGTTATGACAATAAATAAAAACGTTGTGTGTTTTATTTATTTCATTAAATCTTAATTAAAACCCCATGTCGAATTATTAATTCCTTGACATGCACCCACGCTGATTATAATAAATATCATTTAATAAAATTATATTATTTCCTCAAAATCCATACTGGAAAAACTACACGGCGTGTAATCATTAATACACGGCGTGTACTCATTTTTCATTGAAAACATCACGGCATGTACATTCAATGTACATGGCATGTATATCTTGTTTTCATTTTTTATTTCCTTTCCAAATTGAAAACTCCACGGTATGTACATTCAATGTACACAACATGTATATCTTGCTTTTCATTTTATTCATCCTCCAGCATTAAAAACAATTTAGGATTTCTTGAATAATTATTAAACCATATATGGGAATAATATTTTTTCTACTTGAGATACTTGGATACACTTATTATGTGACCCTCTAGACCTCTTTCTTGTTGGCATTAGGGAAGCCTGCCTAAAGTACAAGATTACTGTCTAGCAACGGGTCAAGGCACCCAAGAGAAAGAAGTTGATGCCACATTGATGTGTCGCCTCATATGAATTATTACCATGTAATTTAATTCCTTTGTCTCAATATCTCATCAAGAGGGTTTCATGGTAGTGTCATAATCCTATATGCTTGATCTGTCATTCTTTGAATTTCAAAAATAAACTTGTTGTGACACCATGGCCATGGAATTTGAGCGACAATTATATTTCAATCAAAGGGCCCGAGATATCTACTTCCATAAATATGGAAGGCAAAAATCCTTTCTCGAGTTATCAATTAACAACATGTTATTTGTGACGCACCCAATGTACCCTACTTCCCTCCAACATTTTTGTGACAGTTTTCATCAGCAAATCTAAGTGCGTGAGTCATGACATGAGTTAATAATAATCATCCAGTCTAAGGACCATTACACACAATCATATATAGAAATGTCTGATGACACCAAGACATGAATAATTGCTACTGGTGGGTCTGTTCTCATAATCTCTAATCTTGGAGATTACCAAGTGTGAACTCCATGAGAGAGAGTCTCATCTTCTTACGAGTACTCGTACATGACGGTCTGTATACTATGTGTCCTATCATAGCATGTTATCCAACCGTAGAACTTTATTTAAGAATATTGTTATATCATTTCAAGGTTCTCATCATAGTGGGGATCTGCCATGACCTTATTAATGCAACAAATATTCCGGGACATTATTATATTATAGTCATGCAGAACAATAAACACTATATAATAAGGGAATATTCACGTAATCAAAGTACAAATTGTTTGTCCTCAGGACACTAACTCTAACACCCCCTACATCATCAACTCTTCGCCAACTCTGCCACCGTCATTGACCATGCAGGGGGAATTCTCCCTTGAATCCATTGTCTTCTCACTGGCTTCGCCGCCTTTAAAGGTGACATCCTCCCCCCGACTCCATTAGCTCCTTGCCGACACTGCAACCATCATCGACCACATAGGGGGAATCCACCCCAAGACTCCATCATCTCCTCACTGAAACCACCACCATCATCATTCGCACAGTGGTCATGCACCCCTGACTCCATCAGCTTCTTACTAACTTCACTTCCTTCATAGGACATGTAGGGGGAATCCTCCCCCGACTCAATAAAATCCTCACTGACACCACTGCTATCATAGGCTGTGCTGGGGGTCATTATCCTTCTAATCCACCGACTTCTCAGCAATTTCGTCGCATTCATATGCCACGCAAGGGGCATCCACCCCTCACTACATCGTATCCTTGCTGAAACCACCCGTGTCATCGGCCGCACAGGGGGCATCGCCCCATGAATCCATTGACTTATTACCGACTTATTTTCCTTCATTGTATGTGTGAGGGGCATCCTCCCCCCAACTCCATTGGCTCCTCACCGACACTACCATCAACAGTGACCGCATAGGGGGGAATTCCCACCCACCGTCAACTCCATTGAATACCTGCCACCATCATAGGCTATATAGGGGGTATCCTCCCCCAGACTCCGTCAGCTCCTCACTGACACCTCCAACATCATTGGTTGTGCTGGGGGATCCCCCCCACCCAAACGAGATTTACTTCTAATCGAGTTCTCCGTCTTCATAGGATGCATATGGGTTATCCTACCCTGACTTTATCAGCTGTTCACCAACACTTCCATTGTCATCGGTTATGCAGGGGGAATCCTCCCCTCAAATCCATTGTCTTCTCACCGAATTAGCCATATTAATAGGCTATGAAAGGGGAATCCTCCCACCTAATCCATCATATCCTCACCAACACCGCTGTTGTACTCAGAAACGCAGGGGGAATACTCCCCCTGACTCCACTGGATTCTCATTGACTTCTCTGCCTTCAAAGGCCGCACATGGGGCATCCTACCCTTGACTCCATTCGCTCCTTGATGACTTCACCACCTTCCTAGGACATGCTTGGGCATCCCCCTGACCCCATCTTCTCCTTGTCAACACCACATCCATCATCGGCCATGCAGGGGGCATCCTTTCACCAACTCCACCGTCTTCTCACCGAATTAACCGTCTTCATAGGCCGTGTAGAGGACATCTGCCCCCAGACTCCATCAGCTTCTCTCCGACACAACCACAGTCATTGACCGCACAGGTGGCATCGTCCCCTCAAGTCTATCAGCTTATCGCTGAATTTGCTTCCATTATAGGCCATGCAGGGGGAATCCTCCCTCAACTCCCTCAACTCTTCACCGACACCACCGCCGTCATCATCCACATAGAGGTAATCTTACCCCAGGCTCCATAGACTCATCATAGACACCCCTATCATCATCATCCGCATAGGGGGAATCCTCCCCAAACTCCATCAGATTCTCCCCAACTTCACTGCCTTCATAGGATGCATATAGGGAACCCTCCCCTCAACATCATGGTCTTCTCACCGATATCGCTGTCGTCATCAGCCGTGTAGTGGGTATCCCCTCGACTCCATCGACTTCTCACTAACTTGTCCACCTTCATTGCCTGCATAGGGGGAATCCTCCCTCCAACTCCATTGGATACTCACCAAAATTTCCACTGTTATCAGCTGTGCATGGGGAATCCTCCCCCCGACTACATCAGATTCTCATAAACTTCACCATCTTTATAGGCCACAAAGGGGGAATCCTCCTCTCGACTCCATTGGATCCTCGCCGACACTACTACCTTCATCATCTGTGTAGGGGGATTCCTACCCCTGACTCCATCAGATTATCACAAAAATTTTCACCTTCATAAGCCTCCAAAGGGGAATCCTCCACCCAAATCCATAGGCTCCTCACCTAGACCACTTCCTCCATCATCATTTCAGGGGGAATCCTCCCTACAACTCTACTGGCTTCTCACTCACTTTTCCACCCTCATAATCTATGCAGGGGGAATCCTCAAGCCAACTCCATTAGTTCCTCACCAACACTACTGCCATCAATGGTCACATAGGGGGATCCTTCACCCAATCCATCGACTACTCCCCGACTTTACAGCCTTCATAGGCCATACAGGGGGTATCCTACCCTCAACTCCATCAGCTCCTCATCGACTCTGCCTCCTCCACATGCCACGCAGGGGGGAATACTCCCCCAAATCCATCATCTCCTTGCCAACATATCCACCATCATCTACCGTGAAGGCGGAATCCTCTCCTAAAGTCGTCAAATTTTCTCTGACTTCACAAGATTTATAGGCTGTGCAGGGGGCATCCTCCATTAACTCCATCAGCTCCTCGCCGACACCACCACCATCATCCGTCGTGTAGGGGGAATCTTGTAGAGAACCGTATCTTGACGTACATGAACATTACATTACATTTGCGTAATACTTAGTACATAACAAAAACACACACACAAGGATCGTAATAGTTTAGTGTCTTTGGAAACTCGGGATATAATCTTCTAATCCTGGTGAAAGATCTTCAATATCTCCCATAAAGATCTTCCCTTTTTTTTTACCTAAAACCTTTCTTTATATCCTGGAAGAAAAACATAAAAGGGTGAGCTCAAATGCTCAGTAAGGGTAAACAAAAGAAATATAAATCACATCATATACATAAGAACATAACTTTTGGAAATCTTAACCTGAAAAAGAGATCATAATTTCATAACCTGGGATAACTCATGGCAGTGAAATGTATTCAAAATAATCATAACTTAAAACATTAAACATTGTGGCATACACACATAATCATAGAGAATCATTTCTTGTTAGTCAAGACTCATTGCCAAGACTATCTTAGTGGACAAAGTCCATTTCTGAATCGAGTGACCCTCGTTTCAGTCCTGGTTCACTGAACCGGTATAACCTACCATTCCATCCATGTCTATCTCATGAGATATAAAATATTTACCCAATGCATTGGAGGGAGATATAGGTCCCACCCATCTCATAATGATACCATTCTTATGTGTGCCACAAAATCATAAATCATACATCATTGCATAACCCATGTAATAAAAATGGGATTCTTAAACAACATGACATCATAAAACAATTCATATAAGATAAAGGAATTCATAAAAATATTTCCATCACAACATAATCAAATCCATGTAATAATAGGGATAGAAACAGAACCCTTTATTATCTTAGATGGAAAATAATTTTGATAAAACACTTGAAATTCATTCTTGAGGAAAATATCCTTTCTACTTCAAAAACATTTTCCTTTCTTAACATGTCTTACAATTTAAAACTAAAAGAAGTTGATTAAAAATAAACTTGAAAAGTTGTAAAGGAATCTTCTTGAAAATAATGTTTTAAAAATCCATTCATGCCATATAAGTTAAAAAAACATTCTTCTCATACTTTTGTCAGAAAAGTCAAAAAAGTACCTCGTACGAAAAACGACAAAAGATTCCATTCATATCTTTTACTAAAAACTCACCGAAGGGTAAAATTGTATTTAAACAATTGTAGGTGGATAGAAATAATATTACATATTGAGGAAATATGGATGTGGATGATAAAATACACCCCAGTAAATACTAAAGTATAAACAATCTCGGATAAAAAAGAGATTGTGATATTTCCCTTACCTTATGTCGGACTTGCTTTGTAAGTGTCTGAACCTCCTGTATAATGATTTAAATCATGTTATTGACTTATTCCAGAATCATATTCATTGTTATTATATCATATATGGTCCACTTATGACTTTATATTACCCGTTCTTTTGTAAATTCATGTTAATGTAGCGTTTTGGGTAAAATCGTCTCATTTGCCGTTCGTGTTTTTAACTTGTAATTATTCATATGATTACTTAGATCATGATTACTTAATTCCAGAATATAAAACATGATATATATATATATATTCAGAATATACATATATAATAAATCAGTAAATGGAAAGAAATACACCGTTCATGGAGACGGTAGTCCGTACGTACGCATGAACGCTGTTTTTGTTTCCTTATTGAATTGAATGGAATTAAGTAGATGACATACATATAAATATAAATAATTCCAGTATCATTATTAGGTCATATATTTCATTAGTACTTATTATATATACTTTATAATCATTCATGAATGGTTAATCATTGAGAATGAATCTCATCGCGTCGTGGAGACGGTAGTCCGTATGTACGCACGAGCGATGATATCGTTCCCATGGTCGTGGAATTCTGTTGAAGTGTATGTATACTATTTCAGTATCAATATAACTTTATAATAATCATATATATTTACTCATTACACCTTTATACCCATCCAATTAAGGTGGTGGCGGAAAATAGATTACACGACGGCGTGGAGACGGTATTCCGTACGTACGCACGCGCGGTGATTTCCTTTTTCCATAGGATGGATAGAAGGTTAATTAGAGTTGTTTCATATTTATAATAACATATCAGTATATAAGAAATAATGATGTTATTACTTTATCATGAAACAACTAAAGAAGAAGAAGTTGAAGAAGAATGAAATTGAAAAAGATCGGTAATGGATATTACCTCTTTTTGACGCGCCTTTTCGTAGCCTCCACTTAAAGAACTAAGGATGGTCTTTTAAGAAGACCAGGACCTCTAGGATGATACTAGGGAAGTGGAGAAGGGATTTTGGCAGGGTTTGGCCGAGATTGAAGGCTCAAAGTTGTGTGAGGAAGAGAGGGAGGAGGTGCCCTTTTATAAGGGAAGAGAGGGGCACCTTAGGAATATCTCAAAATATTATTTTATATTAAAGTCAAAATCGGTTTGTAATGGTTCCAAAGGGTCTTATTTCGAAGCTAAAGTGGGGATGGGTCGAAATCCTATCAACCAATAGGATTTAGACAAGTTTAGGTTATTATTTTAACCTTATCAATTAGATTTAACTTTAAGTTAAATAATTTAACTTTTACCGTGTCTTTTGTTTTCTTACACTATATGGTTAATACACTTACTATAACATGCCAAACGAACCCCAAATTGTTTATTATTAATATATATATCGTTATCTAAGTCATTTGGCCGAACCTTAGATTTTTAGGAATAAAATAACAATTACTAATATAATATTTGATTTAAAAACTATTTTGTGTCAATTTTGACACTATTTGATATATGATTTTTGTGAAAGTCATAACAGAATTATATGTTCGAACCAAGTTGATTAAATCAACACAAATATATCATAGTAACCTAGAAAATTAGTGTAATTCATAAAAAGTCTCAAATTACATTTATTTTGGTGTTTATAACATCAATTATGTCAATATTTCATTAATAAGATAATTACTGCATCATCTTTGTGTCATAAATAAATTAAATTATTTAATGTCTAAAAATTACAAATAAAATACCATTATGTAGGAAATCCTTTTAGCTTTATAATTAATATTTACAATTTAATTTATCTTATGTATAACCCTATATTAAAAATGTTTTAGTAAATAAACTTTGATTTTAACTCTTTTAACTCTTCCTTGAATTAAATAATAATAAATGTCCTAATCTTACCCAAGTGGGCCTAAATGATAATATTTTACACTGAAGGTTGTTTTTCGTCGAGATACACTTGTCCAATAGGATTAGGACATGTGTTAGGGTAATAGTAATATCATATTTACCCTTAGTTACCCTATTTACTTTTAACCGCGGTAAATAAAAGTAAAAAACATTTTTCATCTCATTGAACCACATTTTACTTACTGACATCAACCGTGTCTCTCGGATTTTTGAAATTAAATTCACAGAAGTGGTAAAATTAAGTTCTATGAAAAATTCAGTTTTTTAACTACCACTTAGTAGTTTCACTATTCATCAAAAATTGATGTTTTTCAGAACAATGCCAAAATTTCATCCTAAACTATATTTCATATTCTGAATTCAAAAATGAAGTCTATTTTACCAAATTCATAACATAGAAGTTGCATTAATTAATTTTATAATTAAATCCCGCTGTTAAAACAAATAGCGTGCTTTTTAAGAAACAATATCTATCAAAAGATTGACACTTGTTTATGTCTGGTTTAAATGTGAAATTACATCCAATGGCCAACATTGTATTAAATTGTAAAAATATATTCTAAATATACTTTAAAACCACTCAAATTAATAATTTATCACTATTAATTATTTTTATTAAAAAAGTTGTTTTTAATTATAATTTAGTAATTTTCACTATTCATCAGAATATGAAAGTTATCCGAAAAGTACCAAAACACCACCTTAGGCTAAATTAGATACTCCGAATCCAAAAATGAAGTCCATTTTGAGAGCTAAAATTTCTAAAATTTTAAAAGGTGGTTATTACTATTCATAACGGCTAGTTATAATAATATTTTAATAGCATATCGTTGTTTAGTGAAACTCGGTATTGCATACTACACACGCTATCGAGGAAGGTCGCGATTGTGTGTAATGCAAGGCAAGTCAAGGATGTGTGTTTTGCAAGCTCCTTTTGGTGTATCGTATAACACAAGACATTAATAAAATTAAAAAGAATATTTTTCATAAAATCTCGGGCTGTTACATTCTACCCCCCTTAAAATGAATTTCGCCCTCGAAATTCATCGGGGTTATAAATGGTTTACTATTTGAAAGTTTCTTTGATAGAAACCCACATCGTAAAAAGGAATACCAAAACTTATCTTTAAAAAAAAGTATGAAACGTAACGGTTACCCAAATAAACTAATCACTGGGTTTCCACATAGGTGAAAATATGGATATGGAAGAGAAATCTAACCATCATGTTCTGATGGAGAGTGGTAGAGAACATGGCTATGGAAAAGCTAGCAATCACAAAGCCATAAATTTGTGATGATCTAGGGTACCATATGATTCATCGGATATAAGGGCACTAGGACAACATTTTTGGTTTTCAAGATCATTTCCCTAAAGTTGAAAATTTGAATTAGAATAAATACTTACTTTATTTTGGTACAATCTCACTGTTGTTCGTGCCTTGAACAATTTCCACTTCATCTCTTAAATAAATGAAGTTGAATTTGTTATTCGTGAAGTGTTAGCAGATCATGTGATAGAATGACGGGTCATTCCATCTGTCTCAAACAAAAGGTTAGCAAAAATTATATACATAAGTTGATCTATATTGAGATTAATCATATATTGTTCCTGAAATGGACTTATACTTCATATATCATACTGCTTAATATAATAAAACTAGTTTCTACTAAACAGGGACTTCCTGTAGGTCAGTGTTAGGCGATAAAGGCCAGTCGCACTTCGGTTGTGGGTTCGATTCCTACAGCCTTGTCCGACGCGATGGGCTGTCGCCCGTCCTGCAGGTTGTCCTTTTTCTAAAACTACATTACTATAACATCCCATCAATAATATCGAATAAAAAACACTTCTATCCTTAAACAATACTCACTTATGTCCAACATAATCCATTTCAATCTTTAGGATTATCCATAATACTGCATTCCACTCTCATAACATAGTGAAAACGATTACCAGAGATTTAATACCATCGTTGATCCCCATATATCATAAGATATGTTTTGTTGGTCACATTCCAAACATTCAAAGTCCTTAATCATGTATTCTCTTGAATACCTTAGTGAAAACATGAATGCAGTTTAAAGTTAACACTTTTCACATACCAAAATCCTCAAAATTCTATATACTCAAACCATGATATCACTTAGTCCTTATATCAATCATGAGCTCATGAATACTATTAAACATTTCATTTTCTCTTTTTCACTTCATTATGTGCATATCATCTTATTTCCAAAAAATATCTCAATCACTTTGAATACCACATCAATAAATATTGAAATACTCAATGATACAACATTATTTTGGAATCCCATTACATAAACACTTAATCATTCCACCACATCGTTATCATATTCAACATTGCCAATAGTGATCGCATGTGACTTCCCTTTTTCCTTTTCCTTCAGTGGTTGCTCATGATGATCATCACTAACCCTTGGATTAGGGCATTTATTAGCATAATGCCCCATTTCCTTACACTTGAAGCATTGAAGTGTTGGTGGTGCGTTCTCTGCAGTGTTTGCTTTATTCACATCATTAGAAACCCTTTTTCCATTACTTCGACACTCAGCTGCTCGATGACCTTCTTTTCCACACTTAAAACATTTTCTAGTCCCTTTAAGACAATCTCCACCATGCTTCTTTCCACACTTTGTGCATAAGGAAACATTCATCTTCTTTTCACCATTATTCTGAGATTTCTCCTTGAACTCCATCTTTCGTTTCTTGTCAAAACCATGAGATGGATATGTAACACCAACTTCCATTTCTACCTTGATAGCACAACGCACAATTTCTTCATAGCTACTGAAGTCTCTTATAGCTAATGCCCTTCAAAGACTTGGTTTTAAGCCACTGAAAAATCGATCAACATTACTTTCAGGTTGGATGATAATGCCAGATGCATACCTTGCAAGTCTTGTAAAATTCGCTTCGTATATACCAACAGATTCATCATCCTTTTTCTTTAGTTCAAGAAACTCCTTCTCCATCTTTGTTCGAAGAATACGGGGGAAGTACTTACTAAAAAATAAGTTCTTGAACTCGTCCCATTCCATGGACTCAATTTCATCCCTTTGCCTCGTATTCTTAATAAGATTCCACCATTGATCAGCATCACCTTCCAAACGATACACTACTAAGATGACTTTATCATGTTCTGAACATTGAAGAACTGAAAATATATTTTCAGTGGTACTGATCCTTTGTTCAGCAACAAGTGGATCAGAAGACCCACTGAAAGAAGGTGGACGTTGCCTCATGAAGGACTCAATAGAATATTGTTCCCTTCTCTGCTCATTTGGAAGTCCAGAATGATTCATAGCTTGTGTAAGTATAGCAATAAGATTTTGCACTCCATCTCCCATAACATTTGTTTGTTCAGGAGGAAAATCATGGCATTGTCCATTGCATTGATCAACATGGTTCCTTCGGGTTCCAGCCATCGTCTAAAACCCAAAAAGAATAGTGTGAGAGGCAAAAATCATGCTAGGGGAAACAACATAATAAAGGGGGAGTACCTTCAATATCTAACATCTTAGGTTTAATTCTATGATCGTTAGCGTAGTTCTAGTACTATAACCTATACGTATACTTAACCTTAGCGACATCCCTAGACATACCGTAGAAATATCTCTAGGGATCTCACTAACGTTTTCGCATCCTAGTTTCCAAAGGTTGACTAAACCTTTCCTCTGATACCAACTGTAGCGGTCTGGAATTACTTCCAGTGGACTATAGTTGATACCTATCAGGGCACTCCATGGGCGGCTACACCCCCTGGGCGGGACACACCACCATCCCCAGTGGCAGCCATTTCCTCATGAAGCCCTTGGGCGGAGAGCCATGCTTCGTCCAATGCTCACATGTGAGAGTTCCCAAGGATCGGATACATTCCTACCTCCTTTGCCTCTGATACCAACTGTAGAGACCCGTATCTTGACGTACATGGACATTACATTACATTTTAGGAATACTTAGTACATAACAAAAACACACACACAAGGATCGTAACAGTTTAGTGTCTTTGGAAACTCGGAATATAATCTTCTAATCCTGGTGAAAGATCTTCAATATCTCCCATAAAGATCTTCCCTTTTTTTAACCTAAAACCTTTCTTTATATCCTGGGGAAAAGAAAACATAAAAGGGTGAGCTCAAATTCTCAGTAAGGGTAAACAAAAGAAATATAAATCACATCATATATATAAGAACATAACTTTTGGAAATCTTAACCTGAAAAAGAGATCATAATTTCATAACCTGGGATAACTCATGGCAGTGAAATGTATTCAAAATAATTATAACTTAAAACATTAAACATTGTGGCATACACACACAATCATAGAGAATCATTTCTTGTTAGTCAAGACTCATTGCCAAGACTATCTTAGTGGACAAAGTCCATTTCTGAATCGAGTGACCCTCGTTTCAGTCCTGTTTCACTGAACCGGTATAACCTACCATTCCAGCAATGTCTATCTCATGAGATATAGAATATTTACCCAATGCATTGGAGGGAGATATAGGTCCCACCTATCTCATAATGATACCATTCTTATGTGTGCCACAAAATCATAAATCATACATCATTGCATAACCCATGTAATAAAAATGGGATTCTTAAACAACATGACATCATAAAACAATTTATATAAGATAAAGGAATTCATAAAAATATTTCCATCACAACATAATCAAATCCATGTAATAATAGGGATAGAAACAGAACCCTTTATTATCTTAGATGGAAAATAATTTTGATAAAACACATGAAATCCATTCTTGAGGAAAATATCCTTTCTACTTAAAAAACATTTTCCTTTCTTAACATGTCTTACAATTTAAAACTAAAAGAAGTTGATTAAAAATAAACTTGAAAACTTGTAAAGTAAGCTTCTTGGAAATAATGTTTTAAAAATCCATTCATGCCGTATAAGTTAAAAAAACATTCTTCTCGTACTTTTGTCGGAAAAGTCAAAAAAGTACCTCGTACAAAAAACGACAAAAGATTCCATTCATATATTTTACTAAAAACTCACCGAAGGGTAAAATTGTATTTAAACAATTGTAGGTGGATAGAAATAATATTACATATTGAGGAAATATGGATGTGGATGATAAAATACACCCCAGTAAATACTAAATTATAAACAATCTCGGATAAAAAAGAGATTGTGATATTTCCCTTACCTTATGTTTGACTTGCTTTGTAAGTGTCTGAACCTCCTGTATAATGATTTAAATAATGTTATTGACTTATTCCAGAATCATATTCATTGTTATTATATCATATATGGTCCACTTATGACTTTATATTACCCGTTCTTTTGTAAATTCATGTTAATGTAGCGTTTTGGGTAAAATCGTCTCATTTGTCGTTCGTGTTTTTAACTTGTAATTATTCATATGATTACTTAGATCATGATTACTTAATTCCAGAATATAAAACATGATTTATATATATATATTCAGAATATAAATATATAATAAATCAGTAAATGGAAAGAAATACACCGTTCATGGAGACGGTAGTCCGTACGTACGCATGAACGCTGTTTTCGTTTCCTTATTGAATTGAATGGAATTAAGTAGATGACATACATATAAATATAAATAATTCCAGTATCATTATTAGGTCATATATTTCATTAGTACTTATTATATATACTTTATAATCATTCATGAATGGTTAATCATTGAGAATGAATCTCATCGCGTCCTGGAGACGGTAGTCCGTACGTACGCACGAGCGATGATATCGTTCCCATGGTCGTGGAATTGTGTTGAAGTGTATGTATACTATTTCAGTATCAATATCACTTTATAATAATCATATATAGTTACTCATTACACCATTATACCCATCCAATTAAGGTGGTGGCGGAAAATAGATTACACCACGGCGTGGAGACGGTATTCTGTACGTACGCACGCGCGGTGATTTCCTTTTTCCATAGGATGGATAGAAGGTTAATTAGAGTTGTTTCATATTTATAATAACATATAAGTATATAATAAATACTGATGTTATTACTTTATCATCAAACAACTAAAGAAGAAGAAGATGAAGAAGAAAGAAATTGAAAAAGATCGGTAATGGATATTACCTCTTTTTGACGCGCCTTTTCTTAGCCTCCACTTAAAGAACTAAGGATGGTCTTTTAAGAAGACCATGACCTCTAGGATGATACTAGGGAAGTGGATAAAGGATTTTGGCAGGGGTTGGCCGATCTTGAAGGCTCAAAGTTGTGTGAGGAAGAGAGGGAGGAGGTGCCCTTTTATAAGGGAGGAGAGGGGCACCTTAGGAATATCTCAAAATATTATTTTATATTAAAGTCAAAATCGGTTTGTAATGGTTAAAAAGGGTCTTATTTCGAAGATAAAGTGGGGATGGGTCTAAATACTATCAACCAATAGGATTTAGACAAGTTTAGGTTATTATTTTAACCTTATCAATTAGATTTAACTTTAAGTTAAATAATTTAACTTTTACCGTGTCTTTTGTTTTCTTACACTATATGGTTAATAAACTTACTATAACATGCCAAACGAACCCCAAATTGTTTATTATTAATATATATATCCTTATCTAAGTCATTTGGCCGAACCTTAGATTTTTAGGAATAAAATAACAATTACTAATATAATATTTGATTTAAAAACTATTTTGTGTCAATTTTGACACTATTTGATATATGTTTTTTGTGAAAGTCATTACAGAATTATATGTTCGAACCAAGTTGATTAAATCAACACTAATATATCATAGTAACCTAGAAAATTATTTTAATTCATAAAAAGTCTCAAATTAAATTTATTTTGGTGTTTATATCATCAATTATGTCAATATTTCATTAATAAGATAATTACTGCATCATCTTTGTGTCATAAATGAATTAAATTATTTAATGTCTAAAAATTACAAATAAAATACCATTATGTAGGAAATCTTTTTAGATTTATAATGAATATTTACAATCGAATTTATCTTATGTATAACCCTATATTAAAAATGTTTTAGTAAATAAACATTGATTTTAACTCTTTTAACTCTTCTTTGAATTAAATAATAATAAATGTCCTAATCTAACCCACGTGGGCCTAAATGATAATATTTTACACTTAAGGTTGTTTTTGGTCGAGATAAACTTGTCCAATAGGATTAGGACATGTGTTAGGGTAATAGTAATATCATATTTACCCTTAGTTACCCTATTTACTTTTAACCGTGGTAAATAAAAGTAAAAAATTATTTTCATCTCATTGAACCACATTTTACTTACTGGCATCAACCGTGTCTCTCAGATTTTTGAAATTCCATTCACAGAAGCGGTAAAATTAAGTTCTATGAAAAATTCAGTTTTTTAACTACCACTTAGTAGTTTCACTATTCATCAAAAATTGATGTTTTTCAGAACAATGCCAAAATTTCATCTTAAGCTATATTTCATATTCCGAATTCAAAAATGAAGTCTATTTTACCAAATTCATAACATAGAAGTTGCATTAATTAATTTTATAATTTAATCCCGCTGTTAAAACAAATAGCGTGTTTTTTAAGAAACAATATCTATCAAAAGATTGACACTTGTTTATGTCTGGTTTAAATGTGAAATTACATCCAATGACCAACATTGTATTAAATTGTAAAAATATATTCTAAATATACTTTAAAACCACTCAAATTAATAATTTATCACTATTAATTATTTTTATTAAAAAAGTTGTTTTTAATTATAATTTAGTAATTTTCACTATTCATCAGAATATGAAAGTTATCCGAAAAGTACCAAAACTTCACCTTAGGCTAAATTAGATACTCCGAATCCAAAAATGAAGTCCATTTTGAGAGCTAAAATTTCTAAAATTTTAGAAGGTCGTTATTACTATTCATAACGGCTAGTTATAATAATATTTTAATAGCATATCGTTGTTTAGTGAAACTCGGTATTGTGTACTACACACGCTATCGAGGAAGGTCGCGATTGCGTGTAATGAAAGGCAAGTCAAGGATGTGTGTTTTTCAAGCTCCTTTTGGTGTATCGTACAACACAAGACATTAATAAAATTAAAAAGAATATTTTTCATAAAATCTCGGGCTGTTACGCATCCTCCCCCAAACTCAATCATCTTCTCACATATTTCTCCACCTTCAAATTCCACGCATATGGAATACTACCCCAACTCCATTAGTTTCTCATTGATTTCTCCACCTTCATCGGCCATATAGGGGGCATCCTCCCCCTGACTCCATCTACTTTTTGACAACAACATTGCCATCTTCAGTCGCACAAGGTGAATCATTCCCCTGACTCCATCAGTTTCTCGGTGACTTTGATGTCTTCATAGGACTCATAAGGGGAATCCTCCCCCAAACTCCATCAGATTCTCACTGACTTTCTTCCTTCATAGGCCACACAGGCGGTATCCTTCCCACGACTCCATCATCTCCCCACCGACAATGCCTCTGTCATCGTACATGTAGGGGGAATCCCCCTTACTCAATCAGCTCCTCCCTGACACGACCTCCGTCATTATCCATGTAGGTGGAATCCTCCCCCAACTCCATCGGCTCGTCCCTGACTCCTCCACCATCATTGGCCACACAGGGGGAAACCACCCCCAACCCAATGGAACATCCCCAAAGCACTAGAAGACACTATAGTGGTCATCCTCATACTTCTATCATCCGACATGGAGGTCCTCCCTGTTGAAATTGTGACACATTGTGGAGGTCCTCCCCACATTGAATTCATCACTGGCATGAAGGTCCACCTCGTCACTATCATTAGCTACTGCGAAGGTCCTCCCTACACCACTATCACCCAGTACGGAGCTTCTCCCCATAAAACAAAAAAAATTCTTTCTCTGATTAACCAGCACTAGGAAGGATGACCATATCCTAGTTTTGGCTGATCTGCATCATACCGGTCCTATGGGATTCCATGACTTCTAGGATCCAGCGCCCCATCATATAAAAATGTCCTAGGATTCCATTCCTTCCGGGCTTTATCGTACCCATCGTACAGACACTCCGTGCATCCATGTCTTCTGGGATTCATCTACAATATTGTACCAAGTCTATGGGCTACCATGACTTCTAGGATTCATCACCCATGTTGTGTCAATGTTCTTGGATTCCACACCTTCTGGGCTGAATCACACCCACCTTACCGATGCTCAGAGCATCCACACATTTCAGGCTCCATCGCCCCTATTGTACTGATGCATCTGGCTTCCACGCCTCCCGATCTCTATCACCCATGTCATACCTATGCTCTAGGATTCCATGTCTTTTGGGATCCATTTCCCTCATTGTATCGATGCTCCAAGAATCCATGCCTTCTGGTCTCCATCACCCTCGTCATATCGATGATCTGGGTTTCCATGCCTTATTGTCTCCATAGCCCCTATAGTATTGACGCTTCGGGCTTCCATGCCTTCTGGGATCCATCACCCCCATCGTACCGATGCTCCAAGCTTCCACCCATTCTAGGCTCCATCACCCTGTCGTACCGATACTCTGGAATTCCACACCTTCCTATCTCTATCATCCCTTTGTACCAACCTATGGGGTTCCACGCCTTATGTGCTTCATCATTCCCATCGTACTGACGCTCCGGTCTTCCACACCTTTCGGGATCTATCTCCCCATTGTATCGATGCTCCTACCTTCCATTCCTTCCCAAATCCATCACCCCATCATACCGAAACTCTAGGCTTTCATGCCTTCCTATATTTGTCATGCCTATAGACTAAGGGTGTGGTATCATCCCTTACACCATTGTGACACTTTCTGTCATCTCAAGTACTATATTCCGTCATCCATGGAAGTCCTCCCTACAAATTTGGCACCAGATTGTGGAATTCTAACAATGAGGTATCCCAACTCATGCGTGGTGAACATCCATTCTAAAGCAGGGAGAATTTTTGGGTAATCCCATCATATGGATTCCCCCCTCATCCTCAAGGACCCCAAACCATTAGAATGAGGTAGATATTACCACCCCTTTATCGAAACAATCATTTTGGTTCCATATCCTATTTTCATGATGTTAAACTATGTAATGACTCATGTCCTAGTTGCATGAGGTTAAACTGCATACCAACCATCATCTTTGTCACATGAAGTTAAACTATGTGACATTTCAGTCAATGATATAATACCTAAAACTGCAACAAGTTTGGTAAAATCTACTTGACCGTAAACAAAATCCACTTCTTTATCATCTTGCATGACACTAAATAGATCATCTTCATCCCACATGATGACAAACTTATTTATTTTCATGAATGAAATTAAAATTCTCAGGTTCATCTTGCATGATGTTAAACTACTTTATAGTCTTGCATGACATTAAACTGATCATCTTCATCCGACATGATGTTAATCTACTTTATCATTCTTCATGACATTAAAATGATCATCTTCATCCTAGACGATGTTAAACTGATTTATCATCCTTCATGACATTAAACTGCTCATCTACGCCGCACATGACATTAAACTTCTTTATTATCCTATATGATATTAAACTACTCATCTTCATCCCCCATGAAATTAAAATACTCTACTGTCCTGGTGGATGTTAAAATGATAATTTTCATCCTACATGATGTTAAACTACAAATAATCTTAGATCTACAACCTTCAATTAAGATCACTTTCATCCCGCATGATGATAAACTGCAAGCGGTTAATAGACTTCTAGTACGAGATTTATGACATTAAACTAAAATATCTCTCATCCTTACCAAAATATGTTAAACTAAACAGGTAACACCATGACTCACACATTCTATATTATGGGTTTTCATCATATTTCACATCCAGAAGGCCCCCTAGAAAACTGGTCTCATTCCACCTTATCCCATGTACCCTTATAGGCCAACATCCCATAGGATCTTGAATGATAATTTGATACAAGTCCTGCATTTTTAATATATTCAGTGGTCAATGATCAATTGTCTATTGCAATTCCAGTTCAGAGAATATGGATATTGTGTTGTGAAAATGGTCAGCAGTTATCCTCTACCATTATCACCATCCCCATGGTCTATTAAATAGAGGGTGCATTGATTCACCTTTTTATGCCCTTCTTTCCCCCACCAAGACATTAAACTAGGCATATACGATCAGAGATCTATGAAATTAAATTAAAATTACCACATTTTGTTAAACTATGTGACATTTTATAACTACACGTGGCTTGATTCCCATCCTTATGGGATACATAGGGATGACTATACACGCCATTTTTGGGTCTAGCCCCAGGTACCCCATATTTTACCATTCTCTTGGCCCCAAGAACATGATTCTTATGAGATTATGTGGTTTGGTAACAACTCTAACAATGTGAATCAGGCCCGACTCATTGTAACCTAGTACCTGACAATGGGCCTTACAACGCACTTTATTGGACAATCCTAAGGGATATTATTTGGATAATTCCAATTTTATTTACAATCCATTATGAATGGTTTGAATATATAATTAAAATGAATAACCCAGGTTAAACCTAAGGTGTTTTAGATTGAAAATAATGAGTCATGATATTCTATATATGACTATACGTTTTTCTCATAATGACTGTTGTTACTAACAATATGATTTCAAGTTTTAGTCAATGGTTGGAACCCAAAGAATTCCTGTTAACATTGAAGATGATGGAAAAGGAATTGGTTATGAGAAACCAAATGGGATGTTTATATGAGTGAAATATATCCTGTTCCTTCCTAAGAATTTTTATAAAAATAAAATTAACAACATATACCTTATCAAAATCCCAAACTCACCAATGAAGAGAAGGATAGAGTTTTCTATGTGCTCTTATAGTGGAGACCATGGTGAAAAAAAGGATCGGTTTCCCTCAAGCAAGAAATGTGGAAGGAGACACTAAGGAAATTGTCTCGATGATACAAATAAATTATTTTTGTGTTAAAATTAAGGACATAAGGAACGGAAATGTTGGGGAAAATGAATAGTATAATGGAAGGAAATAAAACTAATCCTAAGAATCCATTTTTAGTTCATTACCTTAAATGTGGGGAACCTAGGTATTACCTGAGTCAATTCCCAATTATATAAGATAAACTCTATACCATGTAATGACCATTGTAGAAAAACATGTATGATGTATTTATATATTGGGGTTGTATTAAAAAAACATAGTTAAAATCATATTTAATGTTTGACCATATTTCAAGAATGTATATCAAAATTATTTTGGGATTTATATTAATATAGTTTTAGAAAAAGTACAACCCGCATGCATAGTGATAACCCATCACATCTGGAAAGGCTGGGGGTTTGAACCCACAACTGAAGGATGATAAGGGTACAACCCCTACCACTAGCTTATGTGAAGTCCTAGTTTTCATGAATTTTTTTTAGGTAGTTAAAATATATAATATATAAATGATAATTTTATTTTAGGGACATTTGTTTTATAAAAAATATAATATTGGTATTGGAAATTATTTTGTAGTAATTTATGTTATTTTGGAACAATTTTGAAATTTGGGAAGACTATAAGATTAAGGTAAACATAATGAATTGTATTTTGGATTCAAATATGATTTTATTGGGGAATTATGGTGATTAATGTTATTTAGGGAAATTATGATAAAACCTTTTAGATTATGATATTTAGGCAATTATATTTTCGGTTTATCAAATTAAGATTTATTAATGTAATTTGGAAGAATATATGATCCAATATTTTTAATTTTGAGGTTTCAATAATAGTATAAAATATTTTTGAGGAAGGATATTTATTTTATGAATGGTTTATATTGAAATTTGGGGTTTTACTATTGAATTTTAGTGAATTATTCTTGGGGAATTATCATATATTTTCCTAACCATTTTGGTTTTTGTAAATGTATAAGACATAAAGAATTTATAGTTATAATTGTTTGGATTCTATGATCCATAGAAGTTGATTTTAAATCTTGAGTCATGAAACATTCATCTTAAAAACACATCATTTGAAGAAAATGATGCATTTATTCTGGAAATTGAATAAAGGATGAAACTATACATGTCATATAAGTAAGTTTCCTTTTGTTATTAATTTATGAATTAAATGAATTCTTCAACCCAAGGTAAATTATCTTAAAACCAAAAAAATTATAATATTACCCTTCTTTTAGATGAATCAAATGGTCAGTCATCATATATTTATAGATTTTTTATTGTTAACATTCTCCTGACAATATTCTCTATCACCCTCCATAAGTACTTTATGGTCATATTTCTCTTCAATGTCCATGTTTTCATATATGGAACCCTAGTATGTGCTATCTCTGGTGACCTTTATAATTCCGTTTCTACATTTTAAATGTAGAGGTCTCATTAACCCTATATTCGATGTGGATTTCCCCAAAATGAATTATGATGTATCAGCCATTAATTTCAGAAGTAAATTTTTTAATTGTTAGGGATAAATTTTTGAAGGAGGGAAGAATGTAACACTCTAATATTTTATGGTATGTTTTATTTTTAAATAAATTCAATAGCTTTTGATGCACGCAACACTGAGTTCGGGTGCACTATGATCTATTAACCCATCCATTTAAATAGTGTTCATGAATAGTATTAACCACAGTATGAAAATTATGTATATTTTATATAATTTTAAGAATTATCTTATGTATTTCCTAGATAATTATATAAGAACAAGTTCTATTTTTTATATAAAAACTATATTTTCTAAGATTAATTTTACAACCTTTTTATAGAGAGCCTATTTTAAAAAATAATTTTAGAAATTTTATTAATTTTATTTTTTAAAATAGTCTTTATTTCTGTATTTTTAATATCAAAATTATCTTAGGGTGAATTTCTTGTATATTTCATAGAAGATTTATTTCTTGATGAATAGTGAAAAATACTGTATTGCAGTCAAAAAAATAATTTTTATTTAAATAATTATTGTAATTTAAATTGATTTTTAATGTAAAATTAGATCAATAATCCATATATATATAAAATTTGGGTTATTCAAAAAAATTATATTTTAATTAGATATAAAAACATATTGATCTTTTGAAAGTTTCCTTTTACCCATCTTCTCACCACATCAACAGGATTAGTGTTTAACATGATTCAGGTACTTATGTGAATTGAATTTGGGAAAATGGACATACATGATTATAATAAGTGTTATATTTAGAGTTTAATAGGATCAACTTAATTTTTGGATATTATGAATAATAATTTTAGTAAATTTATATTTACCATATTTAAAGATGAATCGGGTAATTAAAGGTAATAATAATATCATAATATTATAAAATATAAATAACACATTTTATAATTTCATCGGATGTGTGGGATTATAAATAATTAAAACTTATGAAAAAATTACAACATTTTTAAGCCACTTGGGTAAGAATATGACATTTATTATATTTATTTAAAGATAAGTTAAAAATAGAGTACTAAATTTTTTAATAAATAAATCATTTTTAATATAGGGTAATAAAGATAAAAAAAAATCCTATAAATATTCATTTAAAATAAAATAAATATATCTTTATCATGATGATTTGTTATTAATTATCAGTGAAAAAATAATTTTATTTATGTCTTTCATAATAATGATGGAGTTTTTGTTTAATTAATGGAAATATCAAATAAATGATATTAAAAATATTTAAATAAATATAATTTTACATAATTAATGACAGAAAACAATTTTTTAGATAACATATATATGTTAGTGATATAGTTGATTTTTTTCTATTTTATCATGTTTTTTATATTTAAAATAAGTAATGAATAGTATCAAAATTAACTTAAATGCTACTTTAGAATACATAATATTTTATTAAATGATATATAATTCATAAAATTATATATTTTTTCAAAATAACTATAATAAGGTTACACATGTCATAAATGATCCATTTTATGTTCATTATTCATTTTATTGTAACTATATTAACACTAAGGAGTAAAAAATCTATGTGGTCATCGTAAGAGTTAAAAGGTTTAACTAAGGGTTAAAACCAAAAGATAAGGTTGGTATTGTGAACTAAAAATTTATAAAAATTATTCATCGTCAGTATTTTGACATGTAATCATCTTATATTTAAAACAACTCAATTGTTTTCTATTAGAAATTGATAATAAATTTATATAATTTAATATTTTAAAGGATTCTAACAGTGCACCTCCCCTATATTATGAAAAGGATCCTCCTCCCACACTTCCTCACGTGAAATTGAGACTTCTATCAGAACCAAAACCTACCCATTTCTCCTAATAAAATATTAGATAATTTATAGATGTCTTGGTCTTCTAAAAATACAAACCCTAGTGAACATAAGAGGATATCTGAAGGATGCCCACCAAAGAAGATGTAATTGTTTTACAAATTCTTTTAAATTAATATATTATTATACTTACTCTTACAATATAGTTTTAATTATAAATTAATGACTCCAGTATCATATATATTATGATATTTCATTATTATAATGGTACAACTGTATTTCACCTTTTATCCTTCCTACAAAAAACAATATCACTATGCATGTGTACGTAATACTTACCGTCTCCATGTTGTGGTGTAATTTGTTTTCATCACCACATTATTTGGATGTGTATAATGATGAATATAATTGGTATAATTAATAAATATTACATTATATTGAATATTTATAATTAATATATAATCCAATTCTTTACCACTTTACAATTAAGGGAATGATATCGTCGCTCCTACAAACGTACGACCTACCGTCTCCATGACATGATGTGATTCATTTTCTATGTTATATATTTAAGAATGATTATAAAAATATATTTAAAGATTAAAAATTATATTTATAACATTAATAAACTTCTACAGATTTTTTATCTATATCCTATAGGGAATAATTAAGACTTTCATGACAAAACATGCATATGAAAATGAAGTAGTTAACATGCAAAACAATGGTAATAACGAAATATATTCAAAAAAAAGATGGTAAAATAATATAAGAAGATCATATATGATATCATATATATATGGATATGGTTGTTATATAAGTTAATAAAATTTGTAAAACCATTATACATGAGGTTAATGAATGCTAAACTAAAGGAAGCGCAAGGTAAGGGAAAACCATCTCAATGTTTATTTCTATGAGATACATCTCATATTCATCACTTATTTAATTTGTGTCATTTATATGCATCAGATGAATAACTTTTATAACTGTTATTATGAATATTATTGTATTTTATTATACATATAATTTTATTTCCTTCATGGGTAATTATATTCTACTGATTATAAATCTGTAAGGGTAAATTTCACAATCTCATTTTTATTAGGGATTGTTTATACGTAAGTATCTATTGGGGAATATTTATCATCCATGTCTATGTTTCTTAAAACTATTTTCCAAAAATATTTTTAAAATTATCCTATAGTGTTTTAATATCTTTTTAACTCAAGTTTAACATTTTATAAAACAGTTCGAAGGGAATCTTTTGTCTTTTTACTAAATGAGGTGCTTTATGAATTTTTCGACGGAAGGAATGTTTTTTAACTATCGTGGCATGAGAAGCTTTTTTTTCAATCATGAAGCCTTAAAATTTTGAAGCATCACATACTATCTTAAATGAAAGTTTTCAAAGAAAATGTTTTCTTTTATAATTGAACATCATTTAAATAAATTATTTCAAAGTAAAAAAGGGGTATTTCTCTGAAGAAATTTTTAATGATTTTATTAGAGTATTTTTATCTATGTCAAAAAACTATGTTGAATCTTATTATTGATAGAGTTTGGCTTATAATTATTTAATTCACCATATTTCATTAAATATTTTATGATTTAGTTTGACTATGGATGTTCTATTTTGACACTATTCATGGATTATTGTTAAACTATTCCCATTTATTATGTTACTTTTAATATGAATGTTTTTGTTGATTAATTTTTACCATCCATTTCATATGAAGAATTCATTAGACATAGTAAGGGACATGTGTGGACCACTATAGCCCCTCGATGAATCAGTAGGTATCACGAGACAAACTAGTTTGGGTATTGGGTGATGTCTTACCCGTTATTTATGGTTTCATGGATGAACAATTGACAGTATGTTTATGATGTACATAATTATACACTCCTTCATTACAAGAATAGTTATTGATAATATATGTGTGTTTTATCGAGTTTTTGTGGCATGAAATTGGTTTCACTCATCGGGACACCATTTTCATTTTCCCAAAAACACCCAATGGTTCAACCATCTGTAGCCGAGTTACAAACATTCTTTCCAATGGTGGGAATTCATCTGGGATTTTAGGCCCAATGACTCTTGGGGACTCACATTGGTCAAGCTAATGGGAGTTCGGCCTAGTCACAACCTTTTAAGGGGGAACTATTTCTTACTATGGGACCCTCTTATAGATTTAAGATATGTTCGTTTATCTCTTCATAATCCCAATACAGGAATGATTACCCTAAAAAATTATTTATTGGTTAATTATCATGTTGGAAAAATAAATAGAGTCTCATAGATGAATTGAGGGGAGTGAGATCTCATTATTGAATCCATTTATGTGTTTCCTAGGTTCTTCATCCATCTAATAATGGTGAATAACCATTTAGGTGTCGAATTCGTATGACCAGACGCTTCAGAATGTGCTTCCACATTAGGAGGCATTTAATATCCCGAGGACGGGATTGAGCCATTATGAGGAATCCTACATATCCTGGTTATTAGTGGAATCAAATCACACATAGTTCATTAATCCCATGTAGTTTAGTGTTATGCAGCAAGGATATATATGTTGGTACTGAGAAACCAAACATTTGAGTTTGGTTCACATAGAGATATCCTATGTATCCTGATAAATTAAGGATTCAAATTCATCATAGTTCAATTACACCCTTGGGACTGGCCTCAAGGTATATGCACTTATATGAGGGTTGTTCAAACCATACCACTCATTGGGGCATACATACTATGATTTCCCTAGTGAGTGGAGATTTGTGATGTCCGATTCAATTTTCATTACATATCCCTAAGCCCATGTGATCTATGCTTGATGTGAGAAAAAAGGGGGGAATATATGATCGGTCTCATGGCATATATATATATAATGGTACTTTTATGCTAGTAATGTCTTTGGGTTATTTTTTATAGATCATGGGCCTTGTAATGATGTCTAATGTGTCCTAGTTGTTGTGGGAATCAGAGTCCTCAGAGTTAAATTATCCCTTACCATTCTTATAGTATATGGTGGATTATCAAACTCGAAAAAATTATTATCGTCCTTAAGGTTTTTAGAGTTTTATCGGATGACTCTAAGATGTATTCCTTATTTTTCATGGACATACTATATTATTCTGGTAGTTGGGGATTACACACTATGATTTCCCATGTATCCCTAGGGTGTAGAATAGATGACTTGATCTATGTGACTCCAAAATCTCACATGAACTATGCTCATTTTGAGAAACAAGGGTCCGCAATTAATAAATTTCATTAAACTAGATAAGGGTCTTGATACTGGGATCTCCTTAGATGATCAATATGGGGGTCGAACCTTGGAGAGGTGGTATACATATCAAAAATATGGACGGAATCTATGTTATTGTTGTTCCCTTAATCAGGGATTTCACATTGATGGTGCCCTTTTATTTGGGGATTACACACCAATGATGTATAGGGCTATAAAATCCTAGGATTCCCTTGTGTTCTAGAATTTCTGTCTATAGGGTGTCACATGACACAAATGACTTGTCTGGGGGACATCTCATGACCTTGTTGGATTATTCTAGAAGTCATTGCATGGGCTTACTTGACACATATGGGGGGTTTCGCAAGAGTTAGTGCAACAAGTTCTGAAGGATTTCATGTGTCTTGGATAACATCATTGGAGGTCCTTAAGAAACCTGACAATCACACTTGGGGGTGTCATGAGTCTCAGATGGATTGAGCGGAGGGTGTCGCAAGAGCTTGGTTATCTTTCCCAGATGCAATGGTGTGACTTTATTGATATGATAGAATTTCGTTATATGAGTCGGGAAATGTATCTTAAGGATGTCATAGGGCCCAAGTGATAGACCTATAACGTTTTGCGTGAACAAGGTGGTGTTCCCCAAGAGGTCTTGTGACTTTATTTTATATGTCCAGTGGATTTAATGTCTTCCAGATAGCATGTTTAAGGAATTACGTGAGATCTAGGTGATGTTTCTTGGTGCTTTCATGTGTCCTTGTATGACTCACATGAATGGAATGAGGTCCACCAAGCATTTATTTCATTGAAGTATCCCACTTTTTATCTTGGTATTATCCCTTGTATTCTAAATGAATTAGGTTTTCTCAGTATCATTTTATTTTGAGTGTTGCATGATCTGGAAGACATGCAGTACGTTCTTTACACGCTTTGTCAGAGGCCCTTTATGTGTTCTCTGAATGATCACATGAAGTACCTTATGTGAGTCACATGATTTTACCCACTATTCATTGGTATATTTACTAATGGATGTCTAGTTAGTTGTGTGATCAGTTGCTCCCAGAATTCCACTCTGATGCATGGGTCTTCGACACTCAATAGTTTCCTTCCCATAGTAGATGGTACATGTTTCTTGTTGGGGTGTGGAATTTGTAGTTCTCTCCACCATGGATGCCTGTCGGTTTTTTGAAACATATCAACTTTGTTTCGAAGCTAGAATCAGCAAAGTGAGTTGGCACCATGAGGATTTGCAAGTCTTTGTTAGGGGTCATTCCGAGTGCGTTTCTGGATTTTCTGTGATCACGGGTCTCTTCCAGCAATGATTCCTTTATTGGATTATATCCAACTACTGAATAATTTTTTATTTATGCATGCATGTTAATGGGATTTCCATCTTTTACTATAGACAATACCAAGGGAATTCGTGAGAGTTGGATGCCTTGCCTGTAGTATTATACAAGGTATGGGTGGACTATTTTGGTGTCATCGCAAGGTATGGATGGCTTGTCAGGTGGTCTCGCAGGGCCACACTATGGACTTCCCAGATGCATCTCATGTCATCCAGTCGCCTAGATAGCTCTATCCTCCTAACGTTTTATCCCTTTTGTTTTAATTTTGAATGGGTGTTGTGGAAGAAATTTTCACTATTTTTTGAGGATCCATCGTGCGACCATTATGGATTATATGGGGGTGCACTATCATATTGTAGACAAATCTATCTGTTTTTCCTTAGAGTGCCACAGGGGAAGCATGATGTTTATTAGACATGCCTAGGGGATGATGTGCATTGAGGCTGACAAGCCAAGGGGATTCACGAGATGAGGAGGACATGTCTTCATGGACTTGTGGTTCCTTTTGGATTTTCATGGGAGAGTTTCTTGTCTTTCATGGACTGCAAGTACCTCTCACCTCTTCTCCTTTATCTTCATTGTTTTATTCTAAAAAAGTTTGGGAGACTTGTGAGTTTACTTGGAAATCATCAAGGAAATTTATTTTTTGAATGATGATATGATCAAAATGCTTTTCGACCACCGGGGTCCCTCCCTTTAGATATTTTTCTCTTATTTAAAAAATAGTTTTTCAGCCTTCACCCACTGATTGTTTGTGAGTGCATCACATGACCAATATGGGAAATTGTGATGGTGTGTACACCTTGTCTTGGTCAGTCACTTTTATTCTCCATTAATGTGTTTCATTCCCAAAGATATATGATTCAATAGCATGACCAAGGGTGTTTTCATTTCAAGGAAACATGAAAATGGTGCATGAAAAGTGTTTCCATTCAATGTAAGTTTTTCACAAAACCCAACCTAGTTAAATTTATTGAACAGAATATGGTTTTCATGAGGGCATCTTATAACGTCCAAATCCTTATGAAATTGATTGAAGAAGAAAAGTGATGGATTATTATGAATACTTTACTCACATGTAAATGAAATGTTCTTTTTTTTCACATGGCTGTAACAAGAGTGACATGGAACATTTCATGCACACGTGAATATTGTATGTGTGAGGTGTAGAATTAAATTGGATCAGCATGGTTCATTGAATCATAAATGTTATTTTATTCTCAGACATTGTGGTGCATCAAATTTTTTTTAGTATTTGATCACAGCCAAGTGCATAGTTGATGTCTGCAACAATTCACACAACAAGGTATACGGTAATTTAATCCTCTTTTATACATGGGTAAGATCATGATATGTTCTTGGTTCTGTGATCACCTAAGGGAGTAAGTATACATAGTTCATCATCTCTCTACATGATAGGTTACATGATACAAGCCTTTCACATGATGGGTTATGTGATGACACTCCCTTTAGCTTAATGGGTTATGCAATGCTTCACCCATTCACAATATGGGTCACATGGGTTCTACTTCCTTTTGTAAGATGGATAATATGGTGCCAACTTTCTTTCACAAGTGGGGTTATGGGATTCCTCAATTCTCTACATGAATGATTATGTAAATTCGTATCATGGTATCTCACCCCATCACGTGAAGGAAAACTCAAAGGCCTTCCTACATTATCCTCCTCACATAACCATTATATAGGCTTGTGTTGGTATTAATTGTGAGTAAAATATGATCTCTTCATTTGGAATGGTTGCAGCCCTACCTATATTGTGATCTCCTAGTATTTATAGGTGAAACGTCACATTGCATTGGAAAACCTAGGAAAATTAGCACGTCTGATAAATATGCACCACTGCTCATAAATTGACTTGCCCATCCTCTGATCCAAGGGTTATGTCACATTATTATATCTCTCCAAAACACCGATTCTTTCATTTATTTTCACACATGATTTTTTAACTGCCTAGGGATTTCATGTCGTCAAGTATCCTCTCTGGGTGTTTCACATATTCCTTGGGGGGTTTCATCACACAAAATCTATTCATGAAACACATATCTTTAGCCTTGTTTCTTCTACCACACACTATGGTGACCTAGAATATCTCCATTACTACATCCTCTATTTTGGGTGTTGAACACTTATCTTTTCTAATTGTCTAATCATAAGATCTTCCTCATAAATATATTTTCCTTAATCACCACCGGCACACCTGACCAAGTTGGTGTGACACTCCTATATTTCACAGACTTTATATTTAATGCCAAAGTTTTTCATGTATAAAAACCCACATATAGATAGTTTATTAGAATGAAAAAATTTCTACGTTATGTTCGTACATGTGTTGTGAAAACAGTGTTGAATATGGTCACATGGCCCTCAAGATATATAATGGTTTAGAGTATTTATATTGTGGGTTCGATCATCCTATGAGAGTGCATTATATATAGTCCTAGAATGATAGTATGAGTTTCAGTGTGGGATATCTAATGTGCTGATAAGGGAATATCATTATATTTCTCGTCACATGATATCATATCATGAACAGTGACTTCATGTGATGGAAATGTCAACATGGGGAGTTAAATCTGATGAGGAAAATCACCCGATTACTCTCTTAGTGGGTGAAGATGAAGCAAAAGATGACACTAGCTATAGAGGATTTGTTTGTTATTCTCCCACACAGTGGATAATAATAATATTCATGTTTTATTATCATTCTTGTAGATTTATACATAGAGTCACGGGACAAAATGCAGATGCATGTGAGTCTATGCCAATGCATATTTAGAATCCTATGATCATTCATGAGTCTTCCTGACAACATACCATCTTGAATTCTTGGCTCCCAAAATGATCCTCAGAACCCATTGGCATCAAATATGGATGATTTCCATAATATAGCATCACTTCATCATTTATCTACTTGGATACTAAAAGTAATCCCACAAGCTATAGATTTTCAGACACACATGATAAATTATGGACTCTATGCTAGATCAACTAATGTATCCTAACATATTGGAGGTTATCGTTTTGATCATGGGATTTATGGTGTGATAAGTATTGTATGGATGGGGTGTGTTTGTTGGATTAGAGTACTCAAGAAGGGGTTTGAATTGAGTATCTATTCAAAATTAATGTTTACACGTATTCTTAAAAAAGGTCCCCCAATAAATTTAAAAACAGCCTAGTTAATCAAGGTTATATGGTTATGAATGTTTGACGGTTTGAATAACTTCTTAGAATATTTATTAATTCTCAGTAATTTTAATATTAGTTTTTAACATTACTTTTAAAGCTATTCTAATATGGAAAAAAATTTATAACTTCCTTCCAATATTAACAATCAAAGTAAATTCAGTGATTTATGAATTAAACAGTAAAATAGAGAAAAAAAGTAAACAAAATAGTAGATATAAAACATGTGGTTTAGTCTCAAGACGAGTCCTAATCCACTCCACTTGGTGATCACCTGCCACCAAGAATTTTATATAAAAAAACCTGATCCAAGACCTGGATTGGGAGTACCAATAGCACACAAGACTGTCTAAGTCACATGACCTATTCCACAGTTCTTCGTTTGTATAAACTAACAAGTCCCATTGGGAAAACTTTCAAACTAATCCATGGGAATACACAAGTGTACCATGATGTAAGAAAAATGATATATTATATCCTTCAGTTTGATTCAATAGACAGTGCATGTTTAATATAGAAACTCACACTGCTCGAATGAAAAAAATACACAACAGAGTAGAGATGATGGGATAATGTTAGAAGTGATTTGAGTGTTAGTCTATGAAGCTCTAGACTCCTAGGATGAAGCAGATGTAGAAATCGAGTCCTCGTGTAGAAAATAGAGTATCGTAAGTTAGCTCGATCTTGCTCATGTTCTTCATGGAGTTGATAACGCGGAAATGTTCTCTACTTTAGGATTCGAGTATGCTTCGTGTGTTACTCGGCAGTTTCGGGTTTCATAAAAGATCATGCTTCATCATTATCATGAATAAACTTGTTTATTTGTTACACTACTTCCACTACAGTCACCACAATCACACACTCCATGTTCTTCTTTTTATTCTTAGAATGCATGTGTTGGAGTTGGAATGATTCATGTATTCTGCACCTCATACCACGTACTTTCAGGTTACATTTCTATAAAGAAACAATAATTATGTTAGTGAATTTAAAAGCTTCAAATATGACCGTCAGAAATTGAATTGAAAAACGACAAAACAGATTAAGAAACAATGTGAAAGTATGTCTGTAAATGGTGTCTCCATGAAATGGTGTCTCCTTGAAACATTGTCTATTTCTTTTTCTTTGAGTGGTGAGACATCTATGATGGCATAATTGAATTGATATCATGAACTAGTAGCACATATGCATTGTTAAGATCATGGTGTCTGGCCTTGGGGTCTAGATGGTCATAGTGTCTGGATGGTCACCGTGTCTGGATGGTCACAATGCCTGGACAGTCACCGTTTTTGGATGGTGATGGCGTCTGGATATTCACGGTGTCTGGATGGTCACGGTGTCTAGATTGTCATGGTGTCTGGCTGGTTATGGTGTCTAGATGGTTACGGTGTTTGGATGGTTACGGTGTTTGTGTCATTTCACAGAAAAACACAATTGGTGCTAGACTCATGGTTTCTAAAACGTAGTCAAATCTCTATACACAGACTTAAATAGTAATATTCATAGAATGTATTAAACATAATCATTCATAAGCAAATTTAATTAAAAACAAAATAGTTTACAAAAATTATTTAAGGAATAGAGAAACTAATCCTCTTTACATGTGAATCTATATACATTAAACATGATTAATAGGATTTACAAAATGTATATGATTTGTGATAATTAAAACATGATTAATACACGAGGTGTCCAACAATCTCCCCCTTTTTGATGATCACAAATCATGTGAGTGAGAGATTTATTATTAGGTAACGTTTATCTTATTTAATGTACATTTAGTGAATATAGAAACTTATTTCTCCGCCATTTCTGATAATCAAAAAGAATAAATAAAAAGTAGACAATAAAAGTGCACAACACATTAGATGGATAAAAAGTGGAAGAACAAGTATTAAAAACAAGACTATATAAAACAACCCCATTAAAAGATAGTAATCAATTTTCTTCAGCATTGGATGTTCTTCACTTTACCCTTTGAAACAGAATCAGTGGATGAATCCATCAGAGTAGAGGTAGTAGTGGAAGAAGGTAGTGAACCAATGGATAGAGACAGTAAAGGGATTTCTTCAAAAACTGAAGGGGCCACGGTAGGATAAGTATAAGGAAAAGGAAACAGTTTATCAAATATTAGAGGCGTTATTTGACTCAAATCATGTGAGAAACACATAGATTTGGAGGCTACGGTAGAGTATGAGAAGGTAGGAAAACCAAATATTAGGGGGAAACTACAGGAGAGACAATGGAAGAACTCTGGACATGAAGATAAGGATGCAAAAGTTTGATGAAGTCAGTAATGATCTCACCACCATGCTACATAGCTTTCTCAATGTCATCCTTGTTCTACATAAACTTATCCAATAAATGAGTGAAATCTTTTAGCTTTTGGACTTGTGTTTTAAATTCTTGAGTTACAGGATGGATCCTAATATTCCTCAAAATGTACTTGAAGTGATTTGTCTTTTCATTCTTAAAGAAGATCTGATTGAAGTAAAAGTCCACCTTCTTAGAAATTTCTTGCTGAGAATCATTGGAAATCTTGGAATGAATTATCCCCAAATCAAGAACTATGTCACTATTATTGATAACATTAGATAGAGATTTCTTATCAAAGACACTAAGCACAAATTGAAGTTCTTCTTTAACAATTTTTCAAAGAAGATCACTTTCTTAAGAAGGTTGAGAGGATTGTCCAGAAGTACGAGAAGCGGTGACAGTCGAGGTAAGGGATTTGTGTTAATTTAGAACTTTTAGGAGACAACCCTTATACTCATAAATTAACTTGTTATGACCAATAACAAGCTCACACATTTTTTGAACAATCTACTTATTTCATTTAGATACCTTTTCGGCTAAGGAGGATAGATGGGGTTGGATGAGTGAGGCTACTTCCTGTGGGGTCTAATTAACAATGTCTTCAATAGGATAAGAATTGTGTTCTGGTCTTGAGGTTACCACTCTCTTCTTTTCTTCAACCATAACTCTTAGAGTTTTTACATCATCACTGAGTAGTTTTTTCTCAACTCTGACTTCTTGAATCACATGAAGCATCATGGGTTGAATATGCCAAATGAATTTTTCCAACAATAGTAAAGAAACTCTTTCACTCAGATTCTTTATAGAAACCGGTTGGGTATTCATGAGTTTCTAAACTCTAGCTAATTGGGTAGGACCAAATGCTTTCAGATCATCCTTATTCCCCAAGTGTGGTGATTCTTGTGAGGGTCATGAATAGAAGTTGAGATAGGCTCAGGTTCTTTGGTTGAGATAACTTCAGGTGTAGATGCCAGTTTCGGATGAAACATAGTAGACATATCAATTCCTTTAACTAAGACTTCATGAGAATCAATCACATCAATATAAATGGGGAATCTATACCATGCATCCACTCTGCTTGGATCAATTGGATTGGGGACTTTTACATATTCTAGATTGGGGGACTGCTCCCCCTCAATATGTGCATCTTTCCCAGGACTGAGAGATTAAGATCCTTGATCTATTTCCACGAATCCATCCCTAATTTTTCAGCCATTTAATTTCTATCCATCTGAAAGGATAGCTTTATTATCTCATCAACAAAAATAATAACTCCAGGAATAGCTTGTTCCTCTTGGTGTTCTTCAAGGGAATATTCTTTCACAATAGGAAGATCATATTCTATATTCTCATTTAAAAAATTTATTCCAATTAACTTAGCAATAGATTCTTCTTTTGAAGAAAGTTGTTCTTCCAGATCAACAACCTTGTTAGGAACATTCACTCCCTTTTCAAATAAGACTTGAGGAGAAGATTCATTATCTTCCTCAAACAGAACAATTTCTCTCAGAACTACTACAAACTCATATTCTTCTTCCCCATCAGAATATTCAACATGTTCATCTGGATCCAAAACAGGATCATAAATATCCTTAGTTTTTGAATGGTGTTCCACCATATTAAACTTTTCATAAACTCTATCATTATCTTCCACCCATGCTTTCATCCATTCATTCCAATTTTTTTCATTTAAATTACAGTAACTTTCGATTGAAAGAAATCATAATATTTTATGACTTCTTCATATGGTCTATCCAATCCTTTTGCATGAATCATACCTGAGATAAGCCTTTAATAAAACCGCGAGGTTGACTTGGAGTTTTTTTTGATCAACTCACACCTATGGTGTATAACATAATATAATAGTTTGATCTTATGTCCATTTTTGATGAGATGTATCAAAAATACATCCTAATACTTGTGTATAGAAAAATAACCTTTTCTAGGGCTAATCAAATTATTAACAAACGTAAACAAGAGTCTAGATTCACCATCTATCTTGGCAGCTGTGGCTCTCCCCTTGGTTACATTTCATGTTAAACTCCTCAAAGATTCTTCCAAAACAAAGAACTCAATCAGAGGTGGAGGTCCTCTTTGGAAGTCCTCACAAATATCCTCATGAGACATCTTAAGGAATGCAACACATAACCTCAAAGAAAAGGTTCAAATCTGACCATTGATCAAACTTCTCAAAATATAAACATCTTCTGAATTAATTATAATTGAACATACATGTAAAATAGGGCAACTAGCTTAGGATAAATAGTCATATCCAACTTTGTAAACTAATATAGTCATCCTTCCTCTATTATAGATTTCAACACCAAAGAATTACTTGAAAGAATCCACATTGGGCATATCTCTTTTTCAGGTACCACTACTCTATTCACTAGATTCAGATTCAGAGGGCCTTGTGGTGCTAATTTCAGCATGATTTTTAACTTATTTATTGAACTACGCATCTTAGTAGTTGATGACGAAGGGTGTTTCATCTTGGTAATTCACTAAAGGTTTGAGAAAGGTACGTGTTGAATGAGGGGTTGCGGTCTGAGAGAAGAGAGATCAAGTGAAGAACAAGTGAAACTTGTTTTATTTTATCATTTAGGGATATCAAGTGTCGCAGGAAAAAAAGACCAGGAAAGTAAAAAAGAATTAAACAATGAATTACTACGATATGGGTTATAATTTATAAATAAAATAATAAAGTATCATTATAGTGAGACCATAATCAACTATCACGGTGAGACCATAATCAATCCTTCATGGTGAGACTGTAACGGGCGTTCACGGCAAGATAGTAACAGTGTGATTTCTAAACTATGTGACCGCATTTTTTGAGACAGTAATTGCTAGACAGTAACCATGAAATTGTATCTATGAGACCATAAACGTGGAATAGTAACTCTTAAGATAGTAAATCTATAGAACCATTAGAGTTAAAAAGTAATATAATGATAGTGACTTATATAACCGTAAATGGTCAAACAGTATACTTACTACTTAAGATTTATCATTCCCAATTCATGTATGATGTAATTTATTCTTTCAAAATTTAGTGGTTTGGTTAATATTTTTGCAAGATGATATTCAGTTCCAATGAATTCCAATGTGATGTCTACTTTTTGAAAATGATCTCTTAAAAAAATGAGGTCTTTAATCAATATGTTTTGTCCTATAGTTTGAAACATGATATTTTGAGATGTTAATAGTACTTGTATTGTAACAATTTATAGGTACATGCCCGAATTGATATCCATAATCCAGTAATATTTGTTTCATCCACAAAATTTGGTCACGATAGCTTCTAGTAGCTATGTATTTAGCTTCTGTAGTAGATAACGCAATAGAGTTTTATTTCTTACTACACTATGATACCAATGACTTTCCAAAAAAGTGACATGTTATAGAGGTGGTTTTTCTATCTAACTTACAACCACTGAAGTCAGCATTATAATAAATCACTAACTCAAATGATTGCCATATGGGATAGAATAGTCCTAGATTGGGTGTATGTTTGAGGTATTTTAAATTTCTTTTAACAACATTTAAATGAAATTACTTAAGATTTTCCTGAAACTGAGAACACATACACAAACTAAACATAATTTCAAGATGACTAGTACTTATGTAGAGTATGCTTCCAATCATTTCTCTATAAGTTGTTTGATCCACAGATTTTCCATCTTCATCAAGATCCAACTTACAATTAGTACTCATTAGAGTCTTACTAATTTTAGTGATATCCATTCAAAAACGTTTTAGAATATCTATAGTATATTTTATTTGATTTAAAATAATACCATAATTATTTTGAAAGATTTGAAATCCAAAAAAGAATTTGAGTTCACCCATTAAAATTATTTCAAATTTTTTTGAATCATTTTAGAAGATTCCATACATAAATAATTTTTGTGAAGATACAAATATAATGTCATCTACATAGAACAGATCTACTAAAACATCATAGGAATTTTATTTTATAAAAAGGGTAGGATAAACTGTTACTTTTTTAAAACCATTGGAAATAATAAAAGTACTTAATCTATCATACCAAGATCTTAGAGATTGTTTTAAACTGTATAAATCATTGGATAATTTAAAATTTTGGTTTGGAAAATGAGGGTTTGTAAAACAAGGGGGTTTCTCAACAAATACATCCCCAACAATATACCCTATTAGAAATTCACATTTGACATCCATTTGATATAGTTTGAAATTTTAATGTGCAGCATAAGCATGCATCGTTATGATGTCTTCAAGTCCAGCTACTGGTGAAAATGACTCTTCATATTCAAATCCTTCTTCTTGATTATAGACTTGTGAAAACAATCTAGCCTTATTTCTAACTATATTACCAGATTCATCTACCTTATTTCTAAATACCCATTTAGTTCATATGGTGAATTTTTCATTGGGTCTCTCAACAAGTTTCCAAATGTTTTTCCATTCAAAAGGATTATGTTCTTCTTGTATAGACATCAACCAAAATTCATCATTGATAGCATTATTAATATTTTTAGGATCATGTTATGATAAGAAGACATGATGTTCAACCTGATTTCTAAGAGAAGCACTAGTTTGAGATCCTTTATCTAAGTATTCTACAACTGAATCTAAAGGATAGTTACCAAGAGTTATAAAAGCTCTTAAAAAAGAAGGACTGGTGATTTCAAGTTCTTTAATAGGACTGATTCATTAGTACCAGAATCTAAAGAATTTCCAGAACTAGATGTTTTCACAGATTTCATTACATGATGGTTAGGGGATTATAAATTATAGTCCAGATTTGATACATAATCCTTCTGGTTATCTTGAGTGGTCTTAGGCTCATGTGGATCTGTTTCATAAAATATGACATGGACATATTATTCCACACATTTATTTCTTAAATTAAACACTCTATTGGTTTTTATAGAAATTTAATATCCTAAGAAGATTCCATCATCACTCTTGGATGAAAATTTTTCATGTATTTCTTTGTATTATGGATATATACATTGCAACCAAATACTTTCAATTATCAAAATTTTGGTTTTCTATTATTCCACAACTCATATTGAGTTTATTTAAGGATATTTTGAATCAATAACCTATTGATTATGAAGCATGTTTTATTTACAGATTCTTCCCAAAAGTAAATAGGCAAGTCATATTCACCATGAATTGTTCTTGTAATCTATTTGAGGGTTATATTTCTTCATTATACAACTCCATTTTGTTGAGGTGTTCTAGGGGAAGAGAGATTATAACTGTAGCCATTTTTTGAGCAGAAGGATTCAAACACGGTATTTTCAAACTCACAGCCATGATCATGTCTTAAGGATTTAATTTTATGTCCACTAATATTTTCTAGAGTTTTGGAATATTTTGTAAAATTAGACCATGATTCAATTTTATGAGCCAAAAAGAAAGTCCATGTATATCGAGAAAAGTCATATACATGAACATAAACAGAGTGCTTCCCATTTAAACTAGAAACTCTAGATTGTCCAAACAAATCCATGTGAAGCAATTCTAGTTGTTGAGATGTTGACACTTTGTTCTATGGATTGATGGAAATTTTGCGTTTCATTCCTTTTTTTCAAGGATTACACACTTTATAATTTGGAAACTAATGTTTGGGTAGGTATTTGACAAATCTTTTTATAGTTAAACTTCTAATGGAGTGGGTGTTATAGTGTCTTATCCTCCTATTCCAAAGCCTAGACTCTTTGTGAAACACACTTAAAACTGAACCATTTTGAGTAGTTAAAGAGTGTATGTTAACATACTAGAAATTTTCATTTCATAATGTAGAAAATACTAATTCATTTTTAGAATTAAAAACATTCGAAGTGTCTTTTTCAAATTTTACCTGAAATTTATCATCACATAATTGTAAAATACTAAGAAAATTATATTTCAATCCATCAAAAAAAATTACTTTGGAAATCAAAAATGAGTTAGAGTTACCAATTTGGCCTAGGCCAATAATTTTTTTTGGAATTATCACCAAAGGTGACGTGTCCTCCGTTAATTTTTATTAAGTTATTGAATCATGAATAGTATCGTTTCATGTGTCTTAAAAACCACTTTTAAAAGTTCCATATTCTTTTATAGGAACTCTATAATAAATATTCCTACAAAATAGTCAAATGAAAATATATTTTGGTACCCATATTTCTTTGGGTCCAGTAATATTAGTGACTAGTGCCTTTGGAACCCATATCTACCTCATTGCTTTCCTATAATCATTATTCAATGTATATGGAAAATAAACTCTATTTGGTCTATAAATGCTTGAAACAGCAGAGAGTGTGTCATAACATGAACTATTTGAATGTTTTCCAGAACTAGGAGTAAAGTTGTTTGTCCTAGATTTAGAAATAATATTAGTTCTTCCAAAATTTCTTTTACCATGTTGATAGCCAATGCTAGTAGTATATTTAGGAGAAATCTGTTTACCTAGAATTTGTACCAAGGTATCTTTACCATTAGTAAACCATTCAATATACTTTTTCAATTTCTCATTAGAATGTTTTAGTTCATTATTCTAATTGAGTAATTGATCATTGTTTTCTCTTTCTACAGTGAGTTAAGTTTTAATAGTTTAGGTAGTAGCATGTTATTTCATTAAAGACTTGTATTTATCTTTTACTTCATTACAGGTCTCCTCAAGAATATTACAATACTCAAACATTTCATCATTAGACATATTTTTAGAGTCACTCTCATCTCTAGAGTAATAGGAATTATGTATAAGTGATTCCAGTGTAACCTCAGATGTTTTTATCATAAAACACATATTGGATTTGTTAGCATGTCCATCGTGTAAATATTATGAGCCACATAAACTATCCTCAAAAGCACTCCATGCTTCTTTCATTGCCTTTTTATACTTTCTATATTTGTCCTCATATTTCTTTTTGTACTTATGCTTGGGACAGTCAGCCTAGATATGTCCATTTTTCTTACATTCATAGACGACAATCTCATTAGACTTGTCACTTCTTTTAAAATCATTCTTCCAACTTCCTTTTTGATCATATCATCCCTTGAAGATAGGCTTTCTGAAAAATTTCTTCTTTTTGTAAAATCTCTTAAACCTTCTTGCTAAATGAGCCATCTTCTCATCAATATTAGGTGATGATTGTTCACTATTGGAACTATCTATAGAAACATCCAATTTCCCTTTCTATTTGTGTTTAGAGTTGGTGGTCTTGAACGTAATATATTTTATTTTGGGTGCATCCTCCTCTTCATTGTTGACTATCTGATTCTCTTTATACATCATCAGTTTTCCAATGAGTTCTTTTAAAGGTAGCTTGCTGATGTCTCAAGAATATCTAATAGAGACAGAGGTTCCTCTACATCTTTCAGGTAGACATCTGAGAATCCTCATGATCTGTTCTTTGGCAGTGACTTTTCTTCTAAAAGAAATCAAAGTGTTGACAATTTCGTTGAACCTGAGATACATGTTATAAATAGACTCATAATAATTCATTTTAAAGTTATCATATTTAATAGTATAAGTGTTAAGTCTCCTATCATTCACACTAGAAGTTCCTTCATGTGAAACATACAAGGTATACCAAAATTTATGGGCAGTTTTACATGTAGATATTCTATTATAGTCCTTAATTCCTAAAGAGTAGTATAACACATTAATATCATTGTAATTGTTATTATATAATGTTTTGGTAGGTTCATCCCAAGTGATTCTATCAGTAGCAGGAATATTATATTCCTCTATAATTGAAAATCATATTTCAAAGATCATATTTTCAAAATGCATTTTTATTTTAAATTTCCATTGAGCATAATTGGTACCATTAAAAATGGTGGTCTATTTGTTGCATCACCTTCTAATATATTATCCATAATATAGAAATACTTTTAAAGAGATATTATTTTGAATTAATAGAAATTTACAGATATTTAAAGTACAACTATAATCATAGTTTAATAGGGTCAAAATAGTGTTTTAACAAACACCCTCTGATACAAAATATTGGTCGAAGTAGAGTACTCAAGAGCGGGGGGGTGGGGAGAGGGTGAATTGACTACCAATTCAAAATATATAAAAGTATTCTTAAAAATTTCCCCATTATTTTTAAATATAGCCTAGTTAATCAAGGTTATACTATTATGAAAGTTTCGTTGTTTAAATAACTTATTAGAATATGGATTAATTCTCAGTAATTTTAATATCAATTATTAACATTACTTTTGAAGCTATTCTAATAATGAAAAACAATTATAACTTCTTTATGAGATTAACTATCAAAGTTAATTTAGTTATTTCTTGAATTAAATATTAAAATAGAGAAAAAAAGCAAACAACAGAGCAAATATAAAACAAGTGGTTCAGTCTCAATCCGAGACCTAATCCACTCCACTTGGTGATCACCTAACACTAAGTAGTTTATATCAAAAACTTGATCTACACCCTAGATCAGGGTTAAAAATAGTACACAAGACTATCCAGGTCACACGACCTCTTATATAGTTCTCTGTGGGTATGAAGTAACTGGTCACACCAGGACCTCTTACACACTTATCTGTGGGAATAAACAAGTGTAAAAAGATTTAATAGAAAGGATATCTTGTATAATTATGTTTGATGCATGAGATTGTGTGTGTTTAATACAGACACATAAACTACCAAAAAGATAAAAAAATAACACACAACAGATCAGAAATGATGATATAAAGTTATAAGTGCTCTGAGAGTTCGTCTATGCAGCTCTGGACTTCTAGGATGAAGCAGATGCAGAAATAGTGTCCCCTCACAGAAAAAATAGTATCGTAAGTCAGCATGATCTAGATCATTTTCTTCATGGAGTTGATAATGTGGAAATGTTATTGATTATAGGATTTGAGTATGGTTCATGTGTTCCTCAGGAGTGTAGGGTTGCATGAAATCCCACGATTCTTCATTATTGTGCATACAATTGTTTATTTGTTACACTATTATTACTACAATTAACATGATCAAACACTCCATGTAGTTATTTTTATTCTAGGAATTCATGTGTTGGAGATGAAATGATGCATGTATTTTGCACCTCGTACTATTAGGTAACATGTATATAAAGAAACATTAATTATTTCAGTGCATTTAAAAGCATCAAAATTTACCGTTAGAAATTAAATTGAAAAATGACAAAACAGATTAAGAAATGGTGTCACAATCTATCTGTAAAAGGTGTCTCCATGAAATAGTGTCTGTTTGAAACAATGTCTCCTTTGTTGTCTTTGAGCAGTGACACAGCTATGATGGAATAGTTTTATAGAGATCGGGAACAGGTAGCACAAATGTGGTGTTGGGATAACGGTGTCTGGATGGTCACGATGTCTGGATGGTCATGGTGTCTGGATAGTCACGGTGTCTGGATGGTCACAATTTCTAGATGGTCATGGTGTCCGACTGGTTACGATGTCTGGATGGTCACCATGTCTGGCTATTTACGGTGTCTGGATGGTTATGTTGTTTGGATGGTTACGGCGTCTGGGTCCTTTTCCAGAAAAACACAATCAGTGGCAGACTCAAAGTTTCTCAGTCATAGTCTAATCTCTGTACACATAATTAAACAGTGATATTAATAAAGTGAATTATACTTAATCATTCATAAGATAATTTCATTAAAAAAATATTTTACAATAATTATTTAAGTCATAAAGTAACTAATCATCTTTACACATGATTTTAGATAGATTAAACTGGATTAACATGATTTATAGAATGTGTATGATTTGTGATCATTAAAACATGATTAATACATGAGGAGTCCAACAGGGTGTGACATCAATTCATTGGATGATATCCTAAAGTCATAACACCATGATATTGTAAAAGATGACGTGTGATGTCATTTATCTACCACATAATATGTACCCCAAACATCGTTAGAACATAACACCGTGGATTCTTATTGTATAAACAAACAGCGCATCTGCCCATATGTGAAAAAGTGTGTGGAACACATTTTGTGGTGTTAAAAAAACTCCCCCCCTCATAGAATTGGATTCATTCAGAATAAAAAAAATCTGATTCTAAGGTAAATACATGACACTTTTCTATATATATCTGAATGATGATGGATTTATCCTTTAGTACGATATGTGTGAATGGATTTTTTGAACATTGTATGATTTTTCCACTTCACCTTTCATCCCTAAAATGCATGGAAATTTTCTCTCTCTGATATTATGATAATCTACAATGATAACCATCCATTGCATAATGTCATGAAAGTATGAATATATGAATTTGGATATTTGTTTCAGGGAATGAACATGAATTACCACATAACAAGACTTCCCTTAATGATGAATATATTTTAATTTTATTGTACAATGTATGTTGTGGCGGGGGAGTGATCACTTAATTCCCAATGATGGTAGGCTTGGTGAGCATAGCTTGAATTTGTTAAGGCTATATGGTGAGCCTTACATGCTCTTGCAGACTGGATTTTTGTTGTGCTTTTGATTAAGGTATTTTATCTCAGACCTTGAATCTCTTTAGTTTATGTTCATTTATCTCAAACCTTATATTAATTTAGTTTAAGTTCTTTTAGCTTGTACCTTCTATCAATTTAGTTTTAAGTTCCTTTATCTCGAACCATCTGTTTTTATAGTTTAATGTCTTTTATCTCAGACCTAATATTGCTTTAGTTTATGGTCTTTTATCTTAGACTATTTTATTTATTTATTTTATGGTATTTTATCTTGAACATTCTTCTTCTGTAGTTTAAGATCGTTTAGCTCAAACCTTTTGTATGAACATGGGATATAGTGCAGACATGACAGGAATGACCTAAGACACTCTAAGGTTTTGGGTTTTATTTTGGTGTTGCTAAGGATTTTGAGGATTAGAATACCCTTTTTTTTATAGAGTGACACATTTTTTGAAGACCATAGGTTCATATTCAAGATCATTATACATTCATTCATAGTCAATTAAATTGTGTCTTAAAGTAGGGTATCATTTACAAGAGCTATAGAAGATTGATTGAGGTGAATGTGGTTGAGGTCAAAATATTATGGAAGTTATGTTCGCTTGGATAGTGGTAGTGTGGGTAATTTAAATCATAACCCAAAATTTTGAGTCCATGAATATGAGATGGTACAGACATGTTGGGTTTGTCCCATGACATTTTGGGATTTCAGGTTCCACTGTGGTGTTATTGGAGCTCACGAGGATTGATGCTCCTTGCAATGAGAAGATGAATTTGGTTGGAGGTTCAGGGACCTTATGCATCGATAGCATGCGAAGAAAAAGTTGATATCCACCCTTATCCAAGGTCCATGAAAGGATTTTGAAGGTTCATAAATCCAGATGATAAATTTTGATATGGAAAGAAGGCTATCTAGGAAGGGTTCTAGCACCCTAGGGAAATTACATCTTAAATAATGAAGCTCAAGCCCTACAGCTTATGGTTTTGAATCATGATTTGTGGGATATCAAAGGTCAGATAATGATGTTTCATAGTCCATTTTTAATAAAGGGTATGAAACATGGTGACATAACATCGATGATACCCAATATGCTAGGATATTTTACTGGAGAGTTTGTAAATCACAACCCAGAGTGCTTGAGTTAAGAAAATGATATGGGATAGTCATACAAGGAGTAGTTCAAATACACTGAGGTGTTGAGTTTTAATCTGATGATTTTAGGGCTCACAAGGATAGGAATTATCCTCTTCAGAGAAACACATTTGGTTGATGTCTATTGGAACATATGCAAGATACATATGCATACATGCATAGTCAGTAAAGGTTCCTTGAAGTAGGATATCCTTTCTGGGGGCCATGCATGGTTATGATGGTCTAATACACCCATATCATAATGTGTGATCTGTTGAAAGTGTAAAATACAAGGAGGGTATGATTACCCTAAAATTTCTAAAAACACCTTACAAATGTATTCTCGTAGAGATGAGATGTGAAAAACCATTACACTAACTTTTTTTTGAACCACAGATTCAAACTATGATAACATGTCTTTTACTAGGGAAAATGGGTAGAACCTATGATATTTATCTATTATCTATTTATGCCCTAGTTTTTTCCTAATGTTTTGAATGAGGATTTTAGTAGGTGAAGACTCATCTTTTTCTCATGACTCCATTAGCGTGTTTTGGAAATAACATTTTTTTTGTCTCCTTAGGTAATGGTTTAAGGTCTTGTGATTTGAACCATTATAGGCTAGAGTTTATGGTCGTACATCTTTGACCATAGTATATGAAATTTTTGTTCATGATTCACATGGACCTAATATGGGAGATGTTACAAAAGAGCCTAATTAGGATACCCAGGGGCAAGAGAACCCCAACATCCTTCTAAGAGGGAGTTGAAAATGTTGTAAATAATGGATCTTTGTTTCTGGATCATGATTAATGATATGGGACAATCCTACAAGGATTAGTTCAGAGACAATGAGGTGTTGAGTGATTCTATAATTATTTCATGGCTTATGGGGTTTGGAATGTTCTTTTTTAGAGTGAAAAATTTGGTTAAATGCCATAGGTACATATGTAAGATCCATATGCATTCATGTATAGTCACAAAAGGGTACTTGAAGCTGCATATCCTTTCTATGTTCCATGGATGATTACTATGATATGAGAAACATGAGACATGAATTATGAGTTATGGATCGAGGTAATTGAATAGCTGGTGGAAGAACCCCATTCTATGTATGGCTGGGGTAAGTCTCTTCTGTCCCTTTGATAAGGGGTGAAAAATTGGTTATGGTGTTCCTAGATTAACTCCATGTAGTTGGGATATACATGCCTCCATGAATTTTTAACATCATGTGATAATGATGTACTTACATGTAGTTTAACATCATTTGATAAGAAAATACTTCCATTCATTTTAATTTCATATGGCAAGGAAGTACTTTAATGTAATTTAACATCATACGGTAAGGATGTGGGAAAAACATGAGAGTGTGTAAATGTCATGGATGGGCCTAAATATGGAGACTTTGGAATCACTATGTCTGTCATGTAGATAAACATCAAGACACATGTAGTTCAAAATAAAGTCTCCTATGAATGTTTGTCACATACGCAAGGAGTGGGAATTATGTTTGTTCATTGTGACTGGGCTCAAAGTTAAAAATTTAAGCATCACTACGTGTCCTATGAGGGAAGAAATCAAGTCACACATTGTTCTTTAATGGTAAGTAATCTACATGTATATGACCCATATACACAGGTGGTAATTATTTCCATTAACCATTGTAGTGGATTACAAGATTACATATCCATGTTTCAATATATATCATGTGTTGAAAAGAATCAAGATACACATAGTTCTTGATGTACCATGTTGTTTAGTGTCATGCAGAGAAGAAGATGTTTGACTGATGTAAATAAATGGAAATGTTGTGTCTGGGCCTGATAATAGATTTTCATGCATCACTGCGTATCTCATGAAAGGTGAGAATCTATCCATATGCAGTTATTGAATTTCCATGTAGTTTAATGTCATGTTTTGAGGATGGAGGTGAACCGATGTGAATTTATGGGAATGATGTGGTTAGGACCAGGAGTGGAGGTCTGGGCATCACTATATATCTCATAAGAATGAGAATCAAACCACACATAGTACTTTGAGAATCATGTAGTATAACATCATGTGGAAAGGAAATCGATCATTAATTATAACGTCATATGGTGATGACTCTTAATAGACCACTTGTGTATATTTTTTCCTTGTTTGTGAGGGTATGTCCCTGTGAAAATTCCAAAGCTCATGTGATCTATGCTCAGTGTGAGAAACAACAAATAACATTGGTTTCCCTACAATGCAGAGATAGAAGGATGTATGATAAGGTCATTGTCTATCATGTAGTGGCTGGATGAAGATAAAAGATCATCTAATCCCTATGTATATAATTGGAAATGAACATCAATCAATATGTAGTTATATAATAACCATGTAGTTTAATGTAATGTGAAAAGGATGTAGGTGATTTTATGAAAATGGAGATGGTTATCACAAATCTGTGCAGTTTTACATCATTCTTTAAGGACATTGGGTCACCCATCATGATGGGGGATGTTATGGGTTCATGTAGTTTTGTTTAATGTAGTAAGGTCATTGGGTTACCCATCGTCAAAGGGAAATAATCCTGTAGTTGATCATATTAATAAGAGATTGGGTATCACTACGTATAATTTGATAACATGAATCATGCCATATGTAGTTCTTAGGAATCCATGCAATTTAACATCTTTTGGAAAGGAAACACTATATACAGTTTAATTTCATGTGGTTGGGATGAATGATGAGACTTAATATGATGTGGATTCCATGGCTGATATCTTATACTATGTATTTCTTGATAAATCTCGCATTGGTGTGTGGTGTGACACACTCCCCCTCCATGGTGGATAATGAATAGGCCCCATTATGATAAGATTTATTAATTACATAAGTTCCTTCCCACATGGGCTCTAATTTTAAGAGATTCTTTCCTAATATCATTGGGTCTCTAAGGACCAACACCTATTCTCATTGAAGGAGTAAATAGAGGTGAACCTTTTTATTAAATGCCTGATATATCCAGTTCTAATGAATTTACAAATTTCTTAGTGTGTGTATACTCTTCTCATCTAGCCATTCCAACACATCCTTCCAATTTTTAAATTTTTCATCATCTAAGAGTTGTCCCAAAATGGAAATTCTGATTGATGGAAGCTATACTTCTATGGGTAACAGTACCTCGGTCCCATAAACCAGTGAGTATGGCATTGCTTGTGTAGAAGTTCACGTGGTGGTATGGTAGGCCCATAAATCATTAAGGGGTTGGTCCAGAAAAGACTTATTATCATTTTCCCCATCATCAAGAGTATATTTGATAGAGTCTTTTTGGAGGCATGTATCTATCAAATTTCTAGTTCATGATAGCGATATGAGTGATTGGACTTGATGTTGTACTCTCGGTAGAGCTTCTTCAACACCCTGGAATAGAAGTTGGTGTCGTTGTCCTTCAATTTTGTATTAGAGACTCAGAACTTGGTGATGATATGGGATTTCATTAAGTTGATTATATTTTTCATCCCAACATCTTTGAGGGGTATTGTCTCATCCCATTTGGAAAATAAGTTGGTAGACATAAGGATGTGCTAGAACTGTTGAGCTGTGGCTGGGGGATATAGCCCCATGACATCCATCCCCCAAATGGAAAATGAATAGGAATATTTAGTGGTATGTAGTATTTTTTGAGGTTGGTTGATGAAGGTCACATGGATTTCAAATGATTGACATTTATTTGTGAATTACACATAGTCCTATATCATGGTTTTTTATTAATATCATATCCTTTTGATCTGATGGGAGATCCTTGTCCCAAATTGACAGGTTCTGCAAGATCCCACATGGTATTCTTCCATAATGGAAGAAATCTCTCCCTCTACTATGCATCTGAGGAGGATCCAATAAAATTCTCACTTTTAGAGGGGTTTCTTATAATTTGGTCCATCTTTTTGGGTAAAGTTCACTATACAACACTGGATCTGTTCCCATCCATCTCGTTCCATTGGAAGAGTCCCTTTTTATAGTTACCTGATTATGTGATCCATCCATCTAGGGGTGACTATCTGTGCAATGCACTCTTGGGTGGTTTTGACCTGATTGATCTCATCCATACCACATAAAACGATTGATGAGAGAAATCTCTAATGTGAAATGTATAAGATGTTTTCATCATGATCAGGATCAGCCATGATAGTGGATTTAATCTCTAATGCGTTTGTGCGAGATTTTTGTGATCGGTGAACATGATGAAATGTGGGTTCAAAAGGGAACTCTTCCATTAATCCCCTGACATAACCAGTGAGATGGTCCAAATTCCTCCTTCTTGATGGAATTTTGGCCATTAAACTGATTTCTCACTATCTTTGAATCACCTTTTATGTAACACTCTAAGCTTCCACGGTATGTTTCCATTTTATTAATGCAGTAACATGGGTTGTACATAACTTGGAGTTTTAACACACCACGACCAATCAAACTAGCTGTTATGAATAGTAATACCCTCTTTTTTAAATTTTATAAATTTTATTTTTCAAAATGGACTTCATTTTTGAATTTTCAATATCCAAATTAGCTTAGGGTGAATTTTTGGTATTTTTCTGAAAACATTCAATTTTTGATGAATAGTTAAAAACATTGTGTTATTGTTTAAGACTAACTTTTTATTTAAATAATCATTTATTTTATTTAAATTTATATTTGGTAAAAATATATACATAATACCTTTTTATGTTCAATTTAATTCATTGGAGTCATTTTATAATAATATTAGATATATAAAATTTTATTGAACTTTTTACCGTCTTTTACCCACATTCTTGGGGCATTTGAAAATTATCATAAAATAGAATTTTACCACTTATGTGAATTGAATTTTAAAAATATGAGAGAAATTTTTGATATCAATAAGTAAAATTTGGTTCAATAAGATGAAATAATTTTTGGTGAGAGTAACTTTTGACTTTGTTTTACCATGGTTAAAAGTAAATAGGGTAATTAATGGTAAAAAATGATATTATAATTACCATAACACATGTTATAATTCTATTGGATATTTTTATTTAGATTAAAAACAGCATTAGGAATAAAATATGATCATTTTGGTCCACTTGAATTAGAATAGGACATTTATGATTTTTTTTATTTAAAGAAGAGTTAAAAGTGTTAAATTCAAAGTTTAATAACTAAAAAATTATAAATATTGGGATATACATAAGATAAATTCGACTATAAATATTTATTATAAATCTAAAATTATTTCCTAAATAATGGTATTTTATTTATAATGTTTATATATTAAATAATTAAATTTTATTATGACACAATGAAGATGCAATAATTACCTTATTAATGAAATATTAAAATAATTTATATTAGAAATATCCAAATAAATTTAAATTGAGACTTCTAATAAATTGAAATAATTTTAAAGATTAATATTACATGTTATGATTTATTAAATAAATTTTATTCGATGTAATAAATTTTTTAGGACTTTAACAAAAATCAAATACTAAATAGTGTCAAAATTGACATAAATGAGTTTTTAAAACAAATACTATATTATTAAATGATACAATAGTCCTAAAAATATAAGGTTCAGGAAAAGGAATTATATACTTATATATATGTAATTAATGAAAAGATGGGGTTTGATTGGATTTTTATAGTATTTTATTACCAATATTATATAATAATACAAGAATACATGGTAAAAGTTAAAATATTTAACTAAGAGTTAAATCTAAAATAGAAGATTAATATGGTCAGCTAAAGATGTATAAAACCTATTGTTTGTGAGTTTTTTGACCCATCCTCACCTTAGCATCGAAATAAATCATTTTATAGCCATTATAAACTGAATATAATTGTATAATAAAATAACATTTCATGCTTTTCCAAATGTGACTCTCACCTCTCTTATAAAAATGTACTTTTCTTCTCTCAAAATAACACCTCCATTGCCATTTGGCTCATCCAAACCCTACCCAAATATCCTCCAAACTACCCTCCATTCGATATAGAGGCCTTACTTTGTTCAGACATACAACATAAGTATCCCTTTTGATCAAATCAAAAGAAAACACCCGAAGAAGAGGTAATAATTTCACCACCTCTTTCAAAGTTCATTTCTTCTTTTACTTGCTCTTTATTTGTTGTTTCCATAAAAAATAAATAAATCCAGTACCTTATACATACTGTGATGTTATCATAAATATGGTACAACCATTTTCATTATTTTATCCATCCTATGAATGACAAGTTACCATACGTGCAAACATACAGATTTCAATCTCCACATCATGGTGTAGTGTGTTATTCAAACAAATCATTATTTGGATGAGTATAATTGATGAAAATAATAAATATAACATGTTAATTATTTTTTAATTATGATATAAAATCCAATTACATACTATTTGACCATCAATTGAATGATATTGTCACTCGTTTTTACGTACGGATTACTGTCTCCACGAACGCGATGAAATTCATTCTCCATCATAACCATTCAATAATAATTTTCATTTTATGGTTAATAAAAAATTTTAATAACTTAATATCATTCTGGATATGAATGAAATACATCCTATCCATAAAAACACTACTTACGTAAAAAATATATAAATGGAAATGAATCAGCTATCATAGAAAACAATGGTACTACTGAAATACTATTAACAAATCAATATTAGAAGATCATATATGATATCATATTTATGTATGTGGTTATTGAATAATTTAATAAAAATGCTATAACTATTATATATGAGGTTAACATACCCTCTATCAACAAAAAGTACAAGGTAAGGGTTAATTCTACTATCTCTTCATTATCTGAGGTTGTTTAAACGTAAGTATCTACTGGGACCTCTTTATCATCCACATCTATGTTTCTTAAAAGTGTATTTCAAAAAAAAATATTTCCAAGATTGTGGGTTAAAGTCATTTATACCCTTTTTTTATATTTTATAATATTTTTATAAAGTAATCTTCTCGTCATTTTCCAAACAATGTCCTTTACGACCGTTTCGAAAAAAATTAAGGAAAGTATTTTTTTTAACTTATACAGTGGGTGCGGCTCTTTTTCGCCATTATAACACCTTAGAAGCTTCCCATACAAGAATATGAGGTTATTTTCAAAAATAAATGTTTTCTTTTATATTAATGTGACTTTTAAATTATTTCATAATAGAAAGAGGTATTTTTCAAATAGTTTTCATTTCATCTATGTCATCATCTTTTGATGGATTTTAAACTTCTTTGAATTTGATTTATTATGATTCAAATCTTCCATATTGTAATGAAGGTTTTGAGATATTTTTGACTATGGATGTGTTATTTATACACCATTCATGGTTTATGGATAAATTATTGACCTTTTTATACGAGTTTTAATACGAATTATTATGTTATGTTTAAACCTTTTCATATGAGGAATGCATTGGACTCAGTAAGTGATGGGAGGAGCCCGGAATAGATCCTCGATGCATTGGTAGGTCTCATGAGATAAACTAGGGTCATGGAACAAGGCCTTGACAAAATCATATTTTTAGTCTTGGCACGAGGCCTTGACTATGTAGTTATGATGTCTGGCATTATGCATTCCATCATTATGAAATTGGCAATTGATATTACATGTGATTATTATAATAGTAGAATATCCATGTGAATAAGTAAAGGGAATTATTTGATTTACCTTTTCCATATTATTCTGAAATTTAATTTTAAAAGGATTGTGATTTAGTCTTATACATTTCCGTAAATTTTTATGCTTATTTATAAAAGTTTCGGCAATATTGTTATCCTTATTGATCGTCTGAGCTCACCGATTTCTATGTTTTATTTTTCCCAGGATGTGAAGATATAAATTATGACTAACCTGTAGGGATAGTCTAAGGGATATGAATATGGTCAATGGAGACAATTTTGTTGTTATTTTTCATTTTATAATGTAATGTAAAACTTATGAATGTATCTAGTAATTCAAAGGATATAAAACTAATTGGTCTTTAGAGACTTTATCTTTTGTGATCATTCCAATGTTATGTAATAATGCCCCATATCTGGGTAACTAGGGCCGGGTAGTTATAGTTGGTATCAGAAGAAGTTTAGTACAAACTTTGGAAGCTAGATTTAGAAAAACTCTCATTAGAGAACATTACCATATGACTCCCCTTGAGGATTAGTATAGAAGAACTTCCAAGAATTTTTGAAATATAGATATTTTGTGAGTTATCTAAAAAATACATCCCTATATGTATATGAGTAGGTAGAGGAGGATCTGGAACAGATGTATGTAGGAAGGAAAACTCCGACAAGGAGTTTCAGGCTTGACCTGGGGTATCCTAGTACCCTACAACGGGCCTTGCTGCATTCGTGGTTATGAAACTCTCGGGGACATGCTTAGGACAATTCACATTTATTTTACAAACCATTAAGAAGGATTTATGAGTATATTACTCCTCAAAGAAAATAATTTTATGATTATGGATCGTATCCATAAATTGTTCAAATTAAGTTAAGTGTTTTTATAAGTTTGGAATTTTGAATTGGGATTTATAAACTAATCTAGTGTATTGTATTGTTTAGAAATGTCACCTAGTGGAAGGAATCAAAACCGTATCAAAGAATGTAATCCATGTTGGGATTTCCCTCAGACTCAAGAAAATTATAGTGGGTCTAGTGATGCAACTAGTGTTGATCTTTTTATCACTATTCTAGGAAAACTCACTCAGGTTATGAATAATAACATTAACCATATGGAGAACCCGGATCCACAATGTGGAGGATCAATTTTAAACCGCTTCATGATGAAATAACCACAAACATTGAACTAGACTACCAATCCATTTGTAGTTGATCAATGGATAATTTCTTTAGAGAAAATATTTCATGATTTGGGGAGTAGCGAAAGGGATAAAAGTTTCCCTGGCAGTTTATCGTCTCACGGGTGATACAGATCAATGATGGTCATTAATTGAAAACACAAAGGAAGATTAATAAGTATCAAATTTCGAATGGAGTAATTTTAACGAGATTTTATTACAAAAATACTTTCCTCATGGACATCGAGCAAATATTGAAAGACAATTTCTGAGTCTGAGGAAAAAGGGGTATGATAATGTCGTAATGTGTGAGGAAAACATTACAAGGTTATCAAGGTATGCAGAAGATTATATACATAACCCAAGAAGTAATATTGATTGATTATTAGATGAGTTAAAACCATTTCACCATCTAGAATTAGTCTCACTATCTTTATCATCATACGAAGATATTGTCTCATGTGCTATCAAGACAGAAAAGGAATTCTCTAAGTCTTACAACTATAATGCAATGAATGAAGAGAAGAGATCTACTGAACACTCTAGAAATGGAAATAAGGGGAAGAAGGGAAAATTTTAATGTCCATAATATGTTAAATATGGGAGGAAACACATTGGTACTTTCCTGAAGGGAATGAGAGTCTGTTATAAGTGTGGTGAAAATGGCCACCAAGCATGTGATTACAAGGGAAAGAAACATGCTGTCAATGTTGAATGCTACTATTTTAGAGAAATGGGTCATTATGAAAATGAATTTTGAAGCACCAAGACAACATACCTTAGAAAAGGCCAAGGGAGAAAGGACAAGTTATTCGATCGCTACTGCTAAAGTTGAAGCTCTGAAAGATGTGGTGGATGGTAACATAATGGTGTCCTCAAGTTTAGCCAATGCTTTATTTGATTATGGATCATAACCTTGTTTCATATCTTCACAGTTTTATATGAAAATTAGATCTTTCTAATTTGGTTTAGCAAGGGAGTTTTCAATCAATACTCCTTAGGGAAGTATAATTGCAACAAAGTTTTGTGAATCAGTTCCCATTAGGGCATATAAATATTTTTTATCTGCTAATCTCATCATCATACCCATGATTTAATTCAATATAATCCTCTATATGGATTAGCATTCGGACGATGATTCAAAATTTTATTGTATGATGAAGGAGGTTATAATTTTCAATGATGATAAGGATTACCTTATCTTTAGAGAATAAATGTCACCACTTGATTCTTATCTTGATCCACCCTAGCAGCTCTACTAAATTAAATTATTAGGGAAGAAGAGAATAAAATAATTATGGGTGAGGAAAAGAATTTTCAAATAGAGGACATACATATTGTACACGAATAGGTTGATGTGTTTCCAGTTAATTTACCTGGACATCTTCCAGAAAAAGAAATTGAGTTTTCCATTGATTTAATTCCTGGTTCAAGGACCATATCAAAGACCCCTTATAAAATAGCCACTGTGGAATTAGTGGAACTAAAGAAACAACTAGAGGAATTGAGTAATAAAGTATTTATTCACCCTAGTGTTTCTCTATGGGGAGCATTTTATTCTTTTTGTTAAGAATAAAGATGGATCTATGAGGTTATACATTGACTACTAGGATATCAATGCTATAACAATAAAGAACATGTATCCCCTACCTTGTATTGATGATTTATTCCACCAACAACATAGAGCTCAATATTTTTCAAAGATTGACCTTCGATATATATATCATCAGTTGTGTGTGATGAAGGAAGACATTCTGAAGATAGAATCTCAAACCAGGTATAGGCATTATGAGTTTACAGTACTGCCTTTTGGAATGACTAATGCACCCTTCGTTTTCATGGATCTAATGAATAGAATTTTCAAAGAATATCATAATGACAATGAAGTAGTATTTATTGATGATATCTTGGAATACTCAAAAATATATGAAGATCATGAAATTCACTTAAAAAATAATCTGAAAACACTTAAGAAAAAATGAATTATATGGGAAGTTTAGAAAGTGTGAATTTTGGCTTTAGGAAATTTCTTTTCTTTTCCATATTGTCTCTTAGAATGGAATATCCGTTGAGCCTTCTAAGACAAGAGCAATACACGAATGGATATAACCAATGAGTATAACTATGTTATACCGTTTTATTGGTTTACCAGGTTATTATCAGTGTTTCGTCCAGAATTTTTCCCGATTGGAAAACCCATTAACCAAGCTCACCTGTAAATGGGTTAAATTTTTTTGGACAAAAGAGTGTGAAGAATGATTTAAAGAACTCAAGAGAATATTAGTAAATTCTCTTTTCATCACTCTACCATCAAGGAATGATGGGTTTGTTATTTATAGTGATTCTTCAAAGAAAGGACTTGGTTGTGTTCTGATGCCGAATGATAGAGTTATTGCCTATGCATCGCGGTAGTGAAGAAATCATGAAAAAATCTATCCGACTCATGATCTTGATTTAGTAGTTGTAATATTTTCTTTGAATATTTGGAGACACTATCTCTATGCAGAAAATGTGAGATATATACCGATCACAAGAGCTTGAAGTATATTTTCTCACAAAAATAACTCCATATGAGGAAAAGGAGATAGATCAAGAAACTCAAGGATTATGATTTCACTATAAAATACCAATCGGGGAATGAAAATAAGGTGGTGGATGATTTGAGAAGAAAGGATCATGGTGTTTTGAAAAAGATGACAGTTGAAAGGGATAAAATGTTCATGGATCTAGTAAATATAGATATGGGAATAATCAGAGAAGGCGAGACATCAATACTATTTCAAATTTTTTCCAAACCATCTTTACTAGAAAGGATAAAAAGTTCTCAGACTGAGTATGAGGTGTTTTAAAAGAAAATTAAATATGAGAAGTATGGGGGATTAATTAACTTCATATATGAAGATGTAATTTTAAAATTTGGTAAGAGACCTTTTGTTCCGGACATACCTAATCAAAATATGGAATTGTTGGATGATGCTCATAGCTCCAATTCCTCTATACACCCTCGTAGCACTAAGATGTATGAATATTTGAAGGAAAATTTTTGGGGGGACAACATGAAGAGAGATATTACTAATTATGTGTCAAGATGTATGGTTTTTCAACAAGTGAAAGCTGGAAGAAAACATCCTAGAGGATTCATGCAACCTCTTCCCATAACTGAGTGGAAGTGATATGAGATTATGATGGATTTTTTCCTCGGGATACCTAAGACTTGTAGAAGGAATGATGAAATAAGGGTCATTTTTGATCGTCTTACCATGTTAACACATTTTATGGCTATAAGATGATGATTTACCACTTGAATGTTTAGAAAGACTATATATTAATGAATTTTTATGTCTTCATAGAGTACACCTATCAATTTTTTGTGATCGTGATCCTTGTTTCATATCAAGATTTTGCAAAAGTCTTCAGAAGGACCTGGCTAGTGATCTTTGTTTGAGCACCGCCTACCACCCTCAAACTGATGGACAATCATAATGGACTTTTCAAACCTTAGAAGACATGTTTAGATCTATTTAACTTGAAGTTCAACATATATGGGATCAATATTTACCTCTGGTATAATTTTCATATAACAATAGATTTCATTCAAGTATTCAGATGGAACCATATAAAGAATTATATGGAAACTGATGTCACACACCATCTTTTTGGGATTATGTTGGGGAAAGAAAACTCGTAGGCCCAGAACTTGTTGAGGAAACAATAGGAAAGGTGAATGTTATCAAACCCCACATCAAAGTAGCTCAAAGTAGAAAAAAGAGCTATGCCGATAACCGAAGGATGGATTTGGAATTTCAAGTAGGTGATCATTTTTTCTTGAAGGTATCTCCATAGAAGGGTGTTATATGATTCGGTAAGAAGGGTAAATTATGTCAGAGTTTCGGACCTTTCAGAATTCTAGAACGAATTGGATTTGTAGCTTATCATTGGTAATTCCTCCAAGTCTCTCCAAAGTTCATGATGTGTTCCACATATCACTACTGAGAAAATACATGCCTGACCAAACGCATGTACACACCTATGAGGAAAATGAACTGGAACCTGATCTGTCTTATTGTGAAGATCCTACCAAGATTCTTGATATAAGATAACCAGTGTTGAGAAACTGGACAACTCGTCTGGTAAATGTTCTATGGAGAAATCATAAGATAGAAGAGGCAACACGGGATCCCATGGAACCTATTCTGAAGAACCACCTGAATCTTTTTATATAGTAGTATTTTAGAAATTTCAAGTATAAAAATATTTGAAGGAGGGGGGAATGTGACACCTCATGATTCCACAGTACGTTTCCCTTTGATTAATGCAACAGATTGAATTGTACGCAACACGGAGTTTTAACACACCACGACCAATCAAACTATCTGTTATGAATAGTACTATTCACTTTTTGAAATTTTATAAATTTTATTTTTCAAAATGGACTTCATTTTTGAATTTAGAATATTGAAATTAACTAAGGGTGAATTTTCGGTATTTTTCTGAAAACATTGAATTTTTTATGAATAGTGAAAAACACTACGTTATTGTTTAAAACCAACTTTTTATTTAAATAATTAGTTGTTTTATTTAATTTTATATTAGCTAAAAATATATACATAATACCTATTTATGTTCAATTTAATTCATTGGAGTCATTTTATACTAATATTAGATATATAAAACCTTATTTAGCTTTTTACCGTCTTTTACACACCTTCTAGTCACATTTAAAAATTTGCATAAAACATATTTTTACTTCTTCTATGAATTGAATTTAAAAATTTTGAGAGGCATGGTTTACATCAGTTTGTATAATGTCGTTCATTACAATGAAAATATTTTTTTGGAGAATAGTAACTGTTGACTTTTATTTACCATGGTTACAAGTAAATAGGGTAATTAAAGGTAAAAAATGATATTATAATTACCCTAACACATGTTCAAATTATATTGGATATGTTTATTTAGAAAAAATAAAACCTTAGGAAACAAATATGATCTTTTTGTCCACTTGGATTATATTTGGACATTTGTTATTATTTTATTTAAAGAAGAGTTAAAAGTGCTATATTCAGAGTTTAATAACTAAACCATTTTTAATATAGGGTTATACATAAGATAAATTAGACTATAAATATTTATTAGAATGATAAAAATATTTTCTACAATATGGTATTTTATTTATAATTTTTAGGCATTAAATAATTATATTTAATTATCACACAATGATTATGCAGTAATTACCTTATTAATGAAATATTAAAATAATTGAAATTATAAATAGAAAAATAAATGTAAATTGTGACTTCTGATGAATTCCACTAATTTTTTAGGTTAATATGGAATTTTAGGGTTTATTAAATAAATTTTATTCGAAGTAATATAGTTGTTAAGACTGTAACAAAAATCAAATACTATGTAGTTTTAAAATTGACATAAATGAGTTTTTAAAACAAATACTATATTATTATATGATATAATAGTAATATATATTAATACAAGAATACATGGTAAAAGTTGAACTATTTAACTATGAGTCAAATATAAAATATAAGGTTAATATGGTGACCTAAACCTGTCTAAAACCTATTAGTTAAGAGGTTTTGGACCATCCTGACCTTAGCCTCGAAATAAATCATTTTGGAGCCATTATAAACCGAATATGTTTGTATAATAAAATAATATTTCATGCATTTCCTAAAATGACTATCACCTCTCTTATAAAAAGTTACTTCCCCTTCTCTCAAAGTCACATCTCCAAATCCATTTGTCTTGGCCAAACCCTGCCCAAATATCCTTCCAACTACCCTCACTTCAACGTAGAGGCATTAATTTGATTATAAAACCAACCTAAGGAGCCCTTTTGATCAAATCAAAAGGAAACACCTGAAGAAGAGGTAATAATTTCACCTCTTCTTTCTATGTACTTTTTTTCTTCTTTATCCTCTTTCCTTGTTGTTTCCATAACAAAATAATAACTCTAGTACCTTATACATATTTTGATGTTATTATAAATATGGTATAATCATATTCATTTTTCTATCAATCCTATGAATGACCAGCCACCATACGTGCATACGTACGGCTTACCATCTCCATGTTGTGGTGTTGTTTGTTATTCAAACACTTCATTATTTTGATGGGTATAATAATTAGTATAACTGATGTAAATAATAAATAATAAATGTTAATGATTCTAAATATATGATACACCATCCAATTACATACTATTTCACCATCAATAGAATGATATAGTCACTCGTGTGTACGTACGGATTACTGTCTCCACGAACGCGATGAAATTCATTACCCATCAAAACCATTCAAGAATATTTTTCATTTTATGGTTAAAAATAATGTTTAGGTACATAATATAATTCTAGATAAAAATCAAATACATCCTATCCATAAAATAATTACTTACTTAACAAAACATATAAAGGAATATGAATCAGTTAACATCCAAAACAATGATACTACTAAAATATTATTAGCAAATCAATATTAGAAGATAATATATGATATCATTTATATGAATGTGGTTTATGTATAATTTAATAACAATGATTTATATATTATACATGTGGTTAATGTACACTCGATCAAGGAAAATAACAAGGTAACGGTTAATTCTATTATCTCTTTATTATCTGAGGTTGTTTACAAGTAAGTATCTACTAGGACCTCTTTGTCATCCACATCCGTCTTTCTTAAAAAAGAATTTCAAAACATTTTTTACTATTTCCTAGACTATGGTTTAAAGTCATTTATACCCTCATTTATCTTTTTATAAGCCTTTTATAAAGGAATCATTCCATTGTTTTCCAAAAAGGTCCTTTACGACCTTTTCCACAAAATGAAGAAAAGAATGTTTTTTTAATTTATACGGCGGGTGTGGATATTTTATGCCATTATAACACATTCGAGGATTCCCTTACAGGTTTATAAAAATATTTTCAAAATAAATGTTTTCTTTTATAATTATGTGACATTTAAATTATTTCAAAATAGAAAGAGTTATTTCTTTCAAATAGTTTTCATTTTATCAATGTCAACATCCTTTGATGAATTTTAAACTTGTTTGAAGTAAATTTATTATGATATAAATCTTCCATATTGTATTGAATGTTTTGTGATATGTTTGACTATGGATGTGTTCTTTTTATAACATTCATGGTTTATGGATATAGAATTAACATTTTTTATACTAGTTTAAATACGGATGTTTATGTTATGTTTAAGCCTTTTCATATGAGGAATACATTGGATTAAGTACGTGATGGGTGGATCCCGCTATTGCTCCTCGATGCATCAATAGGTTTCATGAGACAAACAATTGTCTTAGCAGAACGCCTTGACAAAATCTTATTAGTTGTCTTGGCCCGAGGCCTTGAATATGCGGTTATGATGACTGACATTATGCATTCCATCATTATAAAATTGGCTATTTATATTACATGTGATTACTCGACTAGTAGAATATCCATGTGAATGATTAAATGGAATTATATTATTTAACTTTTCCATATTATGCTAAAATTTAATATTAAAAGACTCGTGTTTTATTCTTATACATTTAATTAAATGTTTATGTTTATTTATGAATGTTTTTAATATATTGTTACCCTTAGAGAGCATCTGAGCTCACCCCTTTCTATGTTTTATTTTTCCCAGGATGCAAAGAAGTATATTATGACTAACCTGTAGGGATAGTCTATGGGATATGAATGTGGTTAATGGAGATAATTTTGTTATTGTTTTTCATTTTGTAATGTAATGTAAAACTTATGAATGTATCTAGTACTTCCAAGCCTACTAAACTAATTGGTCCTTCGAGACATGATCTTTTCTAATCATGCCAATGTAATGTAATAATGCACCAACTCTAGGTAACTAGGGTTGGGGCATTACATTTGATGTCTGGGTAGGTTATTTGCAGTTGTAGGGCCAATACCAAGCTAGAAATGAGTTCTTGTTATTCTATATCATTATTTTTGCAGCCTTATAATAGTGGGAAAGGGTAAGGAAAACCCAATTTTTCAGGTCATAAAAATACAATCCCAAGGACAACCTTGTTGGGAATCAGGTTTTCCATCCTTGTACTGATAAAACTTTATGAGGTTCCATAGAAATATATTTTCCATATCTAGGTTGTGTCATGGGAATAGAATACCTTTTCATCTATAAAATTGATGTCTTCTGATATAATCACTGGGGCAGGATGTCCTTTGAGAATATTAACCATAAATTTTCCTTTCACTGAATTCTGTGACATAATTTGAATGTCATATTATGGAATAATGCCCACCCATTGAGCCAACACCTATTCAACATCAGACAGACAAGGATTTACTTAATTGGATCGATTTGAGATACCAATTGGACTTCGTGGTGTTGAAAATAATTCCTCAACTTTTTCATTGTAAAGATGAGTTCACTGAAGTTATTCTTGATATCAAAGTATTGAGTATCAATACCTAGAATAGTATATGTGAGGTAATAGAGACAATTTTTTCTTACCATGTCATTCTTTTGTGTGAGGAGGGTTCCCAATGAGCATTCCATGGAGGACACATATAAGAAGAGTGAACTCCCTTCCACTGAAGGCAGAAGAACCAGTGTGTGAAGAAGGTACTTATTGATACATTGGAAGGCTTTTGGAAATCATCATCCCATTGATAGGTTGTTAAATTATTCATTAACATGGTGAAGGGGATATCTTTTCATGCCAGGTTGGAAATGAACTACCGAATGTATAAAAGGTTCCCCTAGATTCCACTCAATTATATGAGATTTCTGGTGGGTGAAATTGGTAAGATAACACTAGTATTCTATGGGTCAACCTTAATGTTGTGGTGGCATACCACAAAACCAAGGAATTTTTCCTTCATTACCTCGAAATCACATTTCAATATATTTATATTTAGGCTATGTTGTCTCATCATTTCTAATATTATTTGATGGTCTATGAAGTGAGCAAATTGTCATCTAGATTTAACCAGAAGTTCATCAACATAACATTCAACTATATTTCCTATGAATGACATAAAGATATTTTTCATGGAACATTGTTATGTGGATTCTGCATTATTCAAACCAAATGGAATTACTTGATATAAAAAGATCCCATAAAGGGCTCTGAAGATAGTGGCTTCTTCATCCTTGGGGGCCATCTTTATCTGATTGTACCCCAAGTACCCATCCATGAAAGAAAGGTCTTAGAAACCAGCAGTTCCATCTATCAAGAGTTCTATGATCAAAAATGGGAAATCATCCTTTATTAAATGACAATTATGTTTTATAAAATCAATACATAACCTAATATACCCATTTTTCTTCTTGATAGTGATGATTTTTTAAATCCACTTTGGGTTTTTTCACTTCATAGAAAAATTTGGCTTCAATCAACATGCTGATATCTACATCTATATTTATGGAATGAGAGGGGTGCTTCCTCCTGGATGCCTTCATGAAGACTTGATGATCATCTGGTAGCTCTAGATGGTGTATAGACACATCTAGTTTTAGTTCTATCATTTCTGTGTAGTTCTATATGAACAAATATTGGTGCTGCTTGAGAAATGTGATATACAACTCTTTCCCTTCGAGGTGCATGGAGACACTAATATGTGTAGGTCATGGGTCATCCTCCATTCCCAAATTTATTTTCCTATGTTCTTCAATGGGGATGGAGACACTTTCATCTAATTATGGATGATAATTCTTGAGGTCAGCCTCATCTTCTTTTATCTCTGAGTCTGTGGCGGAATTTTTAGACGGATATAGAAATTCGGGGATTCACTATCATTATCAGTGTGAGAGGGGCCATGACAAGAGAAATTATCATCCCCTAATGGTTGATTTTTTTATGAAAGATTTCTAATTTTATATTATTTGATTCATTCATCCTGGATAAGAAAGGATTGGACCTCTAGGATTATATCTGTGATATCAAATAGGTTTATGGGGATAATATATTCGTCATCATACATACTCCATGGATTCACAGGGGTTATCCCCAAGCCATTAGAAGAGAAAACCTCTATATTATCATGCTCTATTCATTGTTTTCCTCCCTTTTTATAAAAATATGCTTCAGTGTATGTGGAACCATAAGTCTCGATGGGAGCACTATCACAAATAAGTACGCCTGCTTTTTCACAAGTGGGATACTTCATACACTAGTGGAATGTTAAATGTATCACCAGGTGGAAATGGAACCAGGGCCTTCCAAGTATGATGCTATATGTGGTGTCTTGTTGGATTACCATGAAATTGGCATCTGATGTCAGATCCCCAAACTAGTCTTCATACCTTATTTTCTAGAGAGGCCTTTTCTCACTCTTATTATACCATTTGATGGATATCTTAGTGGGATAAAAATCCCCATCACTATATCCAAAGCACTGTTTGGTTTAGAATGATCTAATATTAATCCTAGAACCATTATCAATCAGAGACCATTAGGAATTAACATTATTGAGTCTTCCCAAGACATATAGGGGCCTGATGTGTCTTTCAAGGGCTTCTTCCTGATCATGACCATTTAATGAGATGGCGAGGTAAAATTCTCATGCCATGGTCCCCACTCGATAGACCTCAGCTGCATTAACTTTAGTGTCAATCTATTTCATGATATAGAGGGATTCAACAAGTGCACCCTTTAGATATTTTGAAATATGGAGTGCAATGTGTATTGATAACTTTGTCAGGACTACCACCAGCTATTTTAGAATGTCATATTTTTGTGCAAGAGGTCAGTGCATCACGATATGGGGTTTCTCCTCAATGTGTAGATGAGGAGTGGATGAATTTGGGATGGATAGAACTTTTTCTTTTACAATGGTTGATGGAGTATATGATTCTTGTGGTGTAGGTTGTGTTAGTCATACCTATTTTCTAGGTTGATCAGATTGGACCCACACTAAGTGTTCATGCAAGACAATTGGATACGTGCGATTTCTAGAGGGATCTGAGAACCACCATACCTCTTTTGATTATACTATATAATTTTACCACGATTATTAGCCCCATATATTCCCTCCATGTGGATATTACTTGAATATCGTGTCTAACTACATCTATGATATTTCATATATCCTCAGCTATGGCGCATACGGCCTCTCGTTCCCCAGTTTTGTATAAGAAACTCATTCTTTTGGTAAAAGTCACCACCAATTATGGGGTAAGACAAGTTTACTATGTTGATAGAACCAAATATGAGTTCTTTTTCAGATGAGTTTTCTATTTGGTGGGGTGGTGCCTACTCCTCAGATGTTGCGGGGAATAAATTGGTGAGAGTTAAGGTTTATTTTGGAGGAGAATAGGACACTTCCCCATCTATTTTATCCTGTTTCTAGCCATCACACCCACATTTGGTAGGAAAATTTTATTTTCCCCCATTATTTGGTGGATCTATCACAGGTATTCACAAAGTTTCTTTGAAAGTGGAATGGTCATGATCTACCACCTTTCGAGTCATCCAATTTTCAAATTTTTGCATGCATCTAGCCGAGACACTTGACCAATCACCCTATTATTTCAATTTGATGAATGTTATTATAGACACATAATATGTGGAATTATCTATAACCACTTGCCCAGAATTGACCATGCCTTGAAAGACATACTTGAAGACAAGGTAGTTCTGGATATTATGGCCCAGCCTTATGCAGAAGGGAAGTAATTGGGACAGTTAGTGAGGTTGACTTTATCAGGCCTCCAAGGATGTGAGAGTGCGAGAAGGTTATAATATATGGCTAAAAATAAATAACTGGGGAATTTTTTATTTCATAAAGTTTATACTTTGTTCATATATTCCTCTATTCCTAGGAATCCATGATTTCTCCGTGCTTTTAGACGAGGAGGATTCAAGGGTTTTCATTGCTCAACAAGAGTTTCTTGGTGATTCAGGTTATACCAAGGTATTTGGACAGAAACTGCTACTGTCTTGAGAGTGATAACTATAGCTTCTTCTCTATCTGGAATTTTTCTTTATGTTGAAGTCATGATTCGAGTTTTGGTTCATGTATGTTGGATGGTTTCTTCCAAAAATTGGGTTGTTTCAGAAAACTATTTGTATACACCTGAAAGATTCATTGGAATAAGAGGTGTATGAAACTCATTGCTATAATTTTCATAATAGAATCCCACAAGATTATCTTTTGATAGAGGTATTCTGAGTGTGTAGGTAAAAACCTTCCACATTTATATAAATTAATAAACCATCTCATTCTAGTGTTGTTTGAAGTTTTTAGTTCACTGATCATCATTTTCCTTAGTGTAGAACTGAATTGATAAAGTAATTTATGAAAGAGGTCTTCCCTTCTTAACATAGATCCTACTAAAAGACTACTATGCCAAACAATGGCTGGCCCCATCAGAGTATGTACAAAACACCTGAGTTTTATTTCCTCCTATTGATCTCTAGGGACCACTAACGTCACACTTTAGAAAACTATGTGTGTGGGATGTTTTTTGGGGTTTCCCACACCATCGATGATAGAGAAGGTATGGTTTCTGAAAGTTGATGGAGGCTATGTTTCATGCTCCCAATTAGGATATGTCATCCTCTCTAGCTACATAGGTTCATGTCTCCATTTAATGGAATCCATTCAAGTAGCCAGGGACTTGATGACATTATGGAGTTCCAGGGGAACCCTTTCCTAATCTATCTCTCATATATAGGGATCCTGTGGGGGTTTCCTAGGTGGACCTACTTTTATCTCTTTCCCATTTTCAATTCATTTCATGATTGAATGGTTATCCTAGTGAGGGAGATGTTGTTTCAGCAATAGAAAGAATTCAAAATAATGATGTACATCCTCATTCATGTGGACTGGCTATCTAGAAATGGGGCCAAATTGATGCTCAAATACTACTATTATTGGTGGATCGTCCATGGGATAGAGAAAATTAATCTCTACCTAAAGATGATACATACTGGGGTTGTTTCCTTTGATTAACTCCTCATTGAGGAGTCAGAGAGTTTGTATTTAACTCTCATATTATGACAATCATCCCTCTGTGGAAGGAACTTTTTTTTTATAGGAGGTGGCCGAGATTTGGTTGTACCCTCACCCTTGGTGATATTCCATTCTGGATATGGATGTTCAATATTTGGGGGTTCCATGTTTTGGATCCTTCTTTAGTTCCTACTTCATGCAGCCTCATTTGGTGCATCTAAATCACAATCCTTCCGAGGTATGTTTTTCAAGTAATGGCCTTCTTCACTTGCATCTTGATCAATATATACCATTCTGAAAGTGATGACATTCATAGAGGAATATCATGAAATGGATGTTGTGCCTTTTCATTCTACGCGAAAAGTTGATTTTTTACATCTTCTATCAGGGTCATCATTCGAACCCTTGGCCATGTTGGGCCATTGTGTTTTGTGACACTGGTGGGGTCTGATTTCCTTTATCCTACGCTCCTCACACCTTGGCCTATGAATAATGTCTTCGAGGGAGTTTCTTATCGTGATTTCTGAACAGGACCCAACCAACATAGGTTTGTCTTCTGGTGGGAGGAGATGGTTGGATGTTGACCATTGATCTCTTCCCCCAACATAGTAAAGACTGATTCCCTTTGTGGAGATGATGATGAAAATTACTAATTCTTTGAAGGGTGGTGGTAATTTGGGGCCTTCATTGGCATTGAATTTTTCTGTAGTTGAGGATCCAATTACTATATTCAAGGACTTGATGATTCTTGGGATAGACAAGAAGATATAAATTCCCCCATCCCATTGCGGTAAGGGTGATGTAAAATCATTTCTAATGTCTCTAGGGTCCTCTCTGGGGAAAATGAACCTAGAGATGGTGATTGAGACATAAATTCACCCATCCCGTCAAGATAGGGATCTCTTGTGGCTACTCAGGTTATGTTATGAATCCTCCTAGGAATTAACGATCCAAGGGTTGGAGGAGGTGGTAGATATTATCCTAGCATAGGGGGATGAGCCCACTCCAAGATAACTACTATGGAAAATGCTACTATGGTCTAAATAATGCAGTGTAGATGTGATCACATGGGATTTGGGTGAAATAGCATCCCATGGTGATAACCATTCCTTATTGGAAGTTCTTTGAGTGCTCAACACTTCAGTATCTATGTTTTTAATTTACACCTATTTTTTGAGGGGCCTAGTTTGAAATATTTTTGTCTATCATCTCTCCCCATATGTGTTTTCATGGAACCATTGGAGTAGGGGAATTCCTTTTTAATGACCAACTTTTCCAAGCATTACCCAATCCCCTAGTTTTTCTGAAGTCTACAACATTTTAGGATGTCGTATCTGAGGGGATTTTATATTCTAGGGGTCCAGAGAAGTCTAATGCTCTATTATTTCCCCATCCTCAAATACAGATGCATGATGTGGCTTTAGATATCTACTGGTGAAGAGTTATGATAAAATAATGGAGAGTGTGTTTCAGATTTGTGTTATTCTTTCGAGGTTTTGGATCCCAGTCCATGGAGATAGTGTCCATGTCAAGCTGACAACAAAGTATATCAATTGTATGAAGGTTACACTAGTATCCCAAATGTGGGAGATATCAACTCTTCATTCAATGACGAATATACCACATATTTTGGTATAGGTAAAGAATGAACTCCTATTTTAGATCATCTGTAATGTCATAGTTAGAAGTTGCGAGGGGCCACAACATGATGTTGATAATGATTCTAGATAAATCTCTCAATATGTCAATTTCTTCATCCTCCTCATCAGAATAGCATGCCTCCATCACGTGAGACCATATATAATGGCTCTAATGGTCTCCTATTGATGGGAGTGAAGTGTTTCTAAAAGTTACTGGGGTACTATATATATTTGACCCTGATGAATCGACCACCTCTCTATTTGATGGTTTCGGAGATTGGTTCACCTATCTATAGTGAGGCATCTGGACAAGGGGAGGACTACCTTGGACATGGGATATATCATAATGGGGAGGTTGACCACATTCTATGTTAAGAGTAATGTCCCTACGATCCATCTCCACACTACCATGAGGAGGACAGTTATGGTAATGAAAATCATATACTTTTTCTTTAATAGAAGAGTTGAAGGGCCCTTGTGGGGTTGCTAATGTGTCTCAAAAAACCTCAAAAACATTATCATTGAGTAGAATTGGAGTATGGTCCATGTTATGCATCATGGTCATGATATTTTTACCAACCATTTAGGATTATATAGGGGTATGATCCTATTGTATGAAGGTTTTAGGATCTTGTATATAACAATATGGTGTTATAGGAATATGAGCCTCCTATTAAAAAGATGACGAGATATGCTGATGATTTGTCTCATTATTGATTGGAATATAAGATATCCTTTAGGCGTGTTCTATTCTCACTTGGGTCCACTTGGTTAGGAAAATAATTTGATCCTGATCCTGAGCCATTGGAATATACCTTTGGTATTTCTTGGAAATTATATAAGCCTTCCCCAAGGCATGTGACACTCTCACACAGTGGACCCGGGTTGGATCATGAATATGAGCTTGGTAAGAATATTCATTCTCTATTGTAATATGTTGACAGACATCTAGAATGGAAGAAGGAATATGATCCTCCCTTATGTTGCCTTGGAATGATGCTGACATAATTGTTCCATAGTGAAAGTTTGAATATATTCCTGGCTTCCATGATCTGCCGAAATATGTCGGGAAGATTAACTGATAGTATTTTTTCCCTGTCCCAAGGATACTTCCTTTCTAACATTGCAAGCCCCATCCAGAATGAGAATTTGTGACTGATCATGTTTCTTTGGAGTATGCCACTAGACTTATTTGATAAGAACTTGAGCATAACGATCCTTGTGTCCCTCTCACATGGTGAGCCCTAGGGAGAATAGGGATATAAGCCTGATCCTGGGAATTTGGAATATGTTGTTAGACTTCTTCAATAAGAATGTTCCAATATCCTTAGGCATGTTCCTTTCTAATATGGGGTTCCCTGGATCGATTAGGAATAATAGCATAATCTGATGCCTCTCCCTTCATCGAAATATGAAAAAAATTCTCCTGGGTGGGAGCAATAATGTGCGCTTAATCAAGTATATCCACTAGTTAATGATTATCAGAGTATTCAGCTATACTGGATATAGGGATGGGAGTATGCGCCCATCCATTTATCTAAAATAGTTTCTAAATATGCCAGCGGAGTACTTCATATGTTGCTAAAATATATTTTCATTTTAGAAAATTGTGCGTAGGAATATAAGCCTACACATTTTCTATATCCATGATAAACTGTTAGATGTATTTAATTGAAGAGGTTATATGTTTCCACTTATATCATCCTTGTTCCATCATAATATGCTAATGGGATTCAGGCATGGGGGTGAATCTAAGAGCTTTACCCATGCATGTTTTGGGGATATTCTCATAGACTTATTCTAAACAAGTATGGATATCATCATTTTGATGCTTCCTACCTGAATATGATAGCATTCATTGTTGGAAGTATATTGGGTATGAGGCTTCTCTAGGATATCCAAGCCCCTCCTCCTATAAATCTTCCTTGTTTCTTGTGCATCTGAACCATTGGTTTTTGTGTGTCAGATGGTACCCATAGTAGGTGACTAATGGGCAAAAACATGATGGTGTTGGTGAAGGAGGATGATAGGTGCCCTCGTTAGTGGAACCTGAATGAAAAGTGTCGTATTCGGCCTCCTATTACGCCTACATCAGATATAGAAGATTCTAGTTTTCACACTCTGGGGATAAGCTCCTGAAGCTATTGGTCATACTGATGGGAGACACTGGATTAGTAGTAGTATTTTCTTTAGGGGATGTGGGCTCACCGATCCTCATGCTTGGAGAACATCATGAGAAACTTTCATGTTCAGGATAGTATAATGTTGGTGGTACTCTCAAACCCTCATATTTTCCACCTTTTATTTGACTTTTTAATGTATGTGAGATTATATTACAACCCATATAGGCTGCAGTTGTAGATGATTTTTTGGAGTTAATTCTAGATGATGAAGCAATTATATCGGATTAGGATGTTTTTAATATCACCAGTCATGAAAACAACAGGGAACAAGTTTTCCAATCATTTCAATATCTTAGGTATAATATTCTCAATCATATGTTCATGGTAAACACAATTGTCCTAATCTTCCCTGATTCAACCATTCTGCTTATTTGGAATTTTCAAAATGAGGATGAACTTATTTCATGAGAACCCTAGTTACAGAGGATGATTTATAAAATCATTATGGCCTTACTAATTTTTATGTATAATGTCACATTATAACCCAACCGTTCTATTGTTATATATATTAGCATCAATTTTAACATTTTGTTCACATATACGGGAAAATGAAATGGCCCATCATATAATAACCAATCATTTTTTCATTGGAGAGATTCACATTAGGTTCACAAGTTTTTTTTTCATCGGGTTTTCATAGAGTGAAATGGGTTTTTCTCATCGGGATTCCATTTTGTATTTTCCTAGAAAATTGTAATGGTCCCTAATATAGTTGGGTACATAACTTCTTTCCAAAGGTCAGCGATCATCTGAGTTTTTATGCCCAGTGAATCTTGAGGACTCGCATTCGATGAGATAATGGGAGGTTTATCTCATATCACTATTTTTGGGGAACTGTTTCCTACTCTATGACTATATTATTGATTTATGATATGTTTTTGAATGTCTTCCTAATCCAAATACGAGTCTGATTACCCTGAAAAAATGATTTATTGGTTACTTCACTTGTTAGACAAAGAAAGGGAGTTCCATTAATGAACTGAGGAGAGTGAAATCTCATTATTGAATCCATCCGTGTGTATCCACGGTTCTTCATCCATCTCCTCAAGCTGAAGAACCACTTTAAGTGTGGAATATGGATGACCAGATGTGTCGGAATTTGATTCCACATGATGAGGAAGTCAATATCTCAAGGAGGGTATTGATCCATTATGAGGCGTCCTATATATCCTAGTTATTGAAGGAATCAAACCCCAAAATGCCCATTAATCTCGTGCAATTTAGTGTCATGCAGATAGGACATATGTTTGGGTACTAAGACACTAAATGTTTGAGATCATCTCTCACAGAGATTCCCTATGTATCCTAACCATGGAAGTAATCACAGTCATCATAGTTCAATTATTACCTTCGAACTGGCCCCAAGATATATTCCCTTATATGAGTTGTGTTCATACCATAAAAATCATCAATGATTACATACTTGAATTACCCTTTTGAGTAATGATTCATGATGTATGATGAGATTTTCATTTCATCCCCCTATGCTCATGTGAGAAATCATCAATGTTAGAAAAAACGGAGGAATATATTGTCAATATCATGTAATATATATGGGACTTGTATGCTAGGATAGTCCTTGGTATGTTTGGTATATAGCTCGTGCCTTGGAAAGGCATCCTACGTATCTCGGATATGGGGGGAATCTGAGTTTTCATAGTTCATTTATCCCTTAACCTACAGATAGGCTACATTGGATGATCACACTCGGAAAAATTAGGAATGTCCTCGAGGTTTCATATAATATATATGGGACTTGTATGCTAGGATAGTCCTTGGTATGTTTGGTATATAGCTCGGGCCTTGGAAAGGCATCCTACGTATCTCAGTTATGGGGGGAATCTGAGTTATCATAGTTCATTTATCCCTTAACCTACAGATAGGCTACATTGGATGATCACACTCGGACAAATTATGAATGTCCTCGAGGATTCACTATTGATCGAGGACATAATATATGATTCTAGTAGCTGGGGCTTACACACCGAGGATTCCCTTGTAATCCTAGGGTGTATAGTATAGATGAAATGATCATTGAGACTCTCTAAGCTCATATGATCTATGCTCATTGTGAGAAACAAGGGTTATAAATTAATCAATGTCATTTCACTTGAAATGGGATTGGACATAGGGATATCCTTGGATAATCAATACAGATTTCAATCATTGGAGAGGTGGTCTACGTATCATGTATATGGTAGGAATCAGATTCATCCTAGTTCTCTTAATTGAGGTTTTCACATTGAGGTTGTCCTTGCATTTGGCGCTTACACACTGTGGATGGGTATGGCTATCAAATCCTAGGATTCCCCTATGTCATGGTCTTCCTTTATAGAGGGTGTCACATGACCAAGTTGACTTGTCTGAGGGACATTGTAGGAATTGGTTGGCTTGTCCTAGAATCCATCAAATGATTTGTATTGACTCATAAGGGGGGTGTCCCAAAATTCAGTAAAAAATGGTTTGAAAATATCATGTGTCTTTGCTGAAATTCTTGGAGATCATTGCGATTCCTGACCATCATGTATAAGGGGTGTCGTGAGTCTCCACTAGCTTGCCTAGATGGTATCACGAGAGGTTGGTGGTCATGCGCAGATGCAACTGGGAATGTTGACCGATATTAGTGAATAATATTATACGAGTCGGGTGATGTATCTGAAGGACATCATAGGGCTCGAGTGATAGACTTAGATGGTTTCATGAGAGAAATTTGGTGTCCCAGAGGGGTTGTGTGTCTTTCATTGACATGTCAAGAGGATTTAGAATATCCCAATATCATGCTAATGGAATATTGTGAGATCTAGGAAATGTGTCCTAGTGTTTTCGTGTGTCCTTGTATGGCTCACGCGAAGCACATGAAGGCTATAAGGAATGTATTTTGTTTATGTATCCAAATTTTTACCTTGTTTTTATATATTGAATTGGGAATTCCATAGGATTGTTGAGTATAAGTTTATTCTGAGTCCTGTAATATCTAAAAAACATGTCGTATGTTCTTCGCACACCTTGACAACAGCCTTTCATTTGATATCTGAACAATCATGAAAAAGTAAGTTATTTATGGCGCATGATTTACCCATCAATTCGCTAGTATATTACCTAATGAAAGGCTAACCATTTGTGTGATCTGTCGCTCTGAGAAGTATTCTCTAATGCTTGGGACTTTTTCACTAAATATTTTCCTCCACATTGTATCTGTTATATTCTTCATGTTGGGGAGGGGAATTTATAGGCCTCGTCACCCCAGATGCTGACCGATTTGTGCGGCGTATCAATCATGGATCTATACTAGAGTTCGCAAAGTGGGATGACACCACGCAACATCGCGGGTCCTTTTTGTGGGGCGTTCTAAGAGAATCACCTAATTTTTAGCAATCATGAGTCTCTTCTGTCAATTCTCCTTTTATTGGATTAGATCCAATTACTAAAGAATTTACTGATTATACGGGCATGTCAAAGGAGTGTTCATCTTTCCATATTTACGTGCCCAAGGGAATTAATGAGAACTCAATGCCTTTCCTAGTGTATTTCGTCAGGCAATGGTTGCCTATCAATGTGTCTTCATGAGGTATGGTCTACTAGTTAGGAGGTTTCATGGGGTTATGCTGTGAATATCCCAGGTGCGTCGCATGTCTTTCAGCGACTATGAGAGATATATTCTCTATTTATATCCCATTTGTTTTATATTACAATGTTCAAGTATTATAAATGTTTTCATCCTGTTGTTGAGTACATTTTCTCTATTTTTTTATGATGCATCACACAACCATTATCGGTCATATGGGGGTACATGAGCATGTTGTGGAAAAATCTATTCCTTTTTCCTTAGAGCTCCAAAGGGGAGGTGCAGAGTTGCCTAGACATACTCGAGGACTTATGTGCAGCGAGGATGAAAAGACAAAGATATTTTCTAGATGAGGTGGAAATGTCACCAAGGTCTCATTGTGCCTTGCAGATCACTGGGGTGCATAACATGTCTTTCAGAAACCATGAGTACCTCTCGCCTCCTCTCCTTTATCTCTTTTGTTTTATTCTACAAATGTTTTAGACTCTCATGAGTTTACCTATATATCATTGAGTAAATTTACTCTTTTGCACAATGATATGGTGAATGAGATTTATAATCACTAGGAGTATCTCCCTTTGGATATTTTTCTCCTATTTTCCAATGAGATTTTTTGGCCTTCACCCACTAATTGTTCACGAGTGCATTGCATAACCAATGTAGGACCTTGTGATGGTGAACATGCCTTTTCTTGGATAGTTTTTTTTGCTTTACCATTGATATATTGCATGCACATGGTTGTATGATACAATAACATGACCAACGGTGTTATCATGACAAGATAGTATACCAAATGGTGCATGAAGTGTGTTTCCAGTCATCGTAAGGTAATCACATAACTCAATCCACATGAATTTGTTGTGTGGCCAAAGGTTTTGCAAAAGGGAATCGAATGATGTAAAAATCCTCATGTGATTTAGTAAAGAAGGAAAAGTGTTGGGGTCTCGTGAAGACTTTACTCGTATGTACATGAAATATTTTTTTTCATCACATGGTTGTAACAAGAGTGACATGAAACTTTTTGTGGAAAGATTAATATTGCATATGTGTGGTGCAGACTACAATCCAGTCGACATGGTGTTGTAAGGTCCGTAGCAGAGGTGCGTGGGAACAAAAACACACAAAATGAGAATCAAAATGGAGAAAACAATCAATTTTAATGTGGTTCAGTAGTATGCCTACATCCACAAGAGAAATAGAGGGAGTCACTATTTATTTCTCTCTTCTCTAGATCTCATAATAGGATTATAACATACACCTCTTATCATATCATGGGATCTTCATCCAATTTTATACATAAAAAATTTTTTTGGTTTTTTTGGGTAGCTAATATACCCATGGGAAATCCCCTGTTATTGGCTTCTATCTACTGCACTGCCCACTAAAGTTGGATAACCACCATTGACAAATTCCACAACCGCCTAAGTTGGTTGCCTCCCATAAAAGACTTCCACTGCAGCCGAGAAAAATGTTTTTGTTGATTCCTCCGCATATTAGGAGTGGCCCCCATAAATCTCCCCTCACAACATATTTTCGGTAGAATCCTCACCTATAGTATCCTTGCAGGTGTTGAAAACATCATCATCAAATCGAACACTCTTTTTTATGCCAAATGATGTGGCACTTCCACTTTCTTCACTCGATCTTGAGATGACTGTGGTCCCCATCAAATGATATAACCCTTGAGACTCCTTCCTACTATGAATCACGTCTTCACCATGCGAGACTTCCAATACACCACCTTCCATGGAAATCTTGATTCCTTTCGCATCGATCCTAATTAATGATACCAAGTTCCCTCTAATCCTCGAAACAAATTTCATATCATCTTCTTTACGTACTCCTCCATCGGTTTCCTTAAATTTCACCATCTCGACTCTTAGAACCTCACTTATTGACCCATCACCAAGTCTCACCAAAACTCACACCTACTGAAAATTATCAAATTCACATCTCGTCGTACATATGTGTACCGAGCTCCATGAATCCAAAAACCACCCATCTTCCTTTGGATTTTGAGCCCGCTTGTTCTTCCTTCATAGAAATCAAAATTTCTACTTCATGTGCCCATATCATTTGTAGTAATTACATTGAAAATCTCCCCATTCAACTCTCTCATATGAGTGAAAGATTCCCTGTTGTCACTTAGACTTTACCATTTGACGATAATTCTTTGACGTTTGCATCCTTCTCTTCAACTGTTTTTCCCAGCAACGTACCATTTGCGCTCTCCACAGTCACTTTTATAGTGACTATTTTTCTCACACAAAAAACACATGATATTTATAGAATCATGTCTCCTTGATTTTGGCTACCATTCTTTACCTCCTAACTTTCGATGTCACCTCCTCCCATGTTTATCATCTCAAATCACTATGATTTTCTCGTTTGGATGCATCTAGGGTCTTCAATATGAAACTGAATCTTGTAGTGATGCCATCACATCATATAGCTTCAATGTTTCCTTCCCCACAAGAAATACAGTCATAAGCCCATAAAATGATCTTGGTAGTGATGAAAAATAAAAAATTCCATGGTCTTCCCTTCCAAACTTCACACCAAACCTCAATAACCATATCAGGATTTTGTTGAATTTGTTGGTGTGATCCAAATTTTTTTCCCTTGTCCATCTGTAACTGGCATGATTTCTTCTTCAAGAATAATGTTTTAGGGAGAAACTTCTCCATATATCACTGCTCCAACTTGTTCCAGATCTCCTTTGGTCAGCTCTCTTCCAACACCGAGTATTTTACCTCATTCACATGACATAGTCGAATTGTGCTAACATTCCACATCTCTAGATCTTCCCAATAATCTTTACTGGTTGTCTTGGGATTTTTTCTAATAAAAAGTCTGATCATTCCCTACTAAAAAAGAATTTATTTCATTATTCTTTTCCACAAGCCGAAATTATTCGGACCATCAAACCTCTCCATCTCAAATTTCGGATCTGCTCCGCCACCACCCATCGTCGTTGTCGCAAAACATGATCACTACTGTCAATGTAGAAGCCTTCTAAAATGACCTTATGGAGTAAGAATTTTGAAACAATAAACATACATATGCATCCATAACTGTCGAAATAGTAGGTATCGACTCCTAAATCGTCCAAATCAGATACCAATTGATCGATATATCACAAAAATATATTGAACGGTTCAGATCGCATGCTGACATGGCGATGATGTGGCACTGATGTGGCACACCGAAGCAGTTGCCAGAATCTTGCAATAATTTTTCACTGGCAGCATGAACAGTACCACCTTCCATAGCACGGGGTCACTGTTCACCTGCGGTTTACACCAAACATTGACTGAGTTTACCTCCATCATTTCAGCTCTGTTTTCACCACTGCTTGCGCTGTTAGAATTGTCTCATCGTCCTCTCCTTGGATCTGGGAGCAGAAAAATTTTCCGACTACATTCAATTTTCTGGTCACCGGAAAACCTATTACCAGTTCTCCGTTTCAACTCTCCTCACTTTGGCTCTCTCTGATATGACTTGTAAGGGCTAAAATGAAGTTGTGTGGAAACAGAAACACACAAAACGAGAATCATAACTGAGGAAAAGATGATTTTAATATTGTTCGGTAGTATGCCTACGTGGTTCAGGAACTATATATTTAATTCATTGGTTTATCATCTATAACATCCCACACATGCAGAGTTTACAGAAAAGGCAAAGATTCCATGTTATGTGCATACATGTGTTGTGTAAACAGTGCTAAAGATATTCACAGGCCCCTAAATTTTGATAAATTAAAAAAGGATTTTATAGCATGGGGTCGATCCGCCTATGATAGTTTTTGATATGCATGAAAACACGAGTTTCAGTGTGGGATATCTAATTCACTGATATGGGAACATCATTATGTTTCTCTTCACATGATATCATCAAGAACAATGTCTTCATGTGATCGAAATACCAGTATGAGGAGTTAAACGTCATGAGTAAAATCCCATGATTACTCTCTTAGCTGGTGAAGATGAAGCAGAATATGACACCACCTGCATGGGATTTGTGTATAATTCTACCTCATTGTGGATAGTCGTAACATGCATTCTATATTCTCATTCCTACAGATTTATAAATTGGATCATGGCACAAAATACGGATGCATCTGAGTTTGGAATCAATGCATCTTGAGAATCCAATGATCATTCATGAATCTTCCAGACTACATACCATTTTGGAAGCTTGGCTTCCAAATTGATCCTCATGAACCATTAACATCATATATGGATGATTTCCATAGTATATCATCACTGCATTATGTACCTACTTGAAGACTGCACATAATCCCACAAGCTATATATTACTAGACTCGTATGATACATTGCGGACTCCATGCCAGCTCAACTGATGTATCCCATCATATTAGAGGTTCCTTGAATGAGACTCGAATTAATGGTGTTTGCAGTATTGGGCTGCTGGGTTGTGACATCAATATCATCTATGATAGCTTGAAGTCATAGCACCATGAGGTTAAAGAAGATGTGAGGCGTCATTTATCTATTGCATAAAATGCACCCCAAACATCATTGATTATGATTGGATAAAAAAACATCGCTCATCCCTATATGTGGAAAAGTGTGTGGCACACATTTAGTGGTGTTAGTAGTTTGATTATTTGACTAGTAGAATATTCATGGTTATGTTTCTAGTACATGTGATTATTTAAAATGGTATTATTTATAATTTAAATATTATTATCAAGACTATGTTTTAATGGATTGTTCTTTAGTTATACACATTTTTGTAATGTTTTTTTATTAATCATAATAACTAACATTGTATTCTTAACCTTATTGATCATCTGAGCTCACCCTTTTCTTATATATTTTCATCTTCTCAGGACGACAAGATGTGTATTATGACGGATATGTATGGTTATGTTAGGATAAAAATGAAATTATTAAAGGATTTTATATGATTTATTTTATGTTTTAATGTGTAATGTAGCATTAATGTATGTAATCTATCTTCAAATATTGCTAAACAGGTCAGTCCTTTGGGATTTGAGTATTGTATCTATGCCAATGTAATAAAATAAGGCAATGACTCCAGGATACTACTGTTTAGGTTGTTACAATATATATATATATATATATATATTATCAGTATATTAGAATTATTATTTCATATATATCTTATAAATTCACTAAACGTATCCTTAATAAATTCCATGTAAAGTGTGAACAAATCACATCATTTTGAGGAGACGATAGTCCACACTTCTCCAAACAAAATTATTGTATTTACACAAAATGGGATGTGAGAAGGTTTGGGTAATATAACAATTAATGAATAATAAATATATCATTACCATCACATATATCATATAAAAACATATTTCCCATCATAATTCCCACCCATGATAGGTGGTAATGGAAAAATGAATAACATCATTTTGTGAGGAGGTAGTTCGTCGTATACAAGAATGGTATGTTCGTTACGCATTAGATGGAAGTGTGTGTAAGTGCTAGTTTAAACCATATAATAACAAAATATGAATAAATTTAGGATAATTATATTTTTATATAATCAAGGGAAAAAAATAATTTAGGCGGTTAACAATGAAACTAAATAAAGGATCTTGAGGAAGGATGTTACCTCTTCTTTGGGAAAATCCTTTTGGTTTTCACCAAAATGATTCCCTGGATGGATTTATGCTCAAAGGGAGGATGCTAGAATGATGTTATTGATATCGGGATCTTTTATTAGTAGGATTTGGGTGATCAAAAATTCATGAATGATATTGGTAAGGGAGAGGGATTAGTTCCTTTTTATAGTGGAGCAGTGGTTGCATTCTTATAAATTTTGGAAAATGGAATTCCACCTGCATTTTTACCATATCAAGAGGCTAAAAAACTAGATGAAATTTTATAAAATTTATTACAGGGTCTAAATATGAATATCCAATATATTTTTGAAAAGTTTCTAGGTCATTTTGGACTTTAAGTTTAAGGTTTATACCCTTGTCAAGCTAAATTTCCTCTTAATCAATGTAATAATTTTTATGTACATTCACTAATATTTTTTTATAAAAAACTATGTTCAACTTAGTAAACATTATAAATTATTCATATTCAAAATATTTAACAAATATTTCCTAATTCCAATAAAGTAAATGGAAAAAATTAATTTAATATTAATCTCGCAAGTGGGAAGACAATGCATGTTGTAAAGTGAAAATGTTTAAAAGGTTGCTACATTTTTATATCTAATTTCAATGTGAAATTGATATCGATGACATAAATTTTAATAAATTTTTATAATGGTTATAATTATACTTTAAAACCAATGATAAATATAATTTAACATTATAAATAAATTAGAAAAAAAGAAGTTTTAAATTAAAAATCAGTATGTTTTACTATTATGGCTCCCGAGTCTCCCGGTTCTCTCTCCCCTCACGCTAGGGTTTCCCAGTGCTGCTGCTCCCTCCCTCTCATCTCCCTCTCATGGTGAGAATCCTATGACATCCCTCCTCTTCTTTCATATCTTCTCTTCCCCTTGCTCGGATGCTTCTGGCGAGCTTCCCCCTTTCTCACCTAGCTCTCTCCTCCTTTAATCCATCGAACTTCGTTCTCCTCCTTCCTCTGTTTTCCTGCTTTTCCCACTCCTCTTCGATGGTTATTCAGTTCTATTATATGATGACGACATCTGTTTTCAAGATTGTTTCCTGGGCATGACGTTGGTTTTGTGCTGAAGAGCTCCTTGTCTGGTCAACTTTCTCTGACCCCGAGTTCCTATGCACCTCTCCTAGTTGGATTTGTTGCTGAGGTAACTACTTGTTTTTGGGATTTGTGGTTCATTGTTCGAAGGGCTTCAAGGTTCTGTTGGATTTGGAGTGTTTTTTGTTTTGATGCATTCAGTTTTATTTCTCTGTTTCTATGTTTCTATGGTTTTTGTGGATTTGCATCTTCTGTTTCTATAGAGATGGATATCTGGTTACCTTTTGTGTCATCAACGAATGTATTCAAGAAGGTTCATTGGGCCCGGCGACGGTTGTGTGTTGAAGATCCTTGGCTGGTCAACCTGCTATGATCACCAGTTTCTATTCGACTATCCTAGTTGGATCTGGCACAATGGAAACTATGCGGTTTTGGGATTTGTGGCTCAGCGTTTGAAGGGATTCCAGATGCTTCCAGATTTGGTGTGCTTTTATTTTGTGGATTCGATTTTAATTTGATCTTCCCTTAGTGTTCTATTTTTGTTTTTCTTGGCGGTGGTGATGGTTTCCAGCGATCAGTTGTCTCCGGCCTTGATGGTCTTTCAGCGTGATGGATTGTATTGGGGTTGTTTGTTGTGGCTTTTGGTGGTGGATTCCAGTGATGATGGGGAGGTGTGCAGTCGATGCACATCGATCAGCTCACCGGGTTGGTGTGATTTGAAGCGACAATGGATTGAATTTTGAAACTTGGTGTGTGACGATGGATAACCCAATGAATTAGTTCTGTTTTACTATTTTGATTTTTGAATTCTGTAATGTGGGTGACTTGATGTGAAGGAATGGTTCTGTAGGGGTTCCCACTTACCTGAAAGTGTTTTTTAATAAAATAAATAAAAAGGATTGTGGTGGTAGTATGTTTTACTATTCATCAAAAAATGAAACTTCATAGAAAATTACCAAAACATCACACTATCCTAATTTTTTTATTTGAATTAAAAAAAGGGTTTTATTTTTACATATATGATTTTTAAAATTTCGAAACTTTGGATTTAAAATAGGTTCACCATTAAAAGGTCATAATAAAAAGTTTTATTAAAATACATATTTTTTGTGTAATGATGGGATTGTTACTATCTTATGTCTAGGAAATATATTCGATTAAATTAAAATAATATTTTATTTAATATATAAAATAAATATATTTCCTTAATATCATTCACACATATTAATTAATTTAATTTATTAGGGTGAAATTATTTTTTGAATATAGGATTAGTTTTTATAAAAACATTCCCTTTAAATTCAATTGGTTCATATATTAATTTCTAATTACATATAACAACTTAATTCACCTATTTATTTTCATAAGTTAGTTAATCTTATTCATGACCTCCAACTTAACTTCTATGTTTCATATTATTATATTAAATAATAATATTTTTAATACTACATCATTGTTCGGTAAAACTCGATCTTGTGTGTTATGTAGGCCATCGAGGTTAGTAAGTCTTTCAGGTAATGTAACATAAATTTGGTTTTATGTGTAGAGAAATATATACATTATGTTGAATTTAGTTCATAATTAACTTGGTGTTTCGTATATTTCAAGACAAACATATAATATAAAGATATTTTTAGTGTAGCGTGAAATGAAGAATATGAAAAAGATTAAATTAAGTCGAAATAAATACTTCACAAAATCTTAGGGTGTTACATTCTACCCCCCTTAAAATGAATTTCCCCTAAAAAATTGTCTGGTTTATCAAAGTCTTAGTACATGAAAGTTCCTTTCAAAGAAACACACTTCGTAAAAATGAATACTAAAACATCCTTTAAAAGAGGAAAGTTAGAAACAAAATGCTTTCCCAAAGTGATATATAACTAGGTTTCCACATAGGATAACACAGGTGTGAATTGAAAACTTGTACATGGAATAGAAATATAACTATAAATTTCTGATAGAGTGTGATAGAGAATAATGTCAGAAAAAATTTCGCAATCCTAAAACCATAAATATGTGATGATCTATGTGGAATTTGTTTCATTATACACAATGGTAATCAGGGAACATTTTTGATATTGAGATCCTTTTTCCTAATGTTGAATAATTTTAATGAGAATATATGATAATTTAATTTAATAAAATATCACCATTTTTTGTGTCTTTATCAATTTCCTCCTCACCCCTTTATATAAAAAGGAAGGTGAGTTTTTCATTCTTGCGACACTAAAAAATAATCAGATCAATGATAAGTAATCTCATATATCATTAGTTACCATAAAAAAATTAGTTATAAGAGGTTATACAATATGTATAAATCCTCTTGTGGTTAGAAAATACTTTAATCTCACAAAATTCATTTGAAGTATAACATAAAATTTCCCAAAATGGTTAACCTTATAACCCCTCCAAAAGTAGGAAGTCAACAAAAATATAAATAAGATCATGAAATTAGCTTAACATTGATCCCCCATATATCAAAAAGTTTATCTTGGTAGTCACATTCCGAAACATTTTATTATATTTATCATGGATTCTCTTTAAACATGGTAATAACCTAAATTTCCATAAAACCTTATTGAAAATATACATTTATCCAAAATATAATTCACTATTTATTCCTCAAATGTGCTATTATCTTAAAAAAATTTCTATTTGAAGTTTGGGTTCATACTTATAAATCTAGTAAATAAATGAGATTTCCTTAATCCAAAATTCATGTAGAGAGGGATAACCAATTCTTAGATTCATATCAAGTTCATCAAAAGGATAAACGACAAGATTTTGATATATATTATTTTTTAAAAATGCCAAAGAAAATACCCCACTATGGAGGGCCCTAATTATCATGGTTCACATCATCCATTTTGATTGTATATTATTTCAATGTGTCTTTTGACTTAAAAGGTTGTTGGAAATAGTAACCATTATTAACCCTTGGATTTGGGAACTTTTTTGGATAAATTCCCAAACTATCTATAATTGAAACACTTAAACAGGGGAGGTTAATTTTATATAGTTTTCTCATTATTATCATTAATAGATAACTTTTTCAAATATCTCTAGCATTCATCTGCTTGATGTCTATCTTTTCCACACTTAAAACATTTACGAAGCCCATTATGACAATTCTCGCCATGATTATTTCCATATATAGATCATAAAAAAGTATCATATTCTTATCTCCATGGTTTAAAATTGTCTCCTGAACTAAATCATCATATTCATGTTAAAACCAAGAGATTGATACATAACTCATAACTCCATTTCATCATTGATTACACAATGCACAATCTCTTCATAGCTACTAAAGTCTCTTCTGGCCAATTCCCTTTTGAGACTTGTCTTTAAGACACTGAAGAATCTATCAAACTTACATTCTGGTTGGATGATAATTATTGAATCATACCTTGCAAGTCTTGTGAAATTATTCTCATAGTTACTGATGGATTCATCATCCTTTTTCATTAACTCAAGGAAATCTGTTTCCATCTTCATATAAATAAACATTGGAGATTACATATAGAATAATAAGATCTTAAAACTATCCCAATATATGGATTATATTTCATATTACTTACCCATATTCATTATTAGAGTCCTCCTCTAGTTGGCTTTACCTTCCAACTATGAAATAGTAACAATGACTTTCTCAACTTTTGAACAATAGGGAATAGAGAATAACTTTTCAGTGGTATTAATCCATTTAAAAAAAATTGGATTAGAAGACCATATGAAATAAGGTGGACATTGCCGCATGATGTTCTCCAAAGAATGTTTCCCTCCTTTTATTAATTTTATGATCATCATGTTTCATATATTGAGATATTTTGGTGATCATAAGAATGTTATTTTTCCTTCCATCTCTCATAGTGTTCATATGATCATGAGAACAATAGTTGCATTGTTTATTTCAATCACCATTAACGTGGTTCCTTCGGATTCTATCCATTTAATAAAACCAAAAATCATAGATTAAGAAACATTTATCATAGTGAGTAACCACACAATCATGAAAAAAACATACGAGATGTCTATATTAGGACATCTTCATTAATCTATGAAACACTAGGGTTATACTAGGTTATTCGTAAACTAATTTTACTAAAATACTTCATGATGATTCATAATGAGATTGTGAATTCCCAAAGCATATCCCCTAGAGTGTCAAACCAGGTTCAAAATAAGGCATATTATTGTGCACCATGTTACACTGGAGTCAGGACTGATGTACATTGTAGGAGTTGTTACTCCTTGTTACATATGTAAGAGAACAACATCTACTTTTAGTATCCAAAGAAGGATGTATTTCTAAGAAATCAATAGCGATATCCTTCACCAAAATTCTTTGACATTTTACTATAATTTTCATTATCTGTAGACATATCCTAAGTGACATCCCTTGAAATATCCATAGAAATATCCCTTGGGATCTCAAAAAAGATTTCTCATCCTAGTTTCGAATTGTTTATTAAACCTTTACATTGAAAGAAACTATAGAGACCTAGGCTTAACATAAATGGATATTACATCAATTTAGATGAATATTCAGCATGTTACAAAAGTATATTCCCAAAGACTGTAATAGTTTAGTGTATTTGGAAACTTGGTACAAAATATTCTAACTTGTTAAAAGATCTTCAATGATTCCCAAAAAGATCTTCCCCATTAGTACATCTTCTTAAAACATTTATTCTTAACCTGAGGAAAGGAAAAATAAGAATGGGATGAGATCGAATTCTTTGTAAGGGTTAATAAAGGAAGCACATGAGAATAAAATGAACCTAAGGGTATGAGAACATGAGCATATAATTTTAAGATAATACCCTGAATATTAAAGATCATAATCATGAGATATGGAATAAATATTGGTTGTTCATAAGACATAAATCATAAGGAAATCAAGAGCATAATCCATGAAATCATAAAATATGAATAAAACATGGATGCTTTGGCATACACATAAGTATAGAAATTCTAATTTCAATGATACATACAAAGGCCTTCATAATAGGTTACTTATGGGATAACAAACCTTGTACCTACTTTGGTATTGGAATAACAACATGTTTACACTCTTGTTTTTGGGCATGTGATACATACTTTGTACCCTCTTACTTTCAGGCTTGAGATACAACTCATATACCTACTTATTATGTGGCTTGGGATACAACCCCTATACCTTATTATTTTCAAGATTGAGATACCACCTATGCACCCTTTGAGCTCATATACCATTTATCATTACCCAATGCATCGACAAAGATATAGTTTCCACCTTCACATAATAAACTCATGTATAAATATTACACAAGATAATAATACTTGAATCATATCATGACTCATAAAAATAGATGGGTTTCATAAACATCATATTATAACCCATGAAATGAAATGGGTATGATAAACAATTAATCATATCATTACCTATGGAAAATAGATAGGTCCCATAATCATTTAATCGAAGAATAATATGTGAAAAGAAGTGATTTTCAAGAGTATATAACCTTTGGAAGTGAAACAGGCGTCATACACATTATTCCAACAAGACATAAAACATTCAGGAAAGAATATTAATGGTGTTCTTGGGTTATATCCCTAGTAAAGCCTGAACTATAAAAAGTTATGTCATCATATACGGAGAAGTATTTTGAAAAATCAAATGCAACATTTGTTAAAGTATATAGCTTTTCTTTGAAAACAATTATTATAAAAAAATTCAAAATAATTTTTTTATAAAGAGTGATTTATAAGTCTGTTTATAACATTTATTAAAGAAAATATATTTTCTACAATGAAAAATTCTTTTTAAAACATAACTCATTTGAAAAATAATTTCCTTGAAAATAAGCCTGAAAACTTATTAACAATTCATGAACCTATATTGAATGTCTAGGTTCTATATTATTATATTAAATAATAATAATTTCAATAATATATCATTGTCTAGTAAAACTCGGTCATGTGTGTTATGAATGACATCTTGGAAAGTCAGTATTGCGTGTAATGTAAGATATCATTGGAGTTATATGTATATCATTCTAAAATTTATGATATTTGTAGGGCATGATTATCTTGTTGTTAAATATAATTCAATCCAAACATATAAAATAAAACAAATTTAAGTGTTTTGTGAAATAAAAAATATCAAAAATATTAAATTAATTTGAAAAAAATACTTCATTAAATAATAGGGTGTTACAATTCATGTGTTTACAAAGAACCATCACTCTCAATATGGAATTAACCATAAGAACTTTTACTTATGAATCCAAAATCGATACATGTCTCTCCAACATAGGTAATTCAGATTCCATCTCCAAATCTTCCCAATTCAGCATGAGAGATAGGTTCAGATTATACTTATTTAACTAAAAGGAATGGAACATTCCATGAATCGATGTCATCTAAGATGGAAAATATAAATATTATGACACCTTAGTAACTCTATCAGTAATATATAATGGTTTGGAATATATAGTAATTATTTTACCCTACTTACCAAGATTTCGGTGACCCTAACAAGGGGCCCCATTTAAAAAAAGTTGTTCACCAACAAATAATTCTACGGAGTGGTGCCAATAATCGGAAATATAATTTTGGTTACACCATGCTGTCAACAAAATGATGTCTTCTCAACCAGAAATTATCATATGTCACATCTACAAGGATAAAACCTAATAATGATATATCACCCACATCTATCTAGAATAAAAGATACTTACATGGTCGATAATAAAGCTCTTTAATGGGATCGATTTTTATTGATGATTGGTAGTTGTTATTATCTGAAAACCCCACAAAACCAATTCGATATCTAACGAGCCTATGAAATATAATAAAAATTAAAGAAAAATTTCTTCCAAGATCTAATTCACCCTTATTGTTTGACCATCCATTGGATGATGGTATGTTGCACTCAACTTGATTTGGGATCTCATTGCCTTCTGGAGGCCTTCTTAGAACCATGTGGGAAATTGGGGGTCGCTGTCTGAAACAATAGATAATGACACACTAGAAAGAATAGATGTCCCCTAAACATATAGAAAAATCAACTCATCCACTTTGGATGAATCCTTATTGGAATTAAATGGGCTTATTTGGTCAGACGGTCAATCACTACCCAATTTTCATTATTTACCTAGGGTGTATGAGGTAATGAAATGATGAAGTCCATGGTGACCTCATCCCACTTCCATGTATGAATGGGTAGTGGATTAAGAATTCCTGAGGGCCCCAATTGTTGTGCATTAATATACTAAAAACTATAACACCAAGATATGAAGTAAGATAAATATTTCCTCATTCCAGGCCACTATAACAGTGGTGCATGCCATAAAACATCATGGTGTTATAGAGATGAATGGACCACTAATATTAATTATTATCCCATACCCCCAAATTCATTGATGAAAATGACACCATAATGTGACCCGAGAAACAACAAACTCTATCAATAGTCAACAACCACACATTGGGCATCGATTGTAAATTTTTAAGATGTATAGAGAACTAAAACAACTCATCACATGATTGTTCCTTACAAATCAGCTCCATAAGTGAGGGTGTCAGCTGAAAATTGGCCAAGAATGCATCTCAACTATTCTCCTTAGCTTCCCTGTGTATCTAGGTGAAAATTATGATCATGGTTCACTCATCACTAGACTCCTTAAAAAATTGAACTTTCACAATTATACTCATGGTATCTATTACAACATTACCTTTACACAGGGTATAGATGATATCAAAGCCAAACACCTGAAGGTAATCAAGAAAAAGGAACTACCTTAGATTCAAATCCTTCATAATGAAAATTTAGTCTATGATATTATGATCTATGTTGACTAAATACTTATCCCTAAATAGATAGTGATGCCATATATTTAAGGCATTCATCACTTCTGCCAATTTTAGGTCATGGGATGGGTAATTTGTTTCATGTAGCTGGAGTTGGAGATAACCTTACACCACCACATATTCATCCTACATCAACCTTCACCCAATACTCCTACATGAGGCATCACAATCGACCACTTATTTCATTCCATATTCAAGAAAAGTAAAAACATGGGTTGTGGTCAATTGATTATTAAGCATATGAAGACATTCCAATCTCTATTATGACTTTACCCATTTCTGATTAAGCGGATTCATGGGTGAATAATGTTGAGATAAATCTCTTACAAACCACTTATAATGCCCTTCCAGGCCAAAAAAGATTCTTATTTTGAAAACATTCCCCAGCCGCTCCCATGACATCATATCATTAATATGCCTAGGGTCTACTAAAACCCCATGTTCAAAAATTAAATGGCCCATAAACATCCCCTCCCTGATATAGCAGCTACTCATCAGGAGGTTTGTTCAGAGACCTGACCACAAAGAATTTCCAACCTGATCCTTAGGTGCTTCTCATACTATTCTAGGTCTCAAATTAGACCAAGATGTCATCCACAAACATGATGAACAAATAGTTTAGGTACTAGTGGAACAACCATTTTATATATTCCATAAATACCATTAGAGCATCTTCATCATGAATGACATGAAAAAAAATACTCAAAATGGATATACCTATATTGGAATCCTATCATATGAACATCTACCTCCTTGAATCTGACTAGGTGATACCCATAATGAAAGTCAATCATGGCGAACCATCTTTCCCCCTAACCTGATCAAGTGGGCCATAAATGTGAGTAAAGGTATATTTATTCATGATAAATACATGATTCATCTTCCATTAATTGATAAAAAACTATAGAGATCCATTGAACTTCCTAGAAAACAACACAGGGGTGGCCCAAGGTGAGTTGGTCGAGTGAATGAATCCTTTGGATTCCAAATTTTTCAGTTGTATATTTAGTTACCTCAATTCCATGGGGGCCATAAGATATGAGGATCAAGATAGAAGTTGTGTTCCTCACACTACATTTATAGTGAAATCCATATCCCACTCTGGAGGAAACCCTGAGAAATCATCTAGAAACGTCATTGGAAACTCATCCACCTCATGAGGTAATCTTCCCTCATAACCTATATCATCATACTCTAACATGAGCGATGAGATCTGAGAAATGAGGTTTCCCATAATAGGAAGTGGAGGTCCAACATGCCTTGACTGATGATCCCATTCACATTGAAAAAACTAGGTACTCCCATCTGGTTCCAAAAAAATCACTCTCCCTCTATAATAATCAATGTTATCCTAAAAATGCACAATAAAATCTATACATATGATCATTTCAAAGAGTTCTATATCTAGAACAATGAAATATCATTCCAAATTGACCCACTATAGAGTGATCATGTAATATGGACACCTAATACTATGCTCTCTCTTCTTTCTAGGTAGAGTCATTAACTCCACCATGTAAAAAATGAGCTAGATTGGAAAATAAAATAGATTCACAAGGAGAGAAAAAATGAAAAAAATTAGTAGCACTCGTATCAGATAGAAAAAAATCTATGTATGATGAAATGATAATAATACCATGAACCATTATAGTCCATGAATCTTATTCCATGGGTACTTGATCCATAACATGAAGGCTCCATGTCTCTACCAGGGTTTGAGGATGACTATTAACCAATATATATTTATTAAGTTGAATTTGTCTAGAAGTATATCAATACCTTACCCTCATGAAAACAAAACCCAGAACCCGCTTTCTCATATGGATTTAACTTGGATGTCATTCACCGGAAGACTATAGAATCTACACCTCCCAAATATGGGCATGAAATCATGAAAATCCAATACAAGTTCGTCATAAATCCACACTTATGGAATGGCATAGTTGGTACTCGACAAACTAATTTCATATGTCCCAACCTTCCATATTGATGGAATAAGACATATCTAAAATCGAAAGCCACATATGAAGATGGTTGGGATGGATGGCCATAACTACCCCCTTCTTCTCTTGTTTTTCATGCTTCCTTTTATTCTTAGACTAACCAACACTAACATAAACCATTTCTAAAACTAGCCTAGGGAAACCCAAATTTCTAGCATGATCAATATCCACCATTAGATCTCAATCAACTACCTCAGAATAGGTATTCAACTTAAAAATGAAGTATTGGGATACAGTTTCCGGTTTCAACCCGATTTGAAATCATTTATCCTTCAACTACTCATTAAAAACTACCTCAGGTTTGAAATAGACTAACGATGCAAAGAGGATGGTGTACTAACATGGTATGACCCCTGGAAGTTATCCACAAACTCCCAGGTCTTGGAAAAGAAAAAGGAATTAGGGAAATATTTATCATTTAAGATAGCCTTGATGTCCTTCCAACCCATATGATCATGATTTCTAGAATAAATCACTGAGTCCCACAAATTCTTACTAGGACCTTCCAATAAGAATAGACCACAATTCACCGGAAGTGCATCAGGAGTGTCATGAAACCTGAAAAACATTTTGATCTTTTCAATATTTATATTCATAGGGATTTTTACTACCCATGAAAGAAGGAGGATTTTTCTTGAGGAACTCCTAAGCCTTTTCCTTTTCCAAACCCAATTCGGCTTTATTAACATGAGAAGGAACATATCCTAACACATGATCCAATGCTCAAAGAGACTGAACCACCACTTCTACTAGTCTCTAATCAATTGGCATTACCAGAAAACTAGGTTTCTGTAGCTCCATCCTTTATCAATGCTAAGAAAACAATGAGAAAGGGAACTTTTAACATAGCTAAAAAAGCGATGTTAAAAGACCCCTTTATCAGTGCTTCTTATAGCGATGATAAAGTCCCCCCCTTTATCAACGCATTTTTAGCATTGTTAATGGAGAACCATTCATCAGTTATTTTTTTAGTAGAGCTAATAAAGGGTGGATTTATCAACACTTTTTTTAGTAGCACTGATACAGTTTATATTTCAGAAATATCAACATGAAAAATAATATGTTGTTATATAAGTATATTTATATTGATATAAATATAATATATATTTGTTAAATATGTTTTAGATAAGAATATAGAGACAATTACATTTAATATATACAAAATTTAGTGAATTTGGATTTAAAATATTATTAATTAATTATTTTCTAATTATCATCAATTAATAATAATTTAATAACTGTTTGAAGACAAACAAAAATAAAAAAAAAACTAATAGAAGGTTTAAAGTAAGTTGAAAATGTATCTCAAACTTCAAAAAACCAAACCTTTTCATTCCGGTGTCTGTTTAAGCTCTACAACATATCAAAGTGAACAATGAGATGATCTCTACACAATAATTACCTAAGGGAAACTTCAGTCACGTTTTCAAGGCCTAAAAGGCCTAGAAGGCCTCCAAAACTGAGTTTTTAGTCGGGATACCCTTATTTGTTAACATTCAAATATGTATAAATTCAGTCCAGGATGTCCTCTAGGCCTGTACCACATATCATATCAATGATTGTTTTATTTTCTTTAATTCTACTGGTTGAGGAGTTGAAACGGGCTTCTGGATTAGAAGTTATGATCGTTTTAACATTCTATGGCTTTTCAGATACACATATATATGTATTTACTCAAAAATATATATGTGTGTGTGTCTGTGCGTGTCTATATGTGTGTATGTATTTTATATATATAAGTATGTATATATTTATTTATTTATTAACACACATAAAAAACATATTTTATAAAATTATTTAAATCCAATCTTATAAATATTTTATAATACACAAATGAATATAGAGATAAAAAATGATAACTAAAATTATATATAAATAAATATAAATATATATTAATATATGAATAAATATATATATATACCAATATATGACTAAATATTTATGTATTAATATATCTAAGTAGATTAATTTTAATATGAATCTATATTAATATACGAATAAATATAACTATATATATATATATATATATATATATCTGTTAATATATGAATATATATATATATTAATATTTGAATAAATATATATGTATTAATATAACTAAATATATTAATATTAATATGAATCTATATTAATATATTATTATATATATATATATATATATAAAGAGATATATCATTAAATAGAGAAAAACAACTAAATAGCTTAGTGGTAAAGGTGAAGGCGCACAAGGGAGGAGGTCTCAAGTTCGAGTTCAGGTGGAATTAGGGAGGGGTGTGCGAGAAAGTGTGGGATGCGCGGGCAAGTGAAGAGCATGGGAAAGTGGGAGGGGTTCCTCCTATGGCTAATAAATGGGGGGTCAAGTACTCTTAAAAGCTCCCCAATCATTTTATTTTATTTTTTAAATTTTTTTGACTTTTATCAGTGCTAAGAAAAGCGCTGATAAAAGGGGTCTTTTATCAGTGATTAAAAAAGTGATGATAAAGGACCTCTTATCAGTACTTTTTGTTGCGATGATAAAAGACCCCTTTTATCAGTGCTTTTCTAACGCTGATAAATTGGACCCCCTTATCTTCACCTCAATTAACATCACTTTTCTAGTTCTATTAATTCTATTTTCTAGCACTGATATAGGTCATATTTGTAGTAGTGTGGTGAAGGAGAACTCTCTCTGAACACATAACATGGTTTCACAATAAATCAACATGGCTTCAAGATGCTAAAACACTTAATAAACCAAATAAACCATCAACAAAATTTCAAAACATGTTTCAACAACAAAAACATAAAAAATAATTATAAATTAAAACCTTAAACATATCAATCATAGTTAAAATTCTGACCACTCCACCCCCACTAAGTTTCCACGCATAGTATTTAGCCAATAAATTTCAAATGAATAAGGAAAAACCCAATTTTTGAACATCCCATGGTGACCCAATGCCTTTCATGAGGTATGTTTTCAAGACACCACACTTGAAACTAGAACCTCAAGCCCTGATAGTCATACCTCTATTATATCTTTAATCTCCCAAATATCATGACCCAATGAAAGGGATAACCATAATCTGGTACAATGTTTTCTTGAACCAAGGTGAGCTACCATCTAACTCGATAGCGGACTCTACTTGTGGCATGGCCTGAAGGGTGTTATCGATCCACACGGGCTAGGAAATAGTGCCTTGGAATCAAACACCACATTGTGTATTTTTTTCACCAATAATAAACAAGTAAAAAAAATCCATAATAATATAACACCTGATCATAAAAAATATCCTAAATCAAAAGAAATGTAACTATCACAAGTTAAACATTTTACATTTTTTCCCAATAACAAAAAAGCCAAAATGGGGAAGGGAACCAACTAAAAAACTATATCACCATACAATAAGAGGTACAAACCATCCCTGCCACCTCTACCAACACCTAAAATAATAGGAACACTAGAAATTGAATTCACCATTACCACCACTGAACAATTTTCCTTTACCCAGGTAAAACATAATAATGTTTACATTGAACTAAGGGTGTATGTAGGGTGGTAGACAATTCATAATAGGATACCAAAAAAATATATCTAATAATATAAAATCATAGGACAAATAAATATTCTAGTTTTTATGAAAAATAATGAATGAAATTTTAAAAGAACATACTTTGAAATTTAAAAGAAAGTAAACACGGAAATATATTGAAAGATAAGTATAGAATCACATGAGCACAGAAAAATCCTAAGGCCCAAGGGTTAGTTGGGTCCAAGGATCCTTATACCTTGGTGATATGAAACAAACCCCAAATTTTCTCATGCATGATCCATAAAAGGGGAATCACATCTCAAGGTCTAGTGATATCTAATTTTCATATGTTAAGTTAGTGTTGCATCTTCAAACCTTCATGGGGAATAAGACCTTGGCCCTATCAGAGCCTCTAGCATACTATAACTAGTCTTCCCTACCTATTTACGTAATGTTACAATGTTCTAAATTTAATTAACTATATAATAAGAACCACATCATACATACACACAAATCCAACCATAGAAATAAACATTAAAAACCACCATTTTCAACATGTAAAACCCTTTAAAACCTTTACACACAATGAATCATTTTGAAAACATGATTCAAATCACCCACAGAAGCCATAAAACTCAAATAGAATGCATAAAAAGCATACAAAAATCATCCGATAATGCTAAATCATGGAACCACCTACCATTATAGCAGAAACTTTTAAAAAATGGATGTAAACCACAAAAGCACCAAGAGGAGACATTATAATGGCACAGAAACCTGTAATCATCATGATCCAACCTAATTAAGAAAGGTTCATCCATATTTAGGGAAACCTATCCACTTACAAAAGAAAACCCAAGAAGGGAGTGGGATAATACTATGAAATTGAATGAAACATGAAAAGGGGAGGTTTACATGATCATTTATGGAAGATTATACACTATACCACCAAGAAAACTATGTTGAAGGGATCCAAGAGGGAAGGGGAGACATGCCTAAGGTTGTAGATCTTGAATGTGTAAAACTATGGGAAGATTAGAGTTAAAAATGGGGATGATTAGTTTAAGAATATCAACATTTTTAATGTTTTGGATAGGAAGTAATTTTTTTAGGATAAGGAACAAACTTGTGCGGTGAACCATATGCCTCAATCAAACCAACTGTTTAGGAACATGGTTATCCACACACATGTATAGAAATATGTGCAGCCTAGATAGTGCCAATGTCTAGGGTTCAAGGTCTCTTATGAGCTGGTAGATGGTTTCTACTAATCTTGCACCAACATTACGACACCCACTACCAAAGCTAAAAACCACTACTTTAATAAAAATATACCTCAAAAAGATATGAAATACACATATGAAAATAAATATAATATAATATTTCATCAAAATGAAATCACAGATGTGACACAATGACCACAAGACAAGTTATAGAAATTATCCTGGTTTTCCTAGTCATCATGTATGACCATTAAAAACCTCTTTTTAATGCCTTTATGTTTCATGGTTCCCAATACCAAGCACTAACCATAGGTTATTATAAAATAGATCATTCAAAAACATAAAATAGATGATTTTAACATATTTTTATCAATCACAACCTAGAACAATCATTAGAAATCTTAGACCCTAAAACACAACAATTAGAAAAATATCATAGAATCTAGATAAAAATTTATTGATTTTCACCCATCCCATTATCTATTTCATTTTTAAATTTCATAAACTCTATAATTTTAAAGAAATTATTTTAAATCAATAATTAATTTTCATAATTTGAATAAAATTTCATCAAATCATTTTCTAATATGCCTATTTTTGAATGTTATAAATGATAATAAAATTTAATTATTACTTTTTAATCCACTTGTCACTAAATCTAACACATAATCATAAAAACATTATAGTAGTTTAAAATTGACACTTCTATGAAAAACGTAATAAGAAAATACATCATTCATAAAAATTAATTCAAAATTCATTCCTGATCCATTATTACATAATTGAATTAATTATCTATGAAAATGACTAGTTTTTAAATTAAAATGAAAACCAAATAAAGGATTAGACACCCAAAATACAATTCTTCTCATCAAAACTAATTAAAAATATATAATGAATGTTTATAAGAAATTATGAATTCTTAAAACAAATTACTTTTTTAAGTAATAAAACCAAATATGGAATCATTATATCAAAATCATTCAACTTTAAACATTTTATGAATAACCAATTTAAAAAAATCCTCCATTTTAAAATGTTATCATAACAAACTGAATATTTGGATTCAAAAGGACCTTTTATATCATTTAGATCTCAAATATATCCACCTAAACATGAATTAAAAAGAATTTCAACTATAATTTTCCACATTCAACACTCTATGAATCAGTTAAAGAAAATTTATAATAGAAATATGATTATATATATATAAATAATTTAATTTTTCAAGTATTAAAATATACTATAGACTAGATTTTTTTTTAGAATTTTCCTCAAAAAACTTATTTTCAAACTAATTCAATTAGTCAAAAATGAAATACCATGTCAATGGTTATTTTTGTTGTCAACAATGATGGATGTATTCATGATAATCATGTTTTTAGTATGTTTATAGGAAGGAATTTCTTTAATGTTGGTTGAAGATCCCAATCTTGTTGGGAAGAAGTATGGAGTTCCCAAGATAAGTGTTTTTAGGATTGAATAAAGGATAAAAAAATTTATTGATTATTTTGAGTGTATGAACACGTTAAAAATATAAATCATATTGGGTTTTTTATCGTGTAAAACACCCAATCCTAAATCACCTGTTCTTGGCCAGAGTACCATATGAATATTTGCATGCCTCCCCATATGCATGCAGTTTTCGACTATAGGTGGAAGTCTGAAGTGTACCATAAGGATTCTATTTTCCCTATAATAATAACCATATATTATAAACATAGTATAATATTAATTAATAACCATATATATAAACTTTTTAAACTAAAACTATAACTTCATACAGTAACAAATGGGACCCAAGTTGTATAAGATAAACTGAAGGCCCCCCAATGTTGGTGGTTAAACAGTGGATAAACACTGAAAGAAATAAACTAAAGATACTATAATGGATTGCAATCATTATTGTGTTAGATATATTCAGTTAAAATCTCGGTAAAAAGTTTTATAATAATCATTATATAATACCACATATAGAAACACAAAATCAAGTAATCCTTAGCTAGTGTTCACTTTATTACATTGGTACAAGATATAAAGAACCACACTACATATGATCGATCAGTTTAGTAGTCATGAATAAAATGATATTTACATGATTCTTATATTAAATTGGAAATATAAAATACATATCATAAAAAAATATTCTAGGACTCTTGAATTTAATTATAATATCATTCTTCAAATCCTTGTCAAAAGAAAACAAATAAAGGGTGATCTTAGATTCTCATTAAACTTTAGTTATAGAAAAATCTATCATGATTCAATAATACATAATCAATATGGGAACATACTTTACTAAAAAAAATATTCCATTTAATCCATAACGTGATCATGAAATGAATCCATTGATAATATCAATTCATTACTTTCATGGATAGTAATAACAAAATTCTCAATGAACAAATTTCTTAATACTAGTCATCATGATCTCAAACATCACGATATCTATACTGTTAATTTATTTTTCTAAGACAATTTAATTTATGGTTATATATACACTAGAAACCCATTTAATTTTACTAATTTATTTTTCTCATGACACCTATCAATTAATTGAGGAACTATCTATAACCAGGCCCCTCCCATCACTGCATATCAAATGCATTACCCAAATATTGAATTATAATTCATATACAATATATATTATAAATTTTTTTGGTATTGAGTAATGAATATATAACAATAATATTTTACCAATCAATTAAAAAATATTGAATTTAAAACACCATATGTATAATTAGCCTATGGTTTAAGAAATACTCATATCTGTGATATAAAGAATATAGATATTTATGAGAAATATATTGTTTAATGATCCAAAAAAGTGAATGTATAATGAGAAAATTAATAACCACAATGTTATTTAGAGATACAAGATGACCATAAATTCATTAATAATGATTATTTTATAGAAAAATAAATTATTTTGAAAATTAGTTTAAAATGTAAGTGAAATTTTGAAAATAAATTTTCATTAATGAATTTTATTTTTAAAGCCATTGAAAAACTTTAGAAGAAGAAAAATATTGTAAAACAATTATAGCGGTGGTAAAATAAATTATCACCTTATACATTAAAAATAAGTATTCCTTAGATTTTTTTTCAAATAAAGTTAAAAATAAACATTTAAAAAAATATTATAAAAATTACATTCAATCATAGTAAAAATTCATGGATAAAAAAAATATCCTTAATAAATTATTAGACTAAAAAAATACTTTTGTAAAACAATTTTGAAAAAATATGGACATATGATAGGAATATAGCTGATCAAAAAGAGAAATAATAATGGATTTTATTATCATCATTTCATTCATAATTAATATATTAAAGATAATAAAATTTGAAAAAAATGTGTCAAATACATAAATATATAGAGGATAAAAATTGATTGATTTTATGAAGGATATGTTATATTTTTCCTTCAAAAAACAATATAATCAATCCCAAAAAATGAGATTTTAAAAAAATCATACCATTTTGGAAGACTTTTAAGAAAAATATATTTGAAATAATAAACTTAAATTGAAACTTTAAACATCAAGAATGAATATATATTCCTGTTAAATATATAAAAGGGACAATATATACATAACATAAATGTAAATAGCTATATATTACCAAATATATCTCAATGGAGGGAAAATTGAGATGAAATCTCTTACAAAGATCATACTATTTAAGGGATACTTAATTAATGAATTGATTGTGTGTATCAAATGTAAATCTACATAAAACAAGTAGAAATATAAAATAAATAATCAAATTTAATTATATATATATAATCTTATCATATCAAATACAATTAATAATTAACATAACATAAGGAAAATAAATTGAGTTATGAAATCCCTTACCTAAAGGTAATCTTTCCACATAACTAATATAACCTATCAATGGACCCATGAGAATCATTAATTCTCAAAGGGTTACCAAATATAGATGTTTATAAACATGAAACAAAAAAAACACTAAACTATAGGGTAGTATAAGATATGGAAGTCTGAGGTCAAACCCACAGAGACGAGGTTGAAGAAAATATTAGTTAAATAAAATAAACCCAAATAGTTTCAATTTGTATAAATTAAATCTAAGATATCAATAATTTTATTAGTGGGGAATATTGGAGAAGAAAATATAAAATTGGTGTTAGGTATTAATGATTGTAGGATTATGAGATGAAATAGTGTGATATAATCAAATAACTATCACGCGGTTTTCTGAATGAAGTCCTTGAGAGAACAATGGTCATGTAAAATGATTTTCATCCTAAATTATCCTTTTCTAAAGGATAGGAACATTGGATTACAAATAAATGGTAACCGAAAACCTAATTTAAACATAGGTAATAAATAAACCCAATGATCGGGGAAGAATTCTAAACTTTAGATCCCATATTAGACAAACATGTTCAATCAAATCAGGCAATGATCACGCTCAAAGAAAGAATGAAATTAAAGGCATTCCTCAATACACTCACAATGATCATGGAAAAAATGAAATCATAAAATAGATAGAAATTAATAATAGATGTGAAATACAAATATAAATTGTTACCAAATATAAAGTACCTCATTCAATAAATCCTCATTTATTATGCATGCCTTAGAGTAAAGAAAACACCTTCTCATAATAACCATGAGGAGGTTTAGAAAATGAATAAAGGAAATCAAATAAAAAATGGAGAAGCAACAGGGTTGTGTGGTGGGGTGCGTCTCCGATGGAAGAAGCTCCTCCTTCATATCTAGAGCCCTCCAAGGCACAGCTGAGGTTAATTTTATATGGCTTATGGGTCAAAACCTTGGATGCAACATTCAATAAGATATCTGTATATATTTTTTAGTTTACTTAAAAACACATGTTGTGTTATATATTTTTATTTTATGTAATCCATGTCAACAATGGGTTTTCAATATCTCTATATCTAGAGGTTTAATAAGGTGTATTTCTGTACATATTGTGTAATTAATTTTCAAATCATATATCCTCTTCATGACTTCCCATATGTGGATTAAAATTTATAAGAATCTTGAGTCATTTAATGGGTTTTCACGACATGTAAATTTTTATTCCTTTAGTTCCACAATATCACTTCATCAAGAAAAACCTGGTGTCGTGCATTGTTCATTTTCTAATGATTCATCATTTACTACCACAAAACATAAAAAAATAAAATATTAAAGTATTGGAAATCTTAATCATTTAAAGACAAAAATTATTACCTATAAATACCATAAATTTTATGCATGAAATAAACTTCTCAAATACCCCCACACTTGAATTCATACTTGTCCTCAAGGATAGAATCTCAGCACACTGTAATAGACTATCAACCTATTATTCTTCAAAATATGTTTCAAAAAAATACAAATTTATCAAATGAAATATTAAATGTTCAACCGTAATTGGTATAAAATTCATCAATGCTTTAATTTTCAATGAAATAATCCAACTAAGTATTTTACTTTTATCCTTTGAAACAACTTTGCCTTTTGAATCATCCATTCACTTTTCAACTCATTGTCAATATTAATTCCACTTAAAATTTACCTAACATGAATTTTTTTGCTCATTATAATAGTAAAAATGTATATAGAACTCATCACATACCTCAAAAACGTGTAATTTAACATAGGATTGCAAGGTATCTAACATAAATACATTGTAAAGATATAAATCATGATTAATCATGAGGGATTCACTTTTTAGTATCAAATGACTCTGAGGCTTCAGGGTAGGTATATAAACGATATAAAAAGTATATTATAAAATGGATGTTTGACTGTAAATTTTAATTCATGATATCAAAATATAATCTCAATAAAGATCTCTATCTATATATGTCATCTCTCTCTTCCCCTAAAAAGATCAATGTGGGCCCATGATACATGTACACATAATTAATGAATCAACCTCTCTTACTCCTTATTTTTAAAATATATTTTTTTTTATTTTTTTAAATCAATTCTTAAGAAAATATCACATCCCCCACCTAACCACATATGATCAAGTGATTGTCGGTCTAGAAAATTTTGATTTGTGATCTTCCCAAGATACAACACATTTTTTATTTTTTTTATTTTTTTGAATGATTTTTAAAAATAAAGGTGAATGATAAAATACAATTAATATTGTCATTTTTTATCCCCAAAATAAAAAAAACTCCCTGAAAAATATCCACAATGATGTATATCTTGGTACACCCTATAATTTTCATAGCGTACACTGATTTTATTCAATATCATGAAAAAAATATAGTGTAATGTAAGAATGGATAAGATAAGCTTGTAACATGTATCATTTCATAATAAGGAAATTTATTGAATCTATAATATTTAAAATATATTATTGTAATGTGGGTCTTAGGATATAGGGTTAAGTAGTTGGGGTTTGGATTAGTGGTAAGCACCCCATAATACTACATGTAAAATGGGGGTTCAAAGCCCATGGGGTGTAGGTTATTGTAGCAGCGGCGACACTGTTCATCAGTGGGTACTGTAGCAGCGGCATGGAACTGTAGCGGCGGCGATACTGTGCGGTACTGTAGCAGCAGGTTACTATTCACAGAATGTGAATTGGCCTTTGAATTTGGGCCTACAGGCTATGTAATGGGCTACAATCCCACTGGGCCTTTGGGCTATGTAATGGGTTTCCCTCTACCCAGTTAAAAGAGGTATTTGCTTTGATTTAATAATAAAAATGAGGCTTCGTCCCCAACCTTTAAAAAAATATAGGGTTAAATAAAAAAATTCCTCACTCATTTTAAAATTTGTTTCGTTCAGTCAAATCTTTGATAAGATGAAAATAAATTTCCAAAAAAAAACTTGATGGAGTTTATCATGAAATATACTATAGAAAGAATAGAAAATATTGGCTCATTGGATGTCTCAGAAATGTGACTAATGATTGGGACTTCCACCCATAAAAATGCATATGAATAATTAAAATAATTAATACAATCATAAAAAAATCAATGCATGGCCAAATCTCAAAAAAAAAACCATTTAAAATGTTCAACATGCTCCATAAAATCATGATTTCCCAAATACTAATCCATATGTTTATCTATTCTATATATTTTCCCATTTTTTCATTCAAATTTATTGACAATGAAATGTAAATACATGGCATGATAATTGTTCTAGGTAGCTAATGTATGATAGTTTAGTTGAGTAAACCAAGAATAAAGTGTGTTTATGAAATTTGTAGATAAATCTGTAAAAACATTAATTTGGGGAATACAGTGGAAATTTTTTTTAATTTAAAAGCTTAATCCCCTTTCAATTTGATGTTTCTAATTTGGATTTTTATGTACTTTTTTCACCAAATTCAGGATGTTTAATTATTTTCACAACATATATTTTTTCTATGTGATGTGAATGTGGATTACGATATGTAATTAGTCCAATGATTTATCTTCCTTTTACCTATTGCTGTTTTCAGTGCCTTTGATGGACATGAAATAATAAATATAAAAAAGTGAAAGACCAAAACTTTTAAATAATTCTTAAAAAATTGTGAATTGATATTAAATCCTAAAAAAATTAAATCTTAAGAAATAAGTGAATATAAAATATTAAAAGGTAGTAAAAACTTAGTTTTCCTCCCAGAAGATACTCTTTTTTTAACAGTCATTTTGCTCAACTACACCCAAGTTAGTTCATTGGAGTATGGTATAGGGCTAACTGTCTTGTGTTTACCCATTTCTGACTTTAAAATCCTCCCAATATAGCTTGAATTATCCTCATCTAATTTGGAAAGAACCTCGAAGGTGGTGACTAGATTCTAAACAACATGATTATAAAAATAAAGGATCTCAGCATCTTTCCAGACTCAGTAAAATTAATCTTTTTTAAATGGCTTGCTAGATATGTTAAGTTTCTTCAATGATCATTTTAGGTGATGTAGTCAGCTCTTTAATTTATTTTTTTTTGTTACTTTTTCTTGTTGTTCCTCTCCATAGTCAGTGTATGGTGTAGTTTTTTTCTTTTCCTCTTCTTCTTGATACTATTTACTGAACTGTGCTTCGACCAACTCAAGATATGTAATAAGGTAACCCTATGCATTGTATTATAATCCTATAAATTAAAGGTTATCATGGTTAGCAAAAATATAAACAACTGTAGTGGTACTTATCTCCACTTCATTGTCCATGATTCATTGATTAATACACTCCTCATAGAATTCTGGCTCTAGGCTATGGGCTACCATTTATATAAAACACGGTTATGATTGGGGGTGCTCATTATATTGAATATTCATCATTTTAACTTCATTGAGTAGTTTTTATGTATAATCTAGCATGAAGGAAAACCTCTCCATGGTATTCATTCCACTCTAAAGTCCAGCTATCCAAATAAAAAATACCCAATGTAGTAAAAATGAAAGAATAAATAAATAAAATACCTATTATAAAATATGAAATAAAAAATTTGAGAATATAATTTGTGTAAATTATTTAAGAAATAAATTCTCTGCGCCTATCCTCAACAATGACACCAAAATTTTGATAGCCTCATTGGCGTCATTAATTCCTATAGGGTTACTGAATTTAGAAATTTATAAACCTAAAACTAATAAAATGATAAATTGTAGGGAAGTATAGGATTTGAAAGTCTAAAATCGATTTTAAAAACTGAAATCTAAGATATCAAGCAGTTTGTTGGTGGAAAAAGAAGGAGAAGAAAATATAAAATGGGTGGAGGGTAGTAGTGATTCATGGTTTAAGAGATGATAAGGTATGAAATAATAAAATAAAAATCATGCAGTTCTCAGAATAAGTTCTTAGCGAGTACAATAGTGATATAAAATGCTCTCCATCCTAAGTTCTACTTTTTTAATTTCTAGGTACTTCACATTACAAAGAATGGGTAACCCAAAATCAAATTTAAACATAGGAGAGAGACAAACCCATTGGACATCGTGGATGTCTAAACCCTAGTTCTCAGATAAGATAAATGAATTCAATTAATTATGGAAATGATAATTCTGAAATAATGCAAAAAATTAATTCCACTCCATATTCCACTCATAATAATCACAAAAAATAAATAAATTAAGAAATATATAATGATAAATAACAGACATGACATCCCAATATAAATTAAAAACAAATATAAAATACATCAAATAATCATTCCTCATTCCTCACACATTCCAGAGAAAAAAGCACTCTCTCATGCTAACCATGAGTGGGTATAGAAAATGAATTCAGAAAATACTTTAGAAATATCACAAAGAAACTAGGCTCTATGGTGGTGTGTTTCTCCAATAGATAAAGCTCCTCCTCTGGATCTGAATCCTTACAAGGTGAGACCGAGGGGTGATTTTATAAGGATTTTTTGTCGAACCCTAGGCCACTACATTCAATCCAGTATCAGTGTATCTTATTTTTTTTATTTCCTAAGAAACACATGGTGTGTAATATAGTTTCGTTATGTGTAATACATGTCATCATCATGTTTTCTATATCTCTCTATCTTCAACATTCATGATGTGTACTTTTTTTCATGTTGTGTAATGGATTTTCATAGTGTGTCGCCTCTTCATGAATTCCCATGCGAAGAAAAAGTTCATTGGAATCTAACATCATGAAATGAGATTGCATAACATTTAGATTGGTCTTCCTTTAGTTATACATATCCTCTTAATCTTCAAATAAACGATTTCGAATGTTGTTCCTTTTCAAAAGATTCATCATTTCCTACTATAAAACATAAGAATAAAAAATAAAAATCATGAATATTTTCAATATTAACCATTTAAATACACAAAAAAATACCTCAAAATTTCATAAAAATGTACACATGAAACACACTTATCAAATACACCCACACTTGAATTCATAATTTTCCTAATTGATGAAATCTCAACACACTAGAAAGGACTATCACCCAACCATGATTCAAATTCAATTTCAAAAAAAGTAATTTGTCAAATGTAAAATAAAATGTTCAAGTAGAAAAGGTATAAAATTCATTAATGAATCACTTATCAAAGAAACAAGTAGACTAAGTATTTTACCTCTCTGAATTGAAACAAGCAAGCATTTTCTATCATTCATTTTCATTTTTCAACTCATTATCAATATGAATGAAACATACAATTTACCTCTTATGAATTTTTCTTCACATCATCAAGGTAAAAATGTATATATATTTCATCACATTTCTCAAGAAAATGTAACTTACCATAGAATTGTAAGGAATGTAATATCTCCACCTCATAAAGACAAAAATCACGATTAATCATGAAGGCTTCACCATTCTGGTTAAAATAACTTTGAGGTGTCAGAGTAGGTACGTAAATGATGTAAAAACTAAGGCCCATATAGAAGGTTTGACTCTAAACTATAATTAATGATATCAAAAGATAAGCTCAATAAAGAGCTCAATCTTCAGACTTCATCTCCCTCTTCCCCCAAAAATCTCAAAGTTGGCCCATGATTCATGTAAGCATTATTAATGAATCACTATCTCTTTTTCTCTCTTTTTATTTTTCCTTTTTATATATATTTTTTCAAATTTTTAAAATATATTTTTAAGAAAAATATCACACCCACCTCTAAACAACATACAATCAAATGATCAATACTTTGGAAGATTGAGATTTTTGATCTTCTTAAGACACAACCCATTTTTTATTTATTATTATTTTGAATGTTTTCAAGTAAGATATATGAATAGTAAAATACAAAAAAATATTTCATGGACTCTCCCTAAAAAGAAAATTTTTATAGAAAAATTTCCATAATGATATATATATACTAATACACATTATAAAATTCCTCCACCACAATAATTCATTTCAATATATTGCACAACATTTAGAGGAAGGATAGAATGGATAATATGGGCTTGTAACATCAGTCCTTTCCTAATATGGGTTTTCATGGATTCTATGGTCTTAAAAATAGATTAATTCATAGTGGGTCTCAAGATAAAGGGCTAGATAAAAAATAATGTCGCTACCATTTTAAAAGTTATTCTATTTAGTGATAGTTTTGATAAGTGGAAAATAATTCTCTATAAGAAAACATGACTGAGTTTCTCAAGAAATATACTATAGAAAGAATGGAAAATATTGGCTTTGTGGACGTCTCAATATTGAGACCAATTATTGGAACAACTAATCATGGAAATGAAAATGAATAATTAAATCAATTAATGTAATCATCAGAAATTCAAAGCATTAATAAATCATATAAAAATTTCTTTTAAAATGTATAAAATGGTCCCCTAAATCATGATTTCTCAAATCATAATGCACATGTTTATCTCTACTAATTCTTTTCCCCATTTATCTCATTTAAATTTATTAAAAAGAAATTTAAATACATTATGTGGTTATTTTCCTAGGCAGTTTGTGTCTCTTAGTTCAGCTTTGAAATGAAAGATTCAAGTGTGGGAATTCAATTTACAGTTAAATATCTAGAAACTTAATATGGAGAATACAATAGAAAAATTATAATTTGAAACCCTTACCCCCTTGAAAATTGATTATTCAAAGTTGGATATGTAGGTACTGACTTCACAAGATTCACGACTTTAAATTATTTACATCACATTTATTTTGTCTTCATGATGTGAATGTGGATCACAACATGTAATTGGTTGAGAAACATCCCTTCCTTCCTCCTACAATTATTTTCAGTGCCCTTGATGGACATAAAAAATATAGATAAACATGTGAAATCATAGACCATTTCAATAATAATAAAATATAAATTAGGAATTGAGATTAAATTCTAATATAAAATTAAGCAATAAGTTATAAGTAAATATAAAATCCTAGAAAGTAGTAAGAACATGGGTTTCCTTCTAGATGCTTGTCTTTTTTTAATGGTAATTTAGCTCGACCATACCTGAGTTTGCTAATTGGATTATGTTATAAGGATAACCATCTTGTGTTTACCCAATTATGACTTTGATATCCTACAGACTCATCTCGAATTGAATTTATTAGAATTTGAACGGACCTTGTAGGTGGTGACCTGAGTCTACAGAACATGAATGCAACCAATATGTTCTCAGAATCGGTCTACACTTAATAAAATTATTATTTTTTAATGTATATCTAGATATGTTGAGTTCCTTTAATGACCATTTTATATTTTACAACCAAATCCATAACATGTTCTATTTTTCTTGCTTCTTGTTGTTCCTATGAATAATTAGCGCATGGTGCAGTTGGTTCATATTCCTCTTATTATTACTGTTTGTTACTGAATTGTGATTCGACCCACTCAAGCTCTATTGCAAGGTCATCCAATTCATTATCTTATAAACCTCTAAAATCAAGTTCATCATGATAAGAAAAAATATAAGCATAATTAGTGTTACATACCTCATCTTCGTTTCCCATTCTTATTTGATTATGACCCACCTCATATAATTTTGGGTCCAAGTTATGGGCTGCGATGTACTCAAATCATGGGTATAGTTGTGGGTTCTCGTTGGATTAACTATTAATAATTTTATCTTCATTGATTAAATTCTCCATTTAATTTTGTCGGAAGTCGAATCTCTCCTTGGTATTTACTCTTCTCTATTGTCCTTCCATCACAACCAAAAATACCCAATGTGAAAAAATTAATTTAAATAAATAAATAAAATACCTATGAAAAAAAATCAAAAAATAGAAAATATGAGAAAATAATTTTGTTGAAGTATTCAACTAATAAATTATCCTCTTCAATCCCTATAAATAGCCCCAAAATTTTGATATTACTACGAGCATCATTAATTCCCACATGGTTATCTAATTTAGAATTTGAAAAACACAAAATAAAGAAACCACTAAACTACATGGTAGTATCAGATATGAGAGTCTGAGGTCAAACCCAAAGAGACAGGGTTGGGTAAAATATTATTACGATAAAATAAACCTAAAATAATTATTTTTTGTAGAAATTAATTCTAAGCTATTGGGACTACTGTTTGGTGGGGATTGTGGGAGAAGAAAATATAAAATGGGTGTTAGTAGCAATGATTCATGTTTAATGAGATGAAAAGGTATGAAATAATCAAATAACAATCATCCAGTTGTCTGAATCGAGTCCTATCAAGTAAAATGGTCATGAAAAAATGATCTCAATCATATGTTATTCATTTATCATGGTAAGGTACTTCATATTTCAAATAATCCATAATCAAAATCATCATTTAAACATTGACAATAGAAAACCCCAATGGTCATGGAGGATGTCTAAACCCTAGTTCTCACATTACACTAATGCATTCAATAAACTCAAGAAATGATCATGGCCAAAGAAAGAGAAAAATTAAACCCATTCCTTAATCCACTCATAATGATCACACAAAAAGAAATTATGAAATAGATAGAAATTAGAAACATTTGTAAAATCCCATCATAAATTGAAAACAGATATAAAATACCTCATACAATCAATCTCTGTTTATCACGCTTTCCTTGGAACAAAGAAATACCCCACTCATGCTACCATAAGTTGGTACATAAAATGAATAAATAAAATTCTATAGAAAAATAGTGAAGTAGTATGACTCCATAGTGGTGTGAATCTTCGACAGACGAAGCTCCTCCTCCAGATATGCATCCCTCTGAAGCACGACCGATGGGGGATTTTAGAAGTCATTTGGGTCAAACCCTCATCTGATGTATTCAATACCATATCCACATATCATATATTTTCCATTTCTGAAAAAACTCATGATGTGTTATATAGTTTAATGATGTGTCATCCATGTAAGAAGTTTGTTTTCTATATCTCTCTGTCATGAACTTTCATGATATGTATTTTATCTACATGTCATGTAATTAATTTTCAAAGAAAGTAGCCTCTTCATAACTATTCTTAACCAGAGTGAACTCTATTTGAATCTCATATCATGTAATGGGGTTTTATGACATTTAAATTTGTCTTCCTTCAATTCCAAAACTCTACTCCATCTTTAAAAACATGGTGTCTCACATTGTTCATTTTTCATGTATTCACCATTTCCTCCCATAAAACATAAAACAAATAAAAATTATAAATATTGAAAATATTAATAATTTAAATAAAAAAATAAATACCTTCAAGTAATGTGAAATGTATGGATCAATTACAATTATCATAAACCCAACCCTTAAATTCATACTTATCCTCAAGGATAAAATCTCATCATAATACAAAAGATTGTCACCCTACCATGATTCAAATTCAATTTTAATAAAAATAATTGATTAAATTGAATGTTAGATATTTAATTATCCCAAGTAGAAAAATAATCAACTCTTCACTTTTCAAAGAAACGTGCTGACAATGTATTTTACTTTTCTTCTTTTAAACAACCATTCCTTTTCAATCATCAATTTTTCAATTTTCAAATCTTTTTTAAAATTAATTCCACTTCTAATTCACCTCAGATGGTTTTTTCTACACATCATCACGGTACAAATGTATATATAAGTCCTTACATAGCTCAAAAAATTTCTACATATCATTGGATTTCTAGGCATGTAACATTTCCACCACGTAAAGATAGAAATCATGATTAATCATGAGGGATTCACCATTTATGTTCAGAATACTCAGAGGCTTCAGGGTAGATTCGTAAAATATGTAAAAATTAAGGATTATTAAATAGGGATGAATATAAATTGTAATGCATGATATTAAAATATAAGGTTAACAAATATCTCTATTTATAGATGTCATATCTCTCTTCCCCCAAAAAGATGAAAGTGGGCCCATGAGACATGTAATCATAGTGAATAAATCAAATACTCTTTCCTTTTTTTTATTTTTTCTATTTTTTCAAAATCTATGCATAAAAAAAACTCACATCCACCATCAAGCCACATATGATCAAAATATTTTTATTGCTGGAAAATGGTGATTTTTTATCTTCCCATGACACAACCCATTTTTTTCATTTTTCATTTATTTTTTAATGTGTTTTCACAAGAGAGGTAAATAATAGAATACAATTAAAGGGTCTATTTCATCTACCCAAAATGAAAAATATCCCATAAGAATATCCACAATGATGTATATCTTAATAAACCCTATAATGTTCCTCCCCCACACTTAAACATTTCAATATTTTGAAAAAACTTTTGAGGAATGTAGTAATGGATAAGATAGGCTTGTAACATGGTTTATTTCCTAACAAGGATGTTCATGGATTTTAAAAGATTAAAATGGATTAATACAAGGTGTATCTCAGGATAAGGGGTTAATTATAAATAATTCCTCAATAATTTTAAAAGTTATTTTATTTAGTCATAACTTCGATAAGATACAAAGAAATTTCTAGAAGAAAACATTTAAGGGTTTCTCAAGAAGTATATTATAGAAATAATGGAAAATATTAGATCAATGGATGTCTCATGAATGAGATGAATCATTAATATAAATACTCACGGAAATGAAAATGAATAATTAAATAAATTAATGTAAACATCATAAATTCAATGAATAGATAAATATTAGAAAAATTTCCTTTACAATGGTCAACATGCTCCCTTAAATATTTATTTCTCAAATCCGAATACACATGTATATCTCTACTAATTATTTTCAAATATTTATCATTCAAAATTATTAAAAAGGAAATTTAAATACATGGAATGATAATTTTTTTAGCTATTTTATGTTTCCTAGTTTAGTTATGTGAAGTATGAATCAAGTGCAGGATTGAAATTTGTAGATAAATATATAAAAAAATAATTGTGGGAATATAAAAGAAATTTTTTGAATTGAAATGCCTATTCCCCTTTCGAATTGATGATTCATTGTTGGTTTTATAAGTACTTCCTTCACCATATTCATGATGTGTTTTTATTTACATGATGTGTATTTTGTATTCATGATGTAAATGTAGCTGACAATGTATAATTGATCCATAATCCTCTCTTACATTCATCCACTGTAGCTACTGGTTTCTTTGAAAGAACTAAAAAAATTAATTATAAAAAATTTAAACCACATAAAATTTCAATAACTCTTAGAAATAAATCCAAAATTTAAATTAAATCCTAATAAAAAATAAATTTTAATAATTAAATAAATATAATATATCAAAAATAAGTAAAATTCTTGAGTTGACTACTGGAATATTCTCTTTTTTAGTAGTCATTTATGTCGACCATGCATGAGTTAGATGATTTGAGTGTGGAATAGGGATAACCATCTCATGATTGCCTAATTATGACTCTAAAATCCTCCCTGATTCGCTTGAATTCTCTTCAATGGAATTGTTGTGGACCTTGGAGGTAGTGACCAGTGTCTAATGAAAATGAGTATAATCAATAGGTTCTCAACATTAGTCTAGACTTGGTAGAATTATTCTTTTTTAAAGTCTATATGGATTTGTTGAGTTTATTCAATGATCTTTTTAGGTTCCCCAACCATCTACTCAACATCTTATATTGATTATTCTTATTTTTGTTCCTCTACAGAGTTAGCATATGGTGGATTTGGTTTTCCTTCCTCTTCTTCTTTGTGTTATTTATAGAATTGTGCTTTGGCCCACTCATGTTCTGCAACAAGGTCACCCTCTTTTCATCTTATGAAACTTAAAATTCAAGGTCATCGGGATTAGAAAAAATATAAACATCGATAGTGGTAATAAATCCTCTTTATTTTCTACCATTATTTAATTGTGAACCTCCTTGTAGAAGTCTACATCCAGGCTATGAGGTTTGATGTACTCCAATAATGGGTATAGTTGCGAGTTCTCATTTGATTGACAATTCATCATTTTAACATTGCTCGGTAGTTGCGCCATATCATCTAGAAGGAAAAGGAAACTATCATTGGTAGTTTTTCTAGTATGCAGTCCTACCATCGCTGTGAAAAATACCTAATGCGGTAATAATGAAGCAAATAAATAAATAAAATACTAATACTAATATCAAAAAATAAAAAATAGGAGAAAATAATTTTTCTAAATTATTCAACTAATAAATTATATTTTTCTATCATTAGATAGGACACCAAAAATTTGATAGCCCTGCGGGAATTATTAGTTTCTATAGGGTTACTGAAATTTAAAATTTTGATACAAAAAATAAATAAAGCACCAAACTATAAGGTTGTATATGATATAAAAGTGAAAGTTCATACCCACAATGCCAGGTTTGGAGAAAATAAGAATAAAATAAAACAAACCTAAACGTATTTTCATTTGTAGAAAATAAATCTAAGAAATCCATCATTTGATTGGTGGGGAATGTGGGAGAAGAAAATATAAAATGGGTGTTAGGCAGCAATGATTCCAGTTTCATGTGTTAAAAAGGAATGAAATAATAAAATAATTAACTATCATGCAGTTGTCGAAATTGGGTCTTAGAGAGTACGATGGTCATGTAAAACACTCTCCATCATAATTTCTCTATTTCTAATGGTCATATACATTGGATTAAAAAGAATGGGTAACCCAAAACCTAATTTAAATATATGAAAGATAAAAAACCAATGGTCATGGAAGAAGTATAAACCCTATATATCACATTAGATAAATGCATTCAACCAACTCATGAAATGATCATGCTCGAAGATAGAAATAAATTAAATCCATTCCATTATCCACTCACAGTGCTCCTGAGAAACGAAATCTATAAATACATACAAATGATGAAAATATGTGAAATCCTAATATTAATTGAAACCAAATATAAAATAACTCATACAAACAATACATGTTCATCCAGCATGCCTCGAAACAAATAAATAACCAACTCATGCTAACCGTGAGCGGGTATTGAAAATGAACAAAGGAAATCAATCAGAAAAATGGAGAAGCTGTCGGGCTCTACGGTGGTGCACATCTCCAGTGGATAAAACTCCTCCTACAGATCTAGATACCACCAAGGTGTAGCTGTGGTGTGAGTTTATAAGGCTTTTGAGTCAAACCCTCAACCACATCATTCAATCCAGGATCCACATGACTTATTTTTTTCAATATTCTAAAAAACAAACAACTTGTAATATAGTTTCACGCCATGTAATCCATATCAAGAACATGCTTCTGTATCCCTATATCATGAACTTTAACACTGGCATTTTTTTTACACATCAAGTAATTTATTTTCATCACGTGTAGCCTCTTCATGACTTCTCATGAGTGGGAGAAACTCTATCTAAATCTAAAGTCATTTAATGGGTTCTCAGGATGTGTAAATTGGCCTTCCCCCATTTCCATAGATCTGCTTGATCTTCAAACATCCTATCTTGAGCATCGTTACTTTTTCAAAGAATCTTAATTTACTTTATTAAAATATAAAAACATAAAAATTCTAAATATTTGAAATATTAATCACTTAAATACACAAATAAACACATTCAAATAACAAAAAAATATTCTCATAAAATACATTTATTAAATACCCCCAAACTTGAATTCATACTTTTCCTCAAAGGTGGAATATTAACTTAATACAAAGTAGTGTCACCTTACCATGATTCAAATTCAATTTCAATAATAACAATTGATCAAATGGAAAATTAAATGTTCAGGAATCATAGGTTCAAAATTCATGAATGCTTCACTTTTCAAAGAAACAAGACGACTATGTATTTTACTTTTCTTCTTTAAAAAAACCATGCCTTTTCAATCTTACATTTTCATTTTTAACACATTATCAATAAGAATTCCACTTATAATTTACCTCAAATGATTTTTTTTTCATCATAAAGGCACAAATTTATATAGAATTTTGCACATACCTCAAAAACATGTAACTTACCATATTATTCCCCTTCATATAGCATCTCCACCGTATAAATATTGAAATCAAAATTCATCATGAGGGATTTCACATTTAGATTCAAATTAATATGAGGATTTAGGGTAGGATGGTAAATGACGTAAAATGTATGGCTCAAAAATGAGGTTTGGAACTACACTGTAATGCATGATATCAAAATATATGCTCAATAAATATCTCTATCAATAGATGTCATCTCTCACTCCCCCCCCAATTTCAAAGTATACCAATTATAAATGTAAGCACAATGAATAAATCAACATATATCTCTCTTGTTTTCTTTTTTCTATATATATATATTTTTTCCTTTTCCAAAAGCTATATTTAAGAAAAATATCAAATCCACCACCTAACCACATACAATAATTAGATCTTCAATTTGGTAAAAAGGTATTTTTTTATGTTACCAAGTCAAAACCCATTATTTTCAGTTAATTTATTTATTTTTTGAATGTTTTTTTAGAAAAAGAGGTGAATAGTAAAATAAAATGAAAGATGACGTTGCCACTCCCCATAATGAAAAATATCCCAGAAAAATATCCAAAATAAATTATATCATGGTACACCCTATAAAGTTCCTACCCCACGCTTATTCGTTTCAATACCATTCAAAACATTTAGAGGAAGGCAGTAATGGATAAGATAGGCCTATAACATGGATCATTTTTTAACAATTATGTTCATGGATTCTATGGGTTTGAAAATGGATTAATGCAAGATGGGTCTTAGGATAAAGTGTTAAATAAAAAAATAATTCCTCAATCATTTTAAAAGTGATTTCATTCAGTCATAGATTTGATGAGATGGAAATAAAGTCCTAGAATAAAATATGCATGAGCCTATCAAAAAAGATACTATATAAAGAATAGAAAATATTAGCTCAGTCGATGCCTCAAAAATGAGATGAATGATAGAGACAACAACTCATGGAATAGTATATGAATAATTAAATCAATTAATGATGAAATCATAATTTCAAAGCATGGAAAAGTCTCATAAAAATCATTTACAATGTTCAACATGATCCTCTAAATCATGATTTTTGAAATCCTAATCCACATGTTTATCTCTAACAATTATTTTCACTATTTTCTCAAATCAAATTTATTGATAAGTAAATTTAAATACATAGAAGAGTCATTTTCCTAGGTAGTTTATGTCTCCTAGTTCATTTGAGTAAATCATGAATCAAGTAAAGGCATGTAATTTGCAGTTAAATATCTAAAAAAATTAATGTGGGGGAATATAATATAAAAATTCTAAATTTAAACACTTACTCCACTTTCGAATTGATGCTTCAAATTTTTCTACACAGATACAACCTTCACAAGATTCATGATGTGTAATTATTTAAAAAATGTGTATTTTTTCTTCATGATGTGAATGTGGTTCACAACGTGTAGTTGGTACAACTAATTCTTTTCTTTCCACCTACTGCTATTGTCGGTGCCTTCGATGGACCTGAAAAAATACAGATAAACAAGTAAAACCACAAAACTTATTAGTAATTCAAAAAAATAAGTAATTGAAATTAAATCCTAATATAAAATTATATTTTAGGAAATAAGTAAATATAAAATCCTAGAATGTAGTAAAAACTTGGGTTGCCTACCAGAAGTTTTTCTTTTTTTAATGTTCATTTAGCTCAACCATACTAGAGTTATAATATTGGAGTTTGGTATAGGGCTAACCATATCATGTTTACCCAATTATGACTTTAAATACTCCCAAATCATCTTGAATTCTCCTCAATGGAATTGGCAAGGATCTCAGAGGTGTTGAAAAAAGTCTAAAAAACATGATTATAAGCAAAAGGATCTCAGCATCATTCCAAACTCCGTAAAATTATTCTTTTTTTAACAGCTAGTTGGATTTTTTTGACATTCTTCAATGACCGTTTAAGGTTATGTATCCATCTCATTAACAGCTGCTATTTTTTATGCTTCTTGTTGTTCCTTTTTATAGTCATCACATGGGTCAATTGGTTTTGTTTCCTCTTCATCTTTCTACTGTTTGATTATATGTTCTTTGGACCACTCAATTTTTACATCAAGGACACCATCTTCATCATCTTCTAAATCTTCAAAATCAATGGCATCATGATTAAAAAAATATAATCCTCAGAAGTTGTACTTAAATCTGCCTAATTAGAAACAATTCTTTAATTTTGACCATCCTCATAGAGTTCTTGTTCTAGGATATGGGGTTTGATGTACTCAAAACATGAGTATGGTTGCGGGTTCTTATTGGAATGACTATTCATCATTTTGACTTAGTTGACTAGTTGTGCCACATCATGCTAAATGAAGCTGAACGTCTCATTTGTAATCATTCTCTTCTATAGTTCTGAATTCACAACCAAAAATACCTATTGTGGTAAAAATGATACAATTAAATAAATAAAATACCAATTTTAGAATGAGAAAAGAGAAAATATGAGAAAATACTTTTTCTAAACTAGTAAACTAATAAATTCTCTAATCTTATCCCATGTAAAGCAGGAAAAAAATTTGATATCTCTACAGGCGCCATTAGTTCCCTATAAGGATGTCGAATTTAGAAAGATATAAACATGAAAAAATAAAAGCACTAACCTATAGGGTAGTAAAGGATATGTAATTCAGAGATTGAACCCATAAAGACAGGGTTGAAGAAAATATTAATTAAATAAAACTATCCTATACCAATTTTGATATGTAGAATTTAAATCTAAGCTATAAATCACATTATTACTGGGGAAAGTGGGAAAAAAAAATAAAATGGGTGATGGGAATTAATAATTCAATGATCAGGAGATGAAAAGGTATTAAATAATCAAATAAAAATAACGCAGTTTTCAGAATTGGGTCCTAAACAATAAAATGGTAATTTAAAATGTTATCCATCCTATGTTCTCCTTTTTTCATGGTTATGTACTTTATATTATAAATAATGGGTAACACAAAACCTAATTTAATCATATGGCAGAGACAAAACAACTATTAATGGTGGATGTATAAACCCTAGACCTCACATTAGACAAATTCACTCAATCAACTCAGACAATGATCATTCTAAAAGAATGGATGAAATCAAACCCATTCTATAATCTACTAACAATAATCATGAAAAAATAAATCATAAAATAGATAGAAATGAAGAACAGATGAGAAATACCTATATAAATTTAAACCAAATATAAAATTCCTCAAACAATCAATCCGCATTCATCATGAAAGACTCGACAAAAAAATCTCCCAGTCATGCTAACTATGAGCGGGTATAGAAAATGAAAAATGAAAATCCTACAGAAAAATGGTAAATCAACAGGGCTCTACAATAGTGGCTATCTCCAGAAGACAAGTCTCCTTTCCTATATATGGATAACTATGAGGCATGACTATGGGTGATTTTATAAGGCTTTTTGGTCAAAACCATTGCTGATGTATTCAATCTCGTATCCATGTATCATATTTTTTCCTATTTTTCCAAAAACACATGACAAGTAATATATTTTCATGACGTGTAATCCATGTCGGAAATTGGTTTTTTGTATCACTTTATCATCAACCGTCATGATGTGTATTTGTATACATTTCATGTAATTGATTTTCACAATATGTAGCTTCTTCACGATTTCTCTTAAGTGGCAGAAATTCCATTTGAATCTCACATCATGTAATATGTTTTCACAACATGTAAAAGTGTTTTTCTTTAGTTCATAGATCTGATTCATCTTCAAAAAATATTGTGTCATGTGTTGTTCCTTTTCCGAAGATTCATCATTTACAACCATAAAACATAAGAAAAATCAATAATCCAAATATTTTCAATTTTAATCATTTAAATACGCAACTCAGTAACTTTAAATACACTAAAATGTATGCATTAAATACACTTATCAAACACCCCCACACTTGAATTGACACTTGTCATTAGGGATTGAATATCATCATACTAAAAAGGAATTCCACCATATAATTATTCAAATTATATTTCAACAGAATCAACTGATCAAATGGAAAATAGAATCTTCAAGAATAAAATGTAGAAAATCCATCAATACTTCAGTTTTCATAGAAACAAGCTGACAAAGTATTTTAGTTTTCTCTTTTGATACAAACATTATATTTAATCTTCAATTTTCATTTTTCAACTCATTATCAATATGTATTCTACTTAAAATATAAATCACATGAAATTATCCACTAATAATGAAGTTAAAAATGGATATAAAAGCCAACACATACCTCAAAAAACATGTAATTGTCCATAAGATTTCAAGACATCTATCATTTCAATCATATAAAGACATAAGTAAGGACTAATCGTGAGGGATTCACTATTAAGGTTTAAATGAATCTTAGGATCCAAGGTTGGTAGGAAAATGGTGTAAAGATTAAGGATCAGAAAGGTGGAGTGACACTAAATTGTAACACAAGATATCAAATGATAAGCTCAACAAAGATCTCCATCAATAGATGACATCTCTCTCTTTCCCAATAAATATCAAAGTAGGCCCATGATACATGTAAGCACAATGAATTAATAAACCTCTCTTGATATTTTTTATTTTTTAATTTTATATTTATTTTGTATTTATTTCTAATGTTATACTTATGAAAAATTTTACATACACCACCTAACCACATATGATCAAAATAACATCGTTCTGGAAAATGGTGATTTTTAATCATCACAATACACAACCCATTTTATGATTTTTTTATTTTTTATTTTTGAATATATTTTTTAGCATTAGAGGAGATTAATAAAATAAGATGAATGATGTTATGGAATCTCCTCACAATGAAAGATATCCCCACAAAATATCCACAATAAATTATATCCTAGTACAACCAATATAGTTCCTCCCCCACGCGTATTCAATTCAATATAATTCAAAACATTTATAGGGATTTAGGAATATATATGATAGGATTATGACATGGATCATTTCCTAAATTTTTTAAGGGATTTTATAGCATTAAAAATTGATTAATGCAAGGTAGTCTTAGGATAAAGTGTAAAATAAAAATAATTCCTCAATCATTTTAAAAGTGATTTAATTTAGTAATAGCTTTTATTATATGCAAAAAATGTTATAGATGAAAATATTCCCTTGTTTCTCATGAAATATATTGTAGAAAAAGTGGAAAATATTTTTTTAGTAGATGTCTTGGGAATTATATGAATGATAGGGACAGCTACTCATGACAATGAATTCAAATAATTAAATCAATTAATAAAAACATTATAAATTGAAAGCATAGAGAAATAAAAAAATCATTTTCAATTATCCACATCTCCCTAAAATCTTTATTTTTCAAATCTTAATCCATATGTATTTCTATACTAATTTTATTCCCATTTTTCTCATTAAAATTTATTCAAAAATAAATTTAAATACATGTCATGTTAATTTTTCAAGGTAGGTTATATATCCTAGTTCAGTTGAGTAATGTAATTATCAATTTCCAGAAAGAAATTTTTAGTTAAATGTCTAAAAAAAATTAATGATGAAAATAAAATAGAAAATTTTGGATTGAAATTCTTACTCCCCTTCTGAATTGATGATTAAATTTTGGATATAAAGGTATGAACTACACATTATTCAAAACATGTAATTATTTACATTACGTGTAGTTTTATTCATAATGTGTATATGGATCACTATGTGTAAATGGTCCAATGTCTTGCCATCCTTCCTCTAGCTTCTATTTTCGGTGTCATTGATGGACCTAAAAAAATACATATAAAAAAGTGAAAGAACATACCATTCCAATAATGGTAAAAAATGAATCAGGAATTGAAATTGAGTCATAATATAATATTAAATATTAAGAAAGAAGTAAATATAAAATCGTATAAAGCATAAATAACTCAGGTTTCCTCCCAGAATATGCCTATTTTTTAATGGTCATTTAGCTCGACCGTACCTAAGTCAGCTGATTAGAGTGTGGTATAGGGACAAATGTATGGTGTTTATGAAATTATGACTTTTAAATCCTCCTATATCACCTTGAATTCTCTTCAATGGAATTTGAATGGACATCAGAAGTGGTCACCAGAGTATGAACAACATGAGTATAACAAAAAGGATATTGGCATTGGTCAGGTCTCAGTAAAATTATTCTTTTTTAATTGCTAGCTATATTTGTTTAGTTTCTTCAATGATAATTTTAGGTTCCATGGCCATATCCTTAACATATTCTATTGTTTCCTCTTCTTATTGGTCCTATGTATAGTCTGTGCATGATACCGTTGGTTATTTTTCTTCTTAATTCAACTATTAACTGAATTGTTCTTCAACCCAATCATGTTTTATATAATGTTCACCATCATTATCATCTCTCAAACTTGAAAAAATTGAGGGCATCGTTATTACAAAAAAATATAACAATCTATAGTGGTACTTAACATTGATTTATTGTCCACGATTCGTTGATTATGACACTCCATATATAATTCTGGCTCTAGGATATAGGGGACGTTGTTCTCATAAAATGGTTACGGTTTTTGGTGATCATTAGATTATCTATTCATCATTTTAACATTGTTTATTATATATGCTATATTATCCAACATAATGGAAGAACTCTCAATGGTAGTCATTCAACTCAACAGTCCTACAATAACAATAAAAAATACCCAGAATAGTGAAAATGGTACAAAAAAAATAAATAAAATACCCATAATAAAATCAAAAAATAAAAAAGATAATAAAATAATTTTTCTAAATTATTGACTAATAAATTATTTTCTCCAATCCTCGTCAATGTCGATAGAAATTGGATATCCTTGAGTGCATCATTAATTCCAATAGTTTTTCCGACTTTAGAAATTTATAAATAGGAAACAAACAAACCACTAAACTATATGTTAGAATATGATATGAAAGTGTGAGGAAGAACCCATTAAGACAGGGTTCGAGGAAATATAAAACAAATAAAATAAAGCTAATGCAATTTTTATTTTTTGAAATTATATCTATGCTATCGAACATTTTATTGGTGTGGAAAGTGGGAGAGATTTTTTTTAAATGTATGTCATGCACCAATGATGCTAGGTTAATGAGATGAAAAGGTGTTAGATATGAAAATAATAATCACAAATTTGTCATAATTTGGTCTTAATGAGTATAATTCTCATATAAAATGATCTTTATTCTAATTTCTCCTTTTCTCAAGATCTGGTACACAGGATTACAAATAATGGGTAACCCAAAACCATTTTTAAATATACGACAAAGACAAACACAATAGTCATGGCCAATGTCTAAACCCTAGATCTCACATTAAACCAATGCATTCAATAAACTAAAACAGTGATCACATACAAATAAATAATGAAATTAAACCCATTCCCTAATCCACACACAATGACCATGAAAAATGAAATCATGATATAGAAAGAAATGAATAACATATGTGAAATTCCAACATAAATTAAAGACAAATATGAAATACGTCACAAAATCAATCATCGTTGATCACACATGCCTCAATAAAAAAATATCACCCATTCACGAAAAACATTAGAGGGTATAAAAATGAATAAAGGAAATGTTACAAAAAAATGAAAATGTAGTAGGGCATCATGGGGGTGTGTGTCTCTGGTGAACGAAGCTTCTCCTCCAGATTTAGATCCCTCTAAGGCACGATAGAGGGGTGGTTTTATAAGGATTTTGTGTCAAACCCTTGGACACTACATTCAATCCCATATCCACATATCTTATTTTTTATGGGTTTTCAAGACACACATGACTTTCAATATAGTTTCATGATGTGTAATCCATGTTGACCACAGGCTTTCTGTATCTCTCTATCTTTAACCTTCATGATGTTTATTTGTAAACATGTCGTGTAATTGGTTTTTTATTCTGTGTAGCCTCTTCATGAATTCTCCTAGTAGGTGTAAACTCAAAATTATTCACACACAATGTAATGGGTTTTGACGATGTGTAAATTGGTCTTCCTTAATTTCCACATATTTTCTTATCTTCAAAAATCATTCATCGAGCATTGTTCCTTTTCAATAAATTTCATCATTTCCTACTATAAAAAACAAAACAAAATGAAAATTCCATATATTGGAAATATTAAAAATTTAAATACATAAATAAATACCTTCAAACACCATAAATTTTATGCATGAAATATACATATCAAATGCTCCCATATGTGAATCCATACTATTCCTTAAGGATGGAATCTCAGCATACTGCAAAGGACTGTCACCCTACGAAGCATAAAAATTCAATTTCAACAAAAGAAATTGATAAAATGGAAAATTAAATATTCAGGAATTATAGGTATGAAATCCATCAATGCTTCACTTTTCAAATAAATAAACAGACAATATATTTTACTTTTCTCCTTTGAAACAATAATTTCTTTTCAATAATCCATTTTCATTTTTCAACTCATTATCAATATGAATTCAACTTAAAATTTACCTCACAAGAATTATTTCTTGCATAATCAAGGTTCAAATGTATATAGAATTCAAAAAATGCATCAAAAACTTGTAACATGCTATAGGCTTATAAGGCATCTAAAATCTCCACCATGTAAAGATCTAAATCATGATTAATCATGAGGGCTTCACCATGTAAATTAAAATGAATTTGAGACTTCAATGTAGGCAGATAAATGATGCAAAAATTATGGCCCAAAAAGGAGGTTTGTCTCTAAATTGTAATGCATGATTTAATAATTGAAGCTCAATAATGATCTCCATCTACATATGTCATCTCTCTCTTCCTCTAAAAAGCTCAAAGTGGGCCCACGATACATGTAAGCACAATGATTGAATCAACCTCTCTTTCTCTTTTTTTCTTATTATATATATATTAAAATATATTCTTAAGAAAAATCTCACATACACCACTTAACCACATATGATCAAAAGATTGTTTGTATGGAAAATTTCGATTTTTTATCTTCCCATGATACAACCATTTTTTCAAATTTTTTTATTTTTTGATTGTTTTTTATCAAGCTAGGTGAATAATAAAATAAATTAAATATTTCATGAAATATCTCCATAATGAAAAAACCCCTAATAAAATATCCACAATGAAGCATATAATAGGACAACCTATAATGTTCCTACCCCACATGAATTATTTTCAATATAATACAACACATTTAGTGAAATTTAGGAAGAGATAAGATAAAATTTTAACCGGGATAATTTCTTAAAAAAATTCGTCATGGATTCTATAGTCTTAAAAATGGATTAGTATAGGGTCGGTCATAAGATAAAGTGCTAAATAAAAATAATTCTTCAATAATTTTAAAAGTAATTCCATTCATACATGGCGTTTATAAAAATCAAACAAAGTTCAATAAGAAAACATGTCAAAGTTTATTAATAAATATACTATATAAGGAATTGAAAATATTGGAATAGTGGATGTATTAGGAATGATATGAATGATTGGGAAAACTAATCTTGGAAATGGAAATTAGTAATTAAATCAATTACCACAAACATTAGAAATTCAAATCTTGGCTAAATATCCAAAAACTTCATTTACAATGTTCATTATGCTCCCCTAACTCATAATTTTACAAATTGTAATCCTCATCTTTATCTCTAATAATTATTTCTCACATTTTTATTATTTAAATTTATCGAAAAATAAATTTTGATACATGGAATGATAATTTTCCTAGGTACATCCTTGTTCGGTTGATTAAATCAAGAATCAAGTGAGGTTATGTAATATGTAGTTAAATATCAAAAAAAATAATGTGGGGAATACAATAGAATCTTTTTTAATTGAAACACTTACTCGCCTTTCGAATTGACACTTCAAAGTTGGATGCATAGGGACTTTCTACATAAGATTCTCAATGTGTAATTATTTACACAATGTGTATTTTTCCTTCATGATATGAATGTGGATCACGATGTGTAATTAGTACAAAAGCTTCTCTTCCATCCACTTTAAAATGTTGAATGTGCCTTTGATGAACCTAAAAAAATACATAAAAACAAGTAAAACTACAGAACATTTTAAAAACACTAAAAAATAAATTAGAAATTGAAATTAGATCCTAATATAAAATTAAATCAAAAGAAATAATTGAATATAAAATCATATAAAGCAGTAAAAACTATGCTAGCCTCCAATAATTTGCTCTTTTTTTAACATTTGTTTTGCTTGATCATACATGAGTTTGATTATTGGAGTGTTGTATAGGTAAAACCATCTTGTGTTTACCCAATTATGACTTTGATATCCTCCCATATCATCTTGAATACTCCTCAATGGAATTTTCATGGTCCTCAGATGTGTTGACCAGAGTCTGAACCACATGAGTATAACTAAAAGGATATCAGGATTGGTCCAGAATCAGTAAAATTATTTATTTTTAATGGTTTTTTAGTGTTTTTGAGTTTATTAAATTATCTTTTTAGGTTCCACAAACATCTCCTAAAACACTTTTGTTGTTGTTTCTTCATTTTGCTCCTATACATAGTTAGTACAGAGTGCAGTTAGTTCTTTTTCCTCTTCTTTTTTGCGGGTGTTTATTGAATTGTTCTTCTAACCACTCAAGTTCAGTAGAAAGGTCTACCTATTTATCATCTTATGAACCTAAGAAATCAAGGTCATCGTGATTAGAAAAAATATATACATCTATAGTGGTGTGTACCTATGCTCCATTGTCCATGATTATTTGATTGTGACCCTCCTCATAGAATTTTTTTCTCCAGGATATGGGGTGTGATGTACTCAAAAAATGCGTATGGTTTTGGGTGATCAATGGAATGAATATTCGTTATTTTAACTTCATTGAGTAGTTGTTCCATATCATCCAAATGGAAGGGGAACCACTCCTTGTTTGTAATTCCAATCTCCAATCCTTCCATCACAACAAAAAATACCTAGTATGGTAAAAATGAAACAAATGAATAAATATATGTTCTATACTAAAATAAGAAAATATAAAAGATGAGAAATTATTTTATCTAAATTATTCAAATAATAAATTAAGCCCTCTTATCCCTTGAAATGATGCCCAAAATTTGATAGCCCCACGGATGTTGTTATTTAATGTAGGGTTAAAAAATTTATAAATTTATAAACCCAAATCAAACAAACCAATAAAGTAGAGAGTAGTTTAGGATATGCAAGTCGGAGGTCGAACTCGCAGAGATAGTGTGGGAGAAAATGTTATTTAAATAAAATAAACCTAAGATAATTTCATTTTTTGGAAATATAATCTAATATATCAAGCATTTTATTGGTGGGGAAAGTTGGAGAAGAAAATCTAAAATGGGTGCCAGGTAGGAATGATTATAGGTTCATGAGATGACCAGGTATGAAATAATAAAATAAAAATAATGCAGTTGTCAGAATCGGGTCCTAGATTGTATAATGGTCATGTAAAACCCTCTGTATACTATGTTTTACTTTTCTTATGGTCAGGTAATTCGGATTAGAATGAATGGGTAACCAAAAAACTAACTTAAACATCGGGAATATACAAATCCAATGGTCATGGAACACTTCTAGACCCTATATCTCTCATTAGACAAATGAATTCAATATACACAAGAAATGATCATGAAAAAGGAAAAAATGAAATTAAACCCACACCCTAATCCACTCACAATGATCATGCAAAAATATGATAGATAACAGATAGAAATGGAAAACATATGTGAAATCTGAACATAAATTGAAACCAAAAATAAAATACATCATACAATCAATTCCCATTAATCACACATGCCTCAGTACAAAAAAATATCCCTATCATGATAACCATGAGTGGGTATAGAAAATGAACAAAGCAATACTATAGATAAATGTTGTAGTAGGGCTCTGCAGTGGTGCGCTTCTCCAGCCGACAAAGATCCTCCTTTAGATTTAGATCCCTTTAAGGTTCAACGAAGTGGTGATTTTATAAGTCTTTTGGTTCAAACCCTCTATGTTTCGTTCAATCATTTATCTATGTATCTTATTTTTTTATGTTTCCCAAAAAACATATGATGTGTAATATCGTTTAACGTCATGTAATCCACGTCTGTTGTAGGTTTCATGTATCTCCCTATCTTGAAATTTCATGACTATATTTCTGTACACATCTTGTAATTGATTTTCACACTATGTATCCTCTTCACTAATTCTACTGAGGGGTGGAATCTCCATTTGAATCTCACATTGTGTAATGGGTTTTCATGACATTTAAGTTGGTCTTCCTTCAGTTCCACAGCTCCGCTTCATCTTCAAAAATCTGGTGTCACATCGTGTGCGAAGCTCACAGAGATAAGTTTCTTTTGACCAATAAATTATCTACCTTTTCTTACTTTTCCAAATATCCATCATTTTCTACCATAAAACATAAAACAAATAAATATTCATAATATTTTCAATATTAATCATTTAAATACACTAATTAATACCTTCAAATAACATAAAAATATATGTGCGAAATACACTTATCAACTACTTTATTATAATATTTAATTTATTATAATTACTGACCAAAAATATATTAATATATATAATATCATATATGATCCATTAATATTCTATTATCACAAATTTTGTAGCAATATTTTATTATTATCCTATTTCATATGTTAGTTGATTTTTTTCATGTATATTTTGATTTAACTATCTTAGTCAGTGCATTTTTCTTATTGTTCCATAATATAGATAATTTTATTCATTATATATATATATATATAATATTATATATATATATATATATATAGAATCATCCACAAAATAAAGAGATAGAAAAATTAATTACACCGTTAATGAAGACGGTTGGTCGTACATACACATAAAAACTGTTTTCACATTTTGACAGATGGAATGGAAGAAAGGTAAAACCCATACAACTTTAGAAGATTATTTTTATTATATATATATATTATATTCATTAAATTTATCCATTTTAACTTCTATCTATAGTAGAAGTAAAAAAACAAATCAAATTATTTTATGGAGGTGGTAGTTCACACGCACACACAAGGAAATTTTTCATTTTCCACTGAATTGGAATGTATGAAATTTGATATGAATTTATAATTTCAGAATAATAGTTATTCTATAAATATCACATTTATTCATTAGTTCCATCGTCACAATATTGATGAAATATTATGATGAATTGAATATTACAGAACTGCATGGAGAGTGTATGTCGTGCGTACACACGAGCTATGTTTTCTCTTTCATAGTATGAAAAAGAGATATAATATGGTTGTATCATAATCACAATAACATATAAGTAAGGTTATGAAAATGTAGTTATAATTTTATGATTTGTAAATAAAATTTAGTGGAACTAGAATAAGAAATAAACATAAAGTAGTCGATAAAGACGATTACCTCTTCTTTGGTAGGATTACTTTTGATCCATTCTTATGGACCCTTGAAATGGTATTTCAAGAAAAATAACACTAATAATTAATGGATGATGAATTTTATAAGGTAATTGGGTATTCTTTTTTGATCAAAATTTCTCAATGTTTTATAATAAAAATATAGAATGGGTCCACTTTTATATGCAGGGGCGGGGAATTCATGTAATTCCTTAAAGTATTAAATTAGTATAAGTTATTTTTATGTCCAAATGGAACTAAATTAATATAATTATAATATAAGATGATTATGAGTTGAAATAATCACATAAAATAATAATTGAAATGTTTTAGTTGATTTTTTCATCATTATCTCATATATGTAAACCCCTGCTAACCTGCTTAACCATTGCAATGATAAAAATGGGTTTTACACAAAAAGTGATAATAATGATACAAAAGGATAACAATTGGCCCATAAATGGATACATAATGATATTTTTTACCAAATTTAAACCCCCTTTTCCTAGATCAATATTTGTTTTGATTTTTAAATAATTTAATAAAATATTATTTCCATAAAATATCATTAGGAATGTTTTAGATATACATTTACTTATTTATTAAATTAAGTTTAACCATAATTAATTGGTTTACCCTTAATTGAGGTGATGAATTTTACCATAATTACTATTCATAATGAGTAAAATTAAAAGTGTACTATTTTTGAAAATTTAATCTCTTGATTCCAAATATGAAATATTTTTTTATCAAATTCAATTCTTATATGTTATAGAAGTTAATATAAATATTATCCCACGTTGTCCTATAAAAAATTGATTTACAAAAAAGTTGTGTTTCATTCCTAAAAATATGCTTATATCAGCATTAAATAAATTTAGGATCCCAAAATAAGTCAAATAGATATTATATCACTTTCATATAGAATAAAAAATAGAAATTAATTTTTAAAATAATTTATATAATTACAATAATGGGCAGTTTTAGAAAAATTATTAATTTCATTATTTACTGAAAAATAAATATTTTTTGAAAAATACCAACAAATAAATCGAAAATAATTTTTAGTTGATGATTTCAAAAATTATATAATTTTTATATAATAATATTTCAGTGGTTCTCACAATTTGTTTAAAAATTTTGATTCATTTAATGTCTGGTATCAATGAAATTTAATTTTTTAAAGATATATCATAAAATTATAGTCTATTAGAGAGGCTCCCATAGTCATTAGGGAATTTCTAGAGGTTTTCCTTGAGAAGTTTGTGACACTACCATCTTGAAGTGATATCGAGTTTGAGATAGATTTCCCACTGGTTGATTATATGATTTAGAGGTCTTCTTATTAGATTATACACCCTATGTTGTGGGGGGTGAGGATTCCGATAGATGATATAATTCAAAAGGGTTTCATTTGCAAAAAATATGTCACTCTGGGGTGATTCAACAATGTTTTCCAAGAAATTGGATTGTAGTATAAGGTTGTCTATAAACCACCAGATATTGATTAAGGTGATTCTTGGGTCCTAAAAACCACATATTCAAGGAGAAAATAATTCCATGATTTCGATAAAGGAAAAAAATGAACCAAAATCTATGGATTTGTTAAAGAAATATTCAAAGGGTGGAAATAAAAAAATTAAGGCCTAGTCCCATGAAGTAAAAAAAACCACCGCACAGACCATTGATCCACATGGAATTACGATTTCCCTTGAGGTGTCCTGTGAATGAAATAATTTGTGGGATGATATGGTATCGCCAACACCTAGTAATGAAACCAAATATTTTGTCGGGCTATACAGTGATTTCTTCCCCTATAAATGGTTGTCCCCCAAAAGTGATAAATAATTTTCAAATGATAATGTTATATTTAAACCCCCACAAACAAAATTATTTTCGGGCTTGGGTGTCTTTTTCATTATCCAACATATGGAGTTCCCATGAACAATCACCACCAGCCAACCCAGCAGTCAGTTACACCACTTCTTTATGAAATACTGAGAGGAGTGGATGAAGGGAGGTCATATAAAAGATATAGATAAGGTGTAAGACAAATTTCACACCCGAATCGCTTTTTGGATGCCATCCCCTGAACCATATGTAGGAGGCCCTTTGCTGACACCATCCCGTGAACCATTTGCAGGAGACCCTATGAAAAATATTACATGTAGAGGTTGTGTCATCCGTGACATGAGGCGTTATTTTTTTACCACAAAAATGAATAAAGTTATTTGAAGAAGGACCCTTTTGTTTTAACTATTTAGGGTTGACCCTTCCCAAGCATCCCTTTGGGGCCAACCCTTCACGAATAGTCCCTTGCGGCCCCATTTCATTGATGGTTCCTTAAATAAGCCCATAAATAACAATGATTCCTGGAAAACACATTAACATAAACTTCTTCGTAGATGATATATCATCGATGACCCCTTTTCAAACTCCTTTCGTGGGTGATCCTTTTCAAAAAAAGGATTTTCAGACATCCCTATGTGCCTAAATTCAAAACCATTCACGCTTGTTGGACGATATGGTGGGTGTTGGTCCCCAACAACCCCTCTTAGGATTACTGGTCGATTGTGCTCCCAACCCTCTAGGATGGTCTCTTCAATAGCTTCACTTATCCCATGAAAATATATAGTCACATCATGAACTTTTTGGGGCTGGTCGATAATATTTGGTATTCCACCTTCTGTGGGCCTATCGTCCTCCCAATATAATACCACGAGTTAAAAAATTCCTCATGCGCTTCCTAAAATCCCATAAACTTCCTCCTATTCTGGGTTGAACTAGAAATATACACTCTTCTGTAAGTCCCACACTTTCCATATTTAGGAATCTTCATCCCATTCATCCAGGGCACATGATGTTAAATTGTACAGAAGCCATCCTGACAACTTGATGTTATACTATACAGAACCTTTCCAGACCACATAATGTTAAACTATATAGAACTCATCCCCACATCATGTCATTTATTTGTCTTGATGTCAGCCCCTAAAAATGACATAAAACTATACTATCTTCATCCCTGCAACATGATATTAAACTTTTCTTCCATCATCCTAGCTATATGAATTTAAATTGTAGTATACCCTATATGAAAAGCAGAAGACACCTTTTATGAAAATCATGAGACACTTTATGAATCAATCATAATATTCCTTATGAAATTATCATGATATGACTGCCAAAAATTCAAATATAAATTCTACTAGGAGGAAGCCCCAACAAGTACATCGCATCCCTTCTAGAGTAATCCCCTATCCTTTCTTACAGGAGGTAGCTCTCTTTCGTATCTTCTATACCCTAAGAAATAGTTTTATGTGTCACCAAATGTGACTATCCTGGATAAAAAAATTGAAAGGAGACAATCACACTAAAAGTCCCCTCCATATCCATTTGGGCTCTAGTATCTCATCCACCAGTGGACAAAGTTGATCGTCTAATCTCTAGATCCTCTAGTTCCTCTTGTTTCTCACAATGAGCATGACTCATGTGGGAGTAGAGTCTAGTGGAAATAATGAAATCCACACAATACTGATTCAATTTGTCCTCTTATAAAGTATCATTCCCAACCGTAACCAAATTCAAATGGGCCTTCTCTATAGATGTAATTACCAACCTCTATTCAAAGGGGAAGCTTCCTTGTGTGAGAACCAACCACATAGGAATCCCCTAAGCTTATGTTCAAACCATATCTACTCAATATGTCCTCATCATAGGTGTAATTATATCTTATTGAAAATTATGATCTTTGATTCCAAACTAACTGGGTTATATAGGTAGCCTCACTGAGGTCCAAACCCAACACCCAAATTCACTTAATGTTCTCCGAGCCACATTCGTAGTAGGATCGCATCCACTTGGAAGAACACATCTCTTATAGGTCACTTAGGTTATCACGATTTAAGTCAAACACCAAACACTGACTAGGATCCTTCCACCTAGATGTCCTTTCCACATGAAATTGAACTACATTGTTTGGTACTCATCACACATACTTAATAGGTGATGTGTTAAGTTAAGTGGAACCAAACTACTTGGGTTCAGATTCCTCACATGAGGTCACATAAGAAGCCCATATTATGGGTTCGATCCTGACACAAAAACAACTTCTATCTCCATGGATGATATAAAACTCTAGAGAACCTCACTATGTTTCTTAATACTGACATCATTCTAATAAAGGTCAAAATAATATCTAATCTATCCATAAAATGGTACAATTGATGGATAACATTGGACGTATACAAATATCCCTATCAATGGATAACCTCGAATACATACAAATTATTCCAGACCCATTTTTATTTATAATGGATCATAAATTCATGGTGATCTATGTATAAATACTTGGAAATGAACAAAGGATTCATGAGTATATCTTAAATATAAATGAGTTTCTCATAATAAGAAATAGTCCCCCCCACCAAAAGAATATGATGAGCCAAACGTCCCATCCACTACACCAATGTGAGTTCTTAAGTACCAATGGCCAAGTTACCTAATGAATGTCTTCCTTTATAAATTATTTCCATGAATTTTCATGGATATGAGAGTCATTGGGAATTTCGATCTCCATAAAACAAACATGTTAGAGAATATTCGATGATGTTATACCTGGAATTAGTGATTGCACACAATTAAACCCCCTGTAGTCATCTATCGGGCACCATGAATTTTTCGTTGGAAACAAAATGAAAAAACCAACATGAATCCTTGACCAATTTGGTGGTATTATTCATCTTTAGGCCCCTTTCACATCCAAAGTGGAAGAGGTCTGAACGAGACTATCAATTACTCATGTGGTCTTGAGATGATACTTTGAAAAGGTTCTTTTGACAGTATTTGGAACATATATTGCAAGAAATTTTCAAGTAGAACACTCTTCCATACAATGGAATCTCACAAGTTTTATAAAATACCTGCATCAACCACTATACAGGTTGGGTACTCAACCAAACCAAGGATTTATTCACCCACCCAACATCTTCACCACCTTGTGTCAAATGCATTATCTGGGGAGTACAACTAGAATGGTACTCTTCCAACCCAAAAGGAGGCCCAATAGGCCCAACAATTAATAATGACCCAACATCTTTAAACTAAGAGATAATCGATGATCCAGAACTAGATAACCCCAATAGATATCTCAAACCATTTCATGAGACTATCCTTGTAACGCAATAATGAGTTCCTCCATTACCTTAGGTAGGCTGGAGAAGTTGTCACCAAATATTTCATCCCAAAAATATAGGGTTCCTTACCAAGGCCCCCTACTAGATTCTATATTTATCATCATCGTATGGCTTAGTACCCTCACCATGAATAGGATATACCCTATGGGCCCCCTCTAATGTCAAATGGGACCAATTTCCCATGTCATTTCATAGAGGGTGACATTTAAACAATCATTAACATTATATCATCTTAATTCATGATAAACAATACTTCCAAGTAGATATGAAAATAACCTATGGGCATGTGAAAATTATATCCTACTCTTATGAAGCCCTTCGGTCAAATACAACATCAAATTACGAGCAGACACAAATTATTTCTCTTCCATATCAATCCTTATATGAAAATAAAATGGATAACCACAAGAATAGAAGAATTCCTACAGATTCATATCAAACATTTCATCCAAATACGATTGATAATGAGCATACAAAAATCCCTACTCGCAAATATGAATATTATTAGACAAATATAGAAGAAAACTATAGGCATACAAAAATTCATACTAATACACATCAAGTACATCAATCAAATACGGTGGAAAATTAAGAGCAGATGAAAATTCATTCTCATCTATATCAATCATGCTATTAAAATACATCGAAAACCCACAAGCATATGGAAATTACAGTTAATTGATATAAATCCCAACAATTAAATGTGGCTGAAATCAGAGAATGAAGATGGTATTTCATAATAATAAATCAAGGGAAGATTCATATCTCTTCCCATGTATAGGAGGACAAACTATACTTACTGGTAGAAAATAGAATACCAGAGTAGGTACATATTCCTTCTCTAACACCAGAATGGGCGAATATTCCCTCTCCCTACAAGGACATTTATCAATACATCATATAAATGATGGAGCGTATAATATCAATACTTGGACATATTATATAGGCTTTCCAATATATAATAATGTTTGTAATGATAACATGGAGTTGGGACCACAATCCCACCTCCCCAAGTGGGGTGACTCATCTACATGATGGGATGGCCACTCAAGAGTATAAATATATCCCTTATCTCATCTAGGAGGTTCAGAAACAATATTCTTAGATAAATGGACAATAGGATCATACATAAATACCCATTCCAACTAGGGGACATCATCCTAGTTTAGTGGCCACTCCATGGAAAGCATATATTCCATTCAAAATTTCAGAATATTACTAGCATATCTTGCTAGAACCACAAGATCCACTTGAATAATAACCCATATATGAAGGTATTCACTTACATAAAATGGACCTAGTGGCCCTCAATAGAGAACCTAAAAATAAATCACACTAAATGAAACATGAAAATAATTATAAAATTTATAAACCTTATCTACTAGAAGCTGGAGTTCTTGAGGGCATCAAACATCTGTCAATGGGGGCTCAGGATCTGGATGATCTATTACCGAATTATGATAGCGACAGTAGCAGTTTCGATGGTCCTCCCAGTAAAATTGTGACCAACAACTCTAGAGGTCCCCACCAAAGCACATACCTGATGTGGCTATATTTTGATATAATTGTTTCCACATAAAATTGTTAAATTTTTAATATTTTAATTTTTATAATATTGTTTTGAATAATTAATTGACATTGATGATAATTTAATCTTTTATATATATTTCAAAACATTTATTTAATTAATTGCAGTTTAGTATTTAATCTATTTTATTTAAAAAATTAATAATTGGTTGCATGTAATTATAATTTAACACTATTTATGAATTTTATAATTTAATTATTTATTTATTTATTTATTTATTTAATTTATTTATTATTTATTTATTTATTTAAATAATTTTTTTAAAAAAAATATTATATTTATTTAGGAAAATAATTGGACAATTTTTTTTGTTAATTTTTAATAAACAATGGATTTTTTTATTTTTATGTTGAATTAATTTTTTTTGTTACAAAATAATAATAATAATTCTATAAGTTTGATTTTCTCTCTCTTATTTGTTTTCTAGTACTTTTATCGATACCATCGTAAGAGAATCTATCTCGATGTAAGATGATTTCAAGAGCATGTGTAAGAGATTTTATCTTCTGTTAGTATAATATAATTTGAGAACTATAAAATAGTTCTATACATGAAAGATAATTCTCTATCTGCATAAAAGAATATATCACACATTTATCTTACATAAGATAATTTACATTTCCAATGGATTTTGATGGAAAAAGAACATCGAAATAGATTCACACCCAAGGGGGAAAATTTAATACCGAGTTATTCACGAAACACTTGAAATCAAAGCCCACCCATGAGAACCAATGAAAAAATGAGCCATAGTAGCCAATTTGTAAGGAGAGTCCACCATAAATTGGAAGAAACTCTGATTGAAGAACATTTTTCTCACTATTTCTATTTATCTAAAATATCCAACTAAATTAATTCTCTGATGATGAACCCATTGATTCCCCTTGAGGTCGTAGCTGTTGATCTCATCACCTTCTTGAAATGTTGAGATCTTTTTCTTGAAGATAGATACTATTCAACCATGTTGTTTCCCTGTTTAGATCCTGAATATGGATATATCATTTTCTTCCACTATGATATCCGAGCTAATGACTTTTATTCATTCGAGCTGATGATCCATAGTTGTGCTTGAATCATTGAAATAGAACTGAGCTTCCATTATAAATTTTATATCCAACCTTCAATGTTGTGGATATTGATATAGATTGGGATCCATTGATATTTGAAATCATTTAAAACTTTTATGTCAACCAGCCACATAAACAAAAATAAAAATAAAAATGAAAATTAATTCTAGTTGGATGATGCCCCTTTCGGTGAGTCCATGGGTAGAAAATCTCCAGACCCAGATCGCGATGTGTGAAGAGGTACTGAGCTTTACGATTGTTGTTGGAATTTTTCGGAAGATTTAAAAGTTTTAATAGGATGAATGGATGTTTTTATTTTAATTTTTAAACCAAAAATTGGATGATTTAGGGGTCCGGAATGTTACTTTAAGATCTAGTTCAAGGATGATCAAAGGTTACATCCTATATTGAAAAATATTCACGGCTATGCTTCTGTTTGATAAAATTGACCATGGTTAGTCTATTTGGATCCTCTTTAACGGTAATAAATGTATTTATGTTGTTTTCTACAATTACATTTTCAATTCAGTATAGGTGCAGATGCATCATTCATTAGAGTTGATGGAGGTTTACTAGTGGGGATGAAGCAGATTTTCCAAGTCTAATTTTGATGATGACATTTTGGAATACATGTGTTAGTTGGAACATTAATGGATTGTGTAGTGTAAGAATAAATTTATACAGATATGGAGAGATAGAGAATTGATTAATTCCACATAAATGGTGACTGAAGGTAGGTAGAGTTCATTCTCATTTTTCTATCATAGAATTAAGTCTGTAATTTTAGGAGAAAATGGACGATATATCAAAAAAGGTATAAAGGCATTTTTTGGAAGAGGTAGTTCAAAATTGGTAGAAATAAGAATGTAATTTTTATGCTATCAAAGTGAATATATAGATATTGATATGGGAGATATTTTTGAAAACGCAAAGAATTACCGCTGTTGAGTTTCGAGATGAATATCCAATGTTGATCATGTTATGAGAATGTGATTAGACAGTTTTCTTGTGGCCACAAATTGAGATTTATCTGGTTATTTCATTCTGAGAATTTATATTTTTGTTCAATTTTTAAATAATTTTCATAATTTATATTGTTGAATAATCAAATGATGTTTGATATTTTCCATTCTATTATTTCGTTTCGCTTTATCTTCAATTACTTAATCGATAGATTTCCAATCAGCATGTGTTATTCAATTGATAAAGACTGTTAGGGAAGTTTATTCAAGAGTTTATTTATCAACACTCATTGATGAAGATTTACATTTATTGGTTTATAATTATGATCACAACAGTTTTATTTTGTCAAAGTGTTCACTGACCATCACTAGTTTGATTGGTTCTTGACAGAAGGAGGACGATAAATGTGATTCTAATCATTTTCTTAAATTTATCAAACATAATGAGATGACCAACTTATAGAATTTTGGATTTCTGTTGAGGTATTTTATAGTGAGAAATAATTTAAAGGAAATTAATAATGGATAATCCAATAGAATCAATCAATAAGGCCACTTACTATTTCTAACATCCCTCCATCTTTATATTATTGCTGCATTTTTTTATTTTACTTTCATGTATTCAAGATATGGATAATTAGGATAGTTTCATTTTTTTCCTTATAAAACCCCTATAAATATAATAGTTTAGAAAAAATAATAGAAAAATAAACTGTGATATAGAAACTCCACAGTGATAGCATCATTGAGATGCAACCCTAGTTGATGTTATACTGTTGTTGTTAGTAGATTAAAAATATTCAAAAGTTTAAACACGACACATAAAATACTCCATTAAATAATAATCATGACTGAGGAGTCTTACATGGTCTTTTTCAAAAAAATAATATATATATATATATATATATATATTAGTTTTCTAAAAAACTACTTAAAATCAAATGGATTTTGACCAATCCTTGGATGAAGCTGTTAGATATTTTTTTCATACAAAACATTGGAGATTTTCATTAATTTGAATGAAAATGAATTTGAAATAGTGATTGAAGAAGGTATGGAGTATATATATCCACAAGTTCAAGATTTCTTAGTCAAGGAACTATATGAATTTTCACAATTTTTCCCTGCGTTCCATGTTAGAGAGATTTATCTTCCAAAATGGGATGGTGATATCAAAAAGGATGAGCCAGAACTCTTAGAGAATTCACTTCCCAGATTATCTTATATTTTTATGTTTGTGGAGGAAGTATAAGGGCCCTAAAATGACTTTTTAGAGGGATTATAATCTTTTTTAACCAAAATTTTTAGTTCAATTTTAATCTAAAATTTTGACTACATTCCCTTATTTTGACATTGTTGGAAAGGTACCCTTCTCACTGGTCAAGGATGTTTTAGAACTAACTGTTGAAAAAAGTTCATTTTATGAAGATTTCAAGGATACCAGATGCTGGAAACATGGAAAGTAAATTTAGAAGAGCATATGGAACTTAAAATAGAGGAGTCTGTTGTTCGTTTTGAAGCTAATAAGAAATTTTTTTATATTTTGGGGATGTCCCTACAAAATGTGTAGGGACTGGAGGATAACCCTCATAGAACAATCGACCCCTTATTTTCCTCTTCCACCCCCATCTAAAAAATTTCAACACAATTAACGATAGCTGGATGCACCTTATACTTTCAAAGGGGATATCCATAATGAATCAAAGTTTCACCACTGTGGAAGGGAAACGATGTGGTGGTTCTTACCACAAAAACATAATCCACGATTGGATTGGGAAGGAAAACATGTTTTTTATCTATAGAAAGTATAAATGCAGAACCTCTCATGGGGTATAACCCACGATCATCTTCCCTTTATTTATTTTCCATTTACTTTTAGTTTTTGTTTTTTCATTTAAATAATAGTTTTAAAACTTGTTAGCCTTTCTTATAAGGAATAAATTTGACAAGTCCTATCTATCTACCATTCAAAGGATATCCACCATCTATAATTTTAGAATTTTCACTAGTGAAATTCACTACGGGACACTCTCCATCATTTTTGGGCATATTCGTTATGAACTACATTCAATAAAAGAAGCTAAAAATGAAAAAACATGGACTAATACCCTAATTTTTTAACTCTAGTTGTATTTTATATTAGATGAATGTTTATTGTATTTACATTTAATTTGTTTAATTATTTAGGAGTTCCATGATATCCATAGGGGATATATAAAAGTAAATAAGTGTAATCATTTTAGTTGATATGAAGAGAGAGAATTCTTCCATTTAAAGGGGGTTTTTTATAATTATTCACACATTTTATTACTTGTAAAATCTATTTATTACATCTACTTGGTCTTAAATTAATGATTTCTTTAAATAAAGGACCTTTTACATACTAAAATTTAGTATTGAAACACGATTTTTTATGCACTTTAATAGATTATTTTGACTTGATTATTAGTGATAAATACTTTTTTGCTTTGCAGAATTTTTTTCTACACATTTCATGGAAATAAACAAGTATAAATATTATATTTATTGAGCTGTATATTTGAAGCAGTAACTAGTAGTGATATTTTTGTGCATGATGTGTTGGGAGTTTTTATTTATTTTTTGGGGCATAATACTTCATTGAGATTTCATGCAACCCCTTTTGAATATTACTTTTGTCTACTAAATTGAAAATATTTCATGATCTTTAAAAATAGAATTTACATATATTCTCTAGCATAAGTTCAACGTTGAGGAAAATGTGGAGTTTTAGTGTGGGAGAGAGGGTATTTCACTTTTCTAAACTTCACCACAATTTGATCCCATTAAAATCCAATATTTTTTTTCAAATTTATTTTTTTATCATGTTTCATAGAATCATTTTTAGTGCATTAATTTTTTCTAAATATTGAATGTTGTGTTGAAACCTTACAGAGGTTTACACTTTAATACCCTGGGAATTTTGTTGAGTAATTTATATTTAATTATCCTCTTGAAAAGAGATTTATTTTTTAAAAAAATTGTGAGAATGTTTTACAATTACCTTTTTCCTTTAAATCATTTAATTTGGATTCAATCTAGTAAGGTGTGCATTCAAATGAATTTTTAAAAGAAAATCTTAATCCCGATTGAAATTTTAATTTTATTATTTATGATGTTAGATATGTTATTTATCCTCCTTTTAATTAATTAAATTTTCTCTTCCAAATAGTGTCTAATTATTTCACTACCAATTTATATGGTTTGATTCACATGAGTGTAAAGAGAATTTTGGACTTTAATTTGAATTTAATTGAAAATATTTTTATATAAATTCATAATTTTTAGTGTCAATTATTTTTGTAAAAAAAATATCTTTTCCACGTAATGAAAAATTAATTTCATAAGGGTAAACTTTCTCACTTATTTATGAAATATAAGGGCGAAAATAATTTTGAAAACCTATTTTTTTTTGTGGAAACCTATTAATTAAAACATGAAATTTACAAAAATCCACTAAAATTGATTAAATTGTTTTCAAGAGGACAATAAAGGCTAGAATATGGGGAATTTATGTGTATTTATATTAATACATTTTTTCCACATAAAATATTTAAATTAATTATTTTATTTTTGTTATAATAATTTTTTAACTAATTAATTTACATTTATAATAATTTCATATCAATATAATATTTCTTTTAAAAAAATGATTCTATAACTAAGTAATGATTCTTTTTATTCTATTTACAATTCTTATTAACTTTGAATTTATTATTTTATTTTAAAATAATTTTTTTATTTTAGTTCTTTAATTTCATGTTCTACTAATTGAATTCTATCTTTTATTGTTTCTTTGTATATAATTAAATATTTATAGTTTAGTAATTAATCTGTTTTATTTGAATATATTAATAATTTTTTACATGTAATTATAATTCAAAACATTTAATTAATTTTATAATTTAATTAATTAATTAAATTATTAATTAGTTAATTATTTAGATCAATTATTTTTTGAATATTTTATTTCTTTAATAAAATAAATGGTTTATTTTTATTTATATTTATCTTTTTAATATTTAATTAAAAATGGAATTCAAATGTTTATTTTGAAGTACTTATTTTTTTCAGTTATTTTAAAAATTTATCTCACAATTTTATTTTATATCTCATATTTGTTTATTGTGTTGTAATTTAATTGATATTGTTGTAAGAGAATCCATCACAATGTAAGATTATTTGAGGATCACGTGTTAGTGATTTTATTTGTCATCAGCATAATATAATTTGAGAATCATAAGACAATTATGTTCTTAGAATATAATTCATTATATGTGTAAGAGAATTTGTTACAAATTTCTTCTGTATAAGAGAATTTACACTGCTAATGGATGTTATGGGAAAAAACATCAATATTGATTCTTACATTACGAGGTGATTTGATATCACGTTATTCATGAAAAAACTGAATTTGAAGCACATATGTTTCCATCAATGATACCTTGAACCATAGTAGTAGATTTATTAGTAGTGGACAACATAAATCGGAAGAACCTCTGATTGAAGAAGCTTGTTATCGCTGCCACTGATGATCTGAAATAGCCAATGAAATCCTATTTGTGATTAAGAAACCACCAATACTATATGAAAACACCATTATTGATTTCATCATATTCATGGGATTTCAAACTCATTCCATTTATGATATCCTTCATTCGGCCTAATCAATACCTTATTGAGATCTGAAATTTGGATCTTTCTTTTCATTGTCGCTCTGAAATATTAGCCGCCTCCTTTGATCCATTTGAGTTGAAGATCTAGAGTTGTTCCTAAAACATTGAACCAGAACTGAGATGTCTTCATGGATCTAAGATTCAACCACCATTTTTGTGGATCAGGGTTAATCTTGGGATAAATTGATATTTTAAATCGCCGCTAGCTTCAATGTTAACTGATGTCATACCTAAAACTGACATTATAGATTATAATGAATACTACTTTGATGAGGCTGATTTTAGTGAGTCTATGGGATTAAAATATCTAGTTCCAAATTATGAAGAACAAAGAGGTACCACGCTATGTGATTGAAATTGGAATTTTGGGGAAGATGTGAAGGACTGAAGAAGTTGAATGACTACTTTGTGTTTTATTTGGAAACCGAAGTTTGGTTGGATTGGGGATTTGGTATGGTACATTAATATCATGTTTGAGGCTATGCTTGGGTTTTGGGAAATTGGAGAAGTTTAGTCTCTTACTATTCTCTTGGATGCTAATTGAAGTATATATAGTGTTTACCGTAATGCCTTTTTTAGTGTAGTCTAGGTGTGAATGCATCGTTGATCATAGTTTTTGGAGGTTAAATGTTGGGAAGAAGAATATTTTCAAAGACTTATTTTGATGATGAAATTTTGGAAAAGATATTTCAGTTGGAACATTTATGGATTGTGCATTGTGATAATAAGCTGATGGAGAAAGAGAGAGATATTGGTTTTAGCTTCATTAATGGTGACTGAGGGTAGAGAGAGTGCATTCTCATTTCCCTGTCACAGAATTAAGTTAGTAATTTTAGTTGAAAAACATTATATATATATATATATTTAATTAGATGGAAATTTATTGGAAGAAAAATTTTGAGATAGGGTAGAATAAGAACACATTTTGCAAACCATCAGTGCAGATTGATAAAGAGGGGGTTTATAGATCTATCTATGAACTTGAAGAGGACCAGCTGTTGAGCATAGAGATGATGATCGAACACAAATCGCATTCCATAGACATGATCATCTAGTTTTCTTATGTACGTACCTAGATATTTCTCTCATAACCTTGTTATAAACTTTTATATTTTCTTTTAATCACTGAATAATTTTCATAATTGAAACTTTTGAGTAATCATTGGATGTATTCTATTTTCCTTTAAATCATTTCATTTCACTTTATCTTCCATTTTTTGATCAATACATTTCCAGTCACTATGTGTTATTCAATAAATGTGGAATCTTAGGTCAGTTTAGTGAGGAGTTTTTTGATTAACTGTAATTTTAGATGTTTATCAAATTTTGGTTGAGAATTATGATCACAATGTTTCAATTCTATCGAAGTGTTCGATGACCATCAATACTTTGACTGGATATTGATGAATGAAGGATGAAGACTATGATTCACATCATTGCCTTTAATATCCCAAATTTAATGAGACATGATCCATTGATATTTTGGGCTGTGGGTTGCGATATTTTATCAAGAAAAAGAATTTCAAGGAAATTATGAATAAATAATCTATTAGAATAATTTTGGAAGGCCATCTTCCATTTTTAACTTCTCTCCAATTTTCTGTTGCTGCTGTATGTTTTCTTTTCCATTCTTTTGATTCCATGTCTTCTAGATTTATATAATTAGGATAGTTTTATTTCTTCCCTAAAACCCCAGAGAAATATAATAGTTTAATAAAAATAATAAAAATAGAAATTTTGATAGGGAGAATCCATAGTAGTAGCCTCATTGGGAGATAACCTTGGTTTCTAATATGTTGTAGTAGTTTGAAGAATAAAAATATGAAAACGGGTAAACACAACATATAAAATGATCCTTTTCAATTGGAACAATTTCTGGGGAGTCTTCCAAGGAGTTTATAAAAATAATATATGTATATATATATATTTGGTTTCTAAAAAACCATACTTAAAAAATGAAATTTATTTTCACCCAACATTATAGGAAACTGTTAGATATTTTTGATACCAAACAAGGTAATATTTATGTAAAATGAATATGAATAAATTTAAAATAATGACTTAAGAACATAATGATTATATGAATCCACAAGTACTGAATGTATTAGTCATGAAACTTCATGAATTTTTAAATTCTTCCCTTGAGTTCCATGTAGAAGAGATTTATTTTCCAAATTGTGATGAAGATATCCAAGAGATTTAGGCTGAATTTTTAAGGAATTGACTTTCTAGATTAATTTATTTGTTTGAGGCTTTGGAGAAAGGAAAAGGGCCACCAAATGATTTTAGTTAGGGTAATTCTAATCATTTTGACCATACTTTTTTAGATCACTTTGAATCAGAAATTTTCACTGAATTCCCTTATTATGACATTTTAGGAAAGGCACACTCTTCTCTGATCGAGGAAGTTCTAGAAGTGTTTGTTGGAAAAAGTTTTATTGCAGGAGATAAGTTAAAATCATGGACAATAAATTTAGAAGAGCATTCATAGCTGGAAATATAGGAGAAGTTTGTACATAATAATGTTAGGAAAGAAATTTTCTATCTTTTTGTGATGTCTCTACAAAATTTTGACTGACTAAAGGATTAAACTCCTTGAAAAGTTGAAAAATACCACCTTATTTTATTCTTACAACTCCATTTCAAGATTTTCAATACAATTAAAGGGGGATGGATTCACCTTATACATTCAGTGGGGGACTCCATAATGAAGTAAAGGTGCAAAACTATGGCATGGAATAGATGTGGTGGTTGTTACCACAAAAACCCCATCCACTAGTGGATTGGGGTTGAAAAAAAAACTACAAAATAAGAACAACATAAATGAATCAATTCTTGGGGGTTTTAATTAAAGATACTCATCCCTCTATTTCTTTTACATTTACATTAATTTTTTGTTTTGTGATTTCAATAAATAGTTTTAAAGGTGTTATATTTTCTTGTAGAAAATAATGTTGACAATTATTGTATTAATAAATTTATAAGGATATAAACATCTTTTAGGTTTCCGTTTTCACCAGTGAAATCCACTAGGGGAAGCTCTCAATCATTTTTAGTGGATACATTATGAACAACATTCATTAAAAGAAGTTACAAGCTAAAGCAACTTGGACTAAAACCCCCATTTCTTTACCTCTTATTAAATTTTACTTTATCTAAATATTTCATGAATTTAATATTAATATATGTGCATTTTTAGGAGTTTCCGTTCTGTTCATTAGAGTTCTACAAAATTAAATGGGGAGGGGGATTTTAATGGATCTAAAGAGAGATAAAGCTTCTATTTCACTTGAGTTTTCATTAAAATTGTGCCAAGTTTTTCAAGGATGTAATTTTTTTTGTTTCTTCTACATTGCTCTTAAATTGTTGAAAATAATTTTAAATGAAAGGACCTTTTACATGTTGAAATTTAGTTCTAAAAGATTCTAGTTTATGCACTTCAATATATTCTTTTGACTTTTGTATTATTGTTGATTTTTTTCTTTTCTAGAAACATTGCTGCACATTTTTTGTAACTTCAATAATATAACTATTATATTTTTTAGATTTATTTTTGAATTGGTAACGCATAGTTTACTTTTGTTCATGTTGTGTTATATTTTTTTTATTTCATGTGTAAGTATACATTATTGAGCTTTCATGTAGTCCTTTTTGAACAAGATTTTTGTCTATTGAATTAAAAATCTATCCTGATCTTTACCAATTGAATTTACACATTCTCTCATCCTTGAGTTCAACATTTAAAAAACATATTGGGTATTAGTGTTGGGGAGAGGGTATTTCAATATTCTTAACTATACCATAAAGTGAGATCATTAATTTCCCCTAATTTTTGTATTCAAAGTTTATTGTTTTTTAACATTCAATAAATCAAATGTTTTGGTTTAAAATTTTTCTGAAGATTAAATGATGTGTAACATCTTAAAGGAGGTCATTCCATTAACCCCACTTTGATTTAGTTAATTAATTAATTTTTCATTATACTCTTTATAAGTGGATGAGTTCGGTAAAAAATGAGAGATTTTTTTCCAATTATCTTTTTGCATTAAATTTTTTAATTTGGATTCAAACACATATGGTATACATTTTAATTAATTATGAAATAAAAATCATAATCTAGGTTGAAGTTTTTCTTTTTTTTCATTAAGTTATTGGAAGATTTGTTTATTATCCTTTTTATTTTATTTAATTTTTTCATCCAAACAAAGTGTCTAATTATTTTATTGCTAATTTATTTGAGTCAGTTCAATTAGAGGTAAAATAGTAGATTGGAAATAAATTTGAATACAATTGAAATAATTTGAATATGAATTTTAATTTTTAGAGTCATGTAATTTTTTATTACAAGATTTTATTTTAAACTTAAATAAAACATACTTTATTGAGGGTAAACTTTTTCACTGATTAATGAAATAAATGGGGGAAATAGTTTTGAAAAGCAATTTAATTTGGAAACCTATCATTTTAAAACTGAGGTTTACTTTGATCTAATAAATTTTATTAAATTGTTTCCCTGTAGAAAAAAAACACCTTAGTATGCAGGAATTGATATAAATATATGTTGATACATTTTTGTCCACATAAAATCTTAAAATTAATTATATTTTTATTGATATATTAATTTTATTAGATGATTAATTTTTGTGGATGATAATTTGATATTTTAATAATATATCTTAAAAAAATTAATTTATAATTAATTAACTATTATTCTTGTTATAATTATAATTTTTATTAACATTGATTTCATAATTGAATTTTAAAGTTAATTTTAAAATAATATATTTTTGTAAAAATTCAATTTATTAATTGTATTATATTATTTAATTTAATTTATTTAAGTAAATTTATAATAGCTTACATGTAATTATAATTTAACCCTTTTAATAAATTTTATAATTTCTCTAATTAATTAATCAATTTATTTGTTAATTATTTAATCAATTGTTTTTAAAATATTTTATTTCTTTGAAAAAATAATCAGTATGTTTTTATTTTTATTTCTGAAGTTATATAATTAACAATGGAATTTTTATATTTATTTTCAATAAAAAATTTTGTTTGAAAATTATAAAAATTTATCAATCAATTTTTTATCTCTCATATTTGTTTGTTTTATAGTAAATTTATAGATACATTTGTAAGAGAATCCTTCTCAACGTAAGTAAATTTCAAGAGTGTCTGTAAAAGATTTTATCTTCCGCTAGTGTAATAGAATTTAAGAACTATAACATAGTTCGGTTCTCAGAAGATAATTCATTATCCGTGTAAAATAATTTATCATGCATTTCTCCTTTAAAAGAGAATTTATAATATCAAAGGATGTCAAGGGAAATATATCTTTGAAATAGATTCTTACTCTATGGTGAAAATTTGATATAGAGTTATTCATGAAACACCTGAAATCAAATCCCACCTATGACCATCGATGAAATCCCAAGCCGTAGTAGTGGGAAGTCGCGCTCATCCTATTATAGGTAGCATCCATTCTACCATGAAACAACCCTGTTGAGATCCTAAATCTAGATCAATCCTTCACCAATGCTGTGAAATTAGAGTCACCACCTTTGATTCATTCAACCCTAATATCAAGAGTTTTTCTTGAATTATTGAACCAGAACATAGCCTCTATGGGTTGACAATCTCCAGATCTCAATCAATACGAACAAAGAGGTATTGTGTTGCGCGATTGAAGTTGTAATTTTGGGAAATATTTGAAGGTCCGAAGAAGGGGAATGTATAATTTGAGTTTGAATTGGTAACCGATTTTTGGTTGAGTTGGTGGTATGGAATGTTACTTTAAGATCTTCTCTGAGGTCGATCAAAGGTGTCATCTGAAGCTGAAATATATTCCAAGATGAGCAAGGGTTTGAGAAAAATGAATAATTTCATTCTATTATGATCCTAGTGAATGGTAATGCATTTATGTATGGTGGTTTCTATAGTTCTCTTTTTCAGTGCAGTACAGGTGTGGTTTCATCATTGATCGGAGTTGCAAGAGGTTTACAAGTTGGGATGAATAAGAATTTCATTGTCCAATTTTTATGATGAAATTTTAGAATATATAAGTTAGTTGGAACATTTATGGATTATCTAGTGTTGTAATAATATAATGGATAGAGATAAAGTTGGTTAAAGTCACATCAATGGAGACTGAAGGTAGGGAGAGTGAATTCTCATTTGTGTGTCACATAATCTAGTCACTAATTTTAGGTGACATAGGGGAGATATTTTTGAAAATGGAGATGGAATTTTTTTTGGAAGATATAGTTCAAGACAAGGAGGAAGTCATTCCATCGAAGCAATGTGATGGAGGGAGATTTGGGAGATCTTTCAGCAATATTGAAGAAGACTTACTATCGATGTAAGAACCCAGATCTTCTTTTCAGGTATTGTTTTTCTTTTTCTGGTGTTTTTGAGGAAAATGAGGAGTTTCTGGGAATTTTTTAAGTACACGCAGTGTGCTCAGTTACCGTGGGTAGCTGTGTGATGGGCGTGTAGCGACCTTGCACAGGGCCATGTGTGGGTGGCCTGGAGGCCACCTAAATCGGGGCTCGGTATGGAAAAGTACACGCCGTGTAATTTATTTTTTTTATTAAATGCTTCAGGGTCTCATCTGACGAACATGATGGCCTTCTTCTCGGCCTAGTTTGTCTGAGAGAACCCGTATGACCATGATCTTCCTCCGAACCCCCGACTGAGCATCTGATCTCTTATCTGGACACTTTTGATTGCGTTGGGATTGCCATTGTGATCTCTTCCATCTTCTAGAGCTTCATTTCATGATTCCTCCTCTCTCTCTATTTATCCTCGATTGAATGTTTTGAGTGTCTTTATAGATCTACCATGTTCTTGGGTGATTAAAGGCTTGAGGATCATATATAGTGATCTTGCAACACTGAGGTAGGTGGTTGGTGCCTTTATGTTGAAATTATTTGAGTTATATGTGAAAATTAGTTCAATACCCTTGAACGGGGAATTGCATATTTACTATTTTAGCGCCCTTAATTGTATGCCATGCTTTTGTGCCTGTGAAAAGGCTATTTGAATGTGAATAACATTGATTATTATGCTTTGGAAGTGGTTTCCCATTCATGTTATGTTTATGACCGTTTGGTCTTGTTTTCCTATTAGGATTCTTTTATGTTTTCCCATGACTAGTATTATAGGATAGAGTGATTATTTTATATAACATGCTTCATATGATGTAGACTGTTTAGCCAAGTAGTTCTTGAAGTTTACATTGGTTGTATTGCATTGCTATACCCATTTGACATACACGGGACTGTGATAACCTAGTTTAGTAGATTATGATGTGAATTGACAATGTGAGCTTCCTCAGAGTGTCTTTAACCACTTTGGACTATAAGGGAAGTTGACCATGTGAGCTTCCTTAGAGATTATTTAACCACTTTTGACTATAAAGAGAATAGACTGTATGACCTTACACAGAGAGTCTTTATCACTTTTTACTATAAAGGGAATTTACTGGGAGATCTTCCTCAGAGATTCTTTGTAGTATCCTAATAACTGAACCAGAGGGGATAGGTTGTGTTTACTTCTAGAGGGTTACCTGCTTTGATTAGCTGCATACGTGATATGTGGAATTGAATGCTTTGAAACTGTGGAATTGGTTACTGCTGAGTACTTCCTTGTTTACTACCCTTTTACTTATTTCATTCCTTATATATTCACTTACTACGAGGTACAAATCTTGTGGTGGTTTCCTACAGAGATTTATTCTCACCCCCTATTTGGGCCATGCTTTTGGGCCTAAATAGATTATATTGTTTCAGGTATAGATAAGGAAAAGTTCCCTTCTACTTCTGGTACTTGACTGCATAGAGCTGGAGAGCATGGGACCAATATTTTTCTTGTGATTCTATGTAGATGTATACGATATTTTTTTTACTTTGGTTTAGTACTGTATTATCATCATTGTGACATGATTGGATGCTTTCCTAGACATATGTATCATGCATCTTTGTTATATATGTGCTTTTGCTGTTTATTTCGTCAGTCTTCCACTATTTCTTATTGATTGATATTATTTATGCTTCCTCTATTGTTATTTGTTTTTCTTTTTCAGTGTTACTCTGCGAATAAGGGAATTGATACCCCACTATCACAGCCAAGTCCCTCACTGCTAGTCGGCAGCCTCTGGCGTTTGGGGAAATGCACTTGAGGCTGTGTGACCAACCAGGTACGGGGCGCCTCTGGATAGCATCTAGAGTCAGGATGTTACAAAGTAGTATCCGAGGAATTATATTCTCATGACATACTGTGTGGATACTGTAATCAGGGATATGACGGAATAGGTACTTGGTAATAAGTTGTTCCAGGTATTATCTAACACGTGTACATGGAAAATCCAATCTACCTTGTTACTATAATGTTTCTGGTTTTGAAAATTTCCAGTTGATTTTATTTAGCCATTGGGTGATTCACATGTTTTGTGCTATTATTGTTTATGATATTGATGTTCTATTTTTGTTGCAACATGATGAGATGATGGTACACCATCTCATGCATCATATAGGCACTTTCTAGAAATCACATGTCATCCACTCTCACCATACCATTTTGGGTGCATTAGCAATTGCATGTTGTTGTGAAAGATGTTGTGCTTGATATTCAATGTTGTGATAGATGCCTTGATAGAATACCTAATTTTGACAGGGTATTGAATTTTGTATGGGTTTGATTGAATGAATTACAAAATATGGTTTTTTAGGTGTTATGGGCCCTCATGGATCAAAATTTGGTGGATAATTAACCACTTATGCTTGTATAAGACATATATAAGATGAAAACATTTGATTCGTGGGGAGTATGGGCCCTCACGGATTGAAATTTGGCACTTTAATGATCATTTCAGTGTTTTTCTCGGTTCTGGAGTAGTTTCTGAGGCTTACTATCAGGAAAAACCCAGAATTCACGCTGTGTAATGATGAATACATGCCATGGGTTCTTCTGTTCAGGAAGAAATTGTTTTTCTTAAGTACGTGTCGTGAACTATATTTACAAGCTTTGTAGTCTCTAACCGTGTCAAAAACTGTGTGGGCGGAGACACGGGGTTGGGAAATCACTTGGTACACGTTATGTCCATCTGGAATACGTTGTGCAGTGTGAGTTGTGTATCTGGGCATGTCACCAAAAACAGGGGTCAGTGAAGCTCGTCTAGTACACACTGTGTCTGGTATAAACAAACCATGTAGTCTTCTTCTAGGAGAATTGTGTGGCTTAGCCATGTCGAAGTTCTCATGAAGGGGAAGAGAAGTCATGTCAAAGCCATGTGTATGGACAACACGCCGTGTGTTTAGAGTGTTACACAACCAGTGGTGGAAGGAGTACATGCCCATGTGAAATGATTAAGGGAACATGTCGTGTAGGTTTTATACACGTCGTGTAGTCATGTTTTAGAAAACTTAAATGCTTTCCTTCATCTTTTCCCATCTTACAATTATAATTTTCAGTCCCTATTAATCATGGTCTAAGGTGTGTGCCCGATCTTGTAGTTCCATTTCACCGAGATGTCCTCCAATTGTACGCCAGTTACAGGACAACGATCAGACACCGGACATGGTTGATCCGGGACTTCATCCAGATTCTCTAGTTGTTCTAGTCTTGGCACAAGCAGTTATACCTAACACAGGTTCCGATTCATAGTTCAGGGAGGGATTTATAAGGATGATGCAGACCTTTTAGGGGGCACCACCTCCAGCCCCGTCGATGGCAGAATTGACGCGGGTCTTTCAGCAACAGCATCCTCCCCCATTCTTAGGGGATAAAGGACCCCAGGCTGTAGATTCATGGATAAAAGCCACATTGAAAATCTTCAAAAATCTAGATACGCCTCCAGAGAGGAGGGTCAAGCTCGCTACCTATAAGCTTCAAGAATCCACCAAAAGGTGGTTGGATGTGATCTCACAGGTGGGAAACCAGCAAGTCATGGCTTGGCATGAGTTTCAGTATACCTTCTAAGATTAATTCTAGCCGGAGACCTTGAGGGTCGATCGATCCATAGAGTTCATGAGTTTGGAGCAAGGTGCACTTTCTATTCTGTATTATTACCCTCTCTTCATCGAGCTGCAAAACATTACACCCTATCTAGGGGAGATGATTTTTTCCCTGCATGGAAGTTTAAGGATGGCCTCAGGTAGGATATTTGATCTCAGGTGAACATCATCAGGTTGACTTCTATATCTTCTATAGTAAACTAGTCTATGATCACCGACCTCATTCTGATGGATTCTAAAGTTGTGAGCCAGGGCAGTTCGACATCCAGATTTAGTGCGCTGCTAGCTGATAGCAGGAAGCACCATAGGGAGATTGCACGTGGAGATCCGACTATCTGAGATGCATCTTCTGTTAGCCAGGTGGTGTGCTACCAGGGCAAGAATAGTGGGCATATGAGGCCACATGGCCCGAGAGACCCAGTGGAGTGCCAATCTGGCGGCAAGATGGATCATCTTTAGCGTTTCTATCAGTTCTTCTCACCAGCAGCTGGTGACAGGGGTTCCTTTATGACTCCTCATGTAGGTACAACACAACCAGTTTCTCACCAGTCTGGGAACTAGATTTCTTTCGGCCGTTCAGGCTGAGGTGGAGGTCATGGAAATGGTATTCAATCGCTATGCTTTCAGTGACAACATGGTGGAACAGATCAGGGTGGACAGGTAGGGTCATAGGGCCATGGTGTAGGCCAGACTTTTGCAGTGGAGCAGACCCAGCAGGGGAAGGATTCCAGACCCTCTACAATTCAAGGTATGATCCTAGTTGTCTCAGTTTTATCTTCTTCTCTTTTTGATATAGGGTTTTCCCATAGATTTATATTTGTTGCAGTTTTGGAGAGTCTTAGTCCCTTCATCATTTCTTAAACTAATATCTTAATGCTAGACACTCCTTTGGGGACTAGAACAGATAGTGTGAGTCAGTGTAAGGAGTTCCCTTTAGAGGTTGGTGGGTGTCACTTCTTATGGTACCTCTATATTCTAGAGATGACAAGCTTTGATGTCATTCTCGTAATAGACTAGTTAGTTACCTTTCGGGAAGTCGTCAATTGTTATCACCGTAGGGTGACTTTTACATCACCAGAGAGAGGATCTTTTCTTCATAATGGTGAATGGGATGTCAAGGTGAGAAGAGCGGGACCCGAGCATCATGGGTTGGGAGGAGTTACATCACATATTTATAGTCTATATCTGAATGACCAGGGGACATCAACGGTGAAATTTAATCCAGTGGTAGATTGTTTCAGGGATGCCTTTACCATGGTCTTTTCAAGTTTACCTATAGAGCGTGAGGTTGAATTTTCTTTTGAGCCGTTCCAGGAGCGGTACCGGTGTCCATACATCTGTATAGGATGACTAAACCAGAGTTATAGGTGCTCAAGAAGCAGTTGGAGGAGTTGCAGGAAAAGGGTTTCTTCCGACCTAGTACTTCTTTGTGGGGTTCTCATGTTTTGTTCTTGAAGAAGGCGAACGGTACCCTCAAGCTTTGTGTTTATTATCAGATGTTGAACTATTTGATGGTCAAGAACTGATATCCCTCACCGAGGACTGATGATATCTTTGATCAGCTTCGAGGATCCAGGGTATTCAAGAAGATTGACAAGGTATCCAGTTATCATCACTTTCATGTTAGACCATCTGATACACCACTTATAGCTTTCCGGATCAGGTATGGTCTATACGAGTAGGTGGTTATGTTTTTCAGTCTCACGAATGTGCCTGCAGTCTTCATGGAAGTGATGAACCAACTTTTCCATCCATACTTGGATTCTTTCATGGTGGTATTCATGGAGGATATCATAGTGTACCCTCACACACTACATAATCATTCTACCATCTTGAGATTGTTCTGAGTACAATGAGCGAGCATCAGTTATATGCTAAGCTCTCAAAATACCACTTTTGGATGGACGAGATTCACTTCTTGGGTCATGTTATCTCAGAGTCATTATTATCAGTCGACCTAGAGAAATTGAGAGTAGTAGTTTCTTGGGAGAAACTGAAGAACCTATATGAGGGACAGAGTCTTCTAGGGCTGGCTGGTTACTACAGATATTTCATTCAAGACATTTCATGCTAAGCAGCCCCACTGACAGGTTTGACTAAGAAGGGTGAAAGGTTCTCGTGGCCAGATTCTTGTGAGTCTGCCTTTCCGAAGCTGAAAGGGAGATTGTATTTAGCACCGATACTAGTCGTAAAAAAGCAGGGAAATAGATATACTATTTACTGTGATGCGTGAGGTATCAGGCTGGGAGATATTCTTAAGTAGGGGGAAGGAGTCGTTGCGTACGGGTCTTGGCAGTTGAGGCCACATGAGATAAATTACCCGACGCACGATCTCGAGTTGGCGGCAGTTGTTCATGCCTTACGTTGTTGGAGATATTATCTTTTGGGGGAGAAATTTTTGGTTTTCACCAAAAAAAAGAGACTCAAGTATATATTCACTCATCGTGATCTTAATTCGAGACAGTGTAGGTGGGTTGAGTACCTTCAGTCTTTTAACATCGAGCATGCCTACATGTGTGGGGAAGGAAACATTGTGGCTGATGCATTGTGCAGGAGGACTCATATACATGTAGTTCAAAAGGCCATTAGTGAGTGTAAGCTTATGTCTATGTTTTCTAAGATTCATATGGAGATGCATGACAAAGAGGGGTAGTCATTTATTTCTTCTGTAGCTCTTAACTGTACTCTTCTTGATCGAGTGCGAATGAGGAAGCTATCAAATTCTGAAGACCTAGTCCTATGGAAAAGTGTGTCAGGAGAGGAAACTATTCTTAGATGGACCAAAGTAAATGATGATATCGTTCATTTCCAGGGGTGCGTATGGGTTCCATCAGATATACGCGAGGAGCTGATGTGGGACTTTCATTCCTTAGTTTGGGCAGTTCATCCGGGTGTCACGATGATGTATTGTGATCTACACCATCAATATTGGTGGCCTGGTATGAAAATAGAGGTTTCTAGTTTTGTCATGAAGTGTTCTACCTGTCAATAGGTGAGGGAGGAGCCTCAACGACCAGCATGGCTTTTGCAACAGCTGCCCATTCCCGAGTGGAAGTGGAAAGATGTCACAATAGATTTCATGTAAGGGTTACTGAGGTCGCCTCGAGGTAATGATGCAGTATGGGTTGTAATTGGCAGGCTCATGAAGGTTGCTCACTTCTTGTCGATCAAGGAGGCCTTCAGTGTTGATGATATGGGACAATTTTACTTCTGGGAGATTGTGAGCTTACATGGAGTTCCACACTCCATTATTTCAGATAGAGTTGCACGTTTAAATCTCAGGTCTGGAAGGGGCTTCAGAAGGCTTTGGGAACACATGTACTTTTGAGTATAACTTACCATCCTCGGACAGATGCTCAGTCCGAGCATTTGATTCAGGTGCTTGAGGACATGCTACGAGCATGCATTCTGGATTTTGGAGGTTCTTGGGAGAAGCACATACCTCTTGTAGAGTTTTCCTATAATAATAGTTTTCATGAAACTATTCAGATGGAACCTTATGAGGCTTTGTATGATAGGCCATGAAGATCACCATTATGTTGGCTGGAGACAGGAGAGGTAGTTATACTGGGACGTCACCTTTTTCAGAAGACCACAGAATAGATATAGTTGATTCAGAAGAGGATGGATACTGCACAGTCTCGACAGAAGTCCAATGTTGGTCAATGGAGACAACCTCTGCAGTTCGAGGTCAAGGACTAGGTTTTTTTACATGTCAAACTGAGGATGAGACACAGGATGATTACGAGATAGGGTAATCTTTCGCCGAGGTACGTCGGGCCGTTTGAGGTGTTCGAGAGAGTTGGGCCAGTGTCCTATCTATTGTAGTTAAATTAGACATATAGGGCGATGCATGAAATTCTCGATGTTTTTTAGCTTCAAAATTACTTCTCAGACCCATCTCATTCTTTCCAACCTGAGGATGTCGAGTTAGAGTTGGATGCATCTTTCAAAGAGCATCCTATCCGGATTGTTGATCGAAGTACGAAGGTTCTCCATGGACGGTATGTTTCTCTGGTACATTTTCTATGGCAGCAAGGAAAAGTACAGAATGAGACTTGGTAGAGGGAGGTCGATGTATGATTACAGTGGTCGGAGCTGTTCGGGGTTTCTTCTTCTGCACTGCCCGGCTAGGGAAATTCAGGGACAAATTTATTTAAAGGGGGATGTTTTTAAGAACCCATATCATCTTTTCAGGTATATTTTTCTTTTTTTGTGTTTATGAGGAAAATGAATAGTTTCTGGAAATCTTTGAAGTATACACCTTGTAAATTATGAGTACACGCCGTATACTCGGTTACCGCGGGTAGTCATGTGCTGGCTGTGTAGCAGCCTTACACACAACCATGTGTGGGTGACCTGGAGGCTGAATAAAGAGGGGCTCGGTAAGGGAAAGTACACGTCATGTACTTCAAAAGTACATGCCCTGTACATTATTTTTTTTCATTAAATGCTCCAGGGTAACTTTTGATGGACATAAAGGCCTTCTTCTCGACTTAGTTCATCTGAGAGAACCCGTACGACCATGATCTTCCTCTGAGCCCCCGACCGAGCATCCGATCTCTGATTTGACCACAGTCAGTTGTGTTGGGATCTCCTCATTAAAATCTTCCTGCATCTATTGATATGTTTCATTATTTTTCCACTTTCTCAGGTTATCCTCAGTTGAACATGTTGATCTTTTTTGTAGATTTACCGTGATCCTGGGTGATTCAAAGCTTGAGGTTCACGTATAACGATATAACAACCCCTACGTAGGTGGTTTGTTCCATTATGTTGAATTTCTTTGAGTTATATGTGAAAATTTGTTCAATACCCTTGAACGGGGTATTGTATTCATACTGTTTTAGCCCTCTTAATTTCATTCCATGCCTGCATGCTTGTGTAGAGGCTATTCGAATGTGAATAGGGTTGATTTTTAAGATTTGGATGTGGTTGCCCATGCATGCTCTATTTATGACTGTTTGGTCCAGTTTATCCTGTTAGGCTTCCTTGAGTTTTTCTCATTCCATGTACTATAGGATGGATTTAGTATTTTATATGGCATGCTTGATATGATGTAGACTGTTTAGTTGTGTAGTACATGAGGTTTACATTTGTAGTATTTCATTGATATGCCAGTTTGACATACATAGAGCCATGAGAACCTGATGTAGTAAACTATGAGGGGAATTGACCATGTGAGATTCCTTAGAGAGTCTTTAAACACTTTTGACTATAAGAGTAATTGACCGTGTGAGCTTCCTCAAAGATTCCTTAACCACTTTTGACTATAAGGGAAATATTCCATGTGAGCATCTTCAGAGATTCTTCAAAACTTTTGACTATAAGGGGAATTGACTGAGAGTGCATTCTCAGAGAGTCCATGTAGTATTTTTATAACTGAACCTGAGAGGATAGGCTGTGTACTTCCCAGAGGGTTACCTGCTTTTATTTTATTCTTACGTGATATGTGGAATTGAATTCATTGAAACTGTGGAATTGTTTAATGGTGAGTACTTCCTTATTTACTGCCCTTTTACTTATTGCCTGCCATATATATTAACTAACTGTGAGAAAAAAATCTTCTAATGGTTTCCTACTGATAATCAGTCTCACACCCTATTTGGGCCATGCTTTTGTGCCCATAAAAAATTATATTGTTGTAGGTATAGATAAGGTCAATCACCCTTCTACTTATGGTACTTGAATGCTTGGATATAGAGAGCATGAGACTGATCTTTGGCTTGCGATGTTGTGGATCTGTTTAATATTTTTCATGTTCTTTGGTTTAGTACTATATTTCATGCATTGTGACATGTTTCGATTATTTCATAGACATATCTATCATGCATCATTTTTATATATGTGCACCAGATATTTATTTCATCAGTCTTCTGATGTTTCTTGTTGATTGATATTTTTACTACTTACTCTATTTCTATCTATTTATCTTCCATTGTGTTACTCTTCCAATGAGGGCATTGTTTCTTCACTATCACACCCAAGGCCCTCCCTGCTAGTCGACAACCACTGGAATTTGGGGAAATGCTCGGGAGGCCATGTGACCAACCAGGTACGGGGCACCTCTGGGCGGCTTGCAAAACTAGGATGTTACAAAGTGGTATCAGAGTAATTATTTTCTTTTGACTTACTGTTTAGAGCTTATAATTAGGGATAGGATAAAATAGGTAATTGGTAATAATCTCTTCCTGGGAGTAGCTAACACGTGTATAGAGAAAATCCAATCTATCTCGTTACTGCAATTTTTTTGGTTTTGAAAATTTACAGTTGATTTTATTTCACCATTTTGTGATTCACATGTTTTGTGATATTATTGCTGATGATATTGAGGTTCTATTTCTATTGAAACTCGATATGATGATGGTATGACATTTCATGCATCATATAGGTACTTTCTAGAAATCAGATGTCATACACTATTGCCTTGCCATTTAGGGTGCATTAGAAAATTCTTGTTGTTATGATAGATGTTGTGCTAGATATGCATGCTGTTTGTGATAGATGCCCTGATAGAATACCTACTTTTGATAGGGTATTAAATTGTGTACGGTTTTGTTTTTATGAACTTTAAACTATGGTTCTTGAGCTGTTATGGGCTCTCATGGATCGGAATTTGGTGGATCATTAACCTATTATGCTTGGATAGTACATGTATAAGATTCCAAGATTTGATTTTTGGGGAGTATGTGCCCTCACAGATCATAATTTGGAACATTAATGTTTGTCTCAGTTTTTTTTGGGTTCAAGAGTAGTTTTTTAGGCTTACTGTCCAGAAAAACACAGAATACACACCGTGTAATAATGAATACTCGCCATGTGTTCTTCTGTTCAAGAAGAAACTTTTTTTCTTAAGTACACGTCGTGTACTGTATGTACACATCCTGTAGTCTCTATCCATGTCATAGGCTGTGTGGGCAGAGACACGGGTTGGTAAATCCCTTGGAATACGTCGTGTCCATCTAGAACACACCGTGAAGTGTGAGTCTTGTATCTGGTTGTGTCAACAAAATCACGGGTTGGTGAAGCCTTTCTAGTACACACCGTGTCTAGAACAAAGACACATTGTAGTCTTCTTATAGGAGAACCATGTGGATTAGCCGTGTTGAAGAGCTCAGGCATGGAAAGAGAATTCCAATACACAGCGTGTGTATGGAAATCATGCCGTGTGTTTAGAGTGTTACAAGACTAGTGGTTGCAGGAATACATGCCCATGTGGAAGGCTTAAGGGAACACATTGTGTAGGCTTTACACATGCCGTGTAGTCATGTTTTAGTAAACATAAATTCTTTCCTACTCTTATTCTTTTCTTTGACTTCTATGTTTCAGTCCCTGTTAATCTTAATCTAAGGTGTGTTCTTGACCTTGTAGAGTCATTCCACCGAGACTTCCTCGGGTTGTATGCCAGTTATAGGTAATGATCAGACACCGGACATGGCTTATCAGGGACTTCCTTCTGATCCTCCAATTGTGTCAGTTTTGGAACCAATAGTTATACCTAACACAGCAGCCAATGCATAGTGTAGGGAGGGATTTATGAGGACAATGCAGACATTTCAGGGGGAACCTCCTCCTACCCTGTCAATGGAATAATTGACATGGGACTTTCAGAAGCATCATCCTCCCACTTTCTTAGGGGATGGAAACACAAGGCAGTAAAGTCATGGATAGAATCCACATTGATGATCTTCGAACATATGGATACACCTCTAGAGAGGAGGGTCAAGATCACTATCTACATGCATCGAGACTCCGAAAAGAGGTGGTGGGATGTGATCTCACATGTAGGATGCCAGTAAGTCATGGATTGATATGATTTTTAGAATACCTTATATGATTAAATCTATCCAGAGACCTTGAGGTCCAATCGTGCTTGAGAGTACATGAGTTTGGAGCAGGGTACTCTTTATATTCTGCAGTATTCCTCTCACTTCATTGAGATACAGTGCTTTACACCCTTTCTAGGGGGAGATGAGTTGTTCCTTGCATGGAAGTTTGAGGATGGTCTCAGGCAGGATATCTGATCTTAGGTGAACATCTTCAGGTTAACTTTGATATTCTTTATAGTCAAGCCGGTGGAAATCACCAACCACAATCTAATGGATTCTGGAGTCGTGATATAAGGAGGTTCAGAATCCAGAGATAGTGTTCCACCTGATGATAGTAGGAAGCACTTTAGGGAGAATTCATGTGGAGATATGAGTAGGTAGGATACGTCTTATGGTATCTAGGAGGTATGTTACCAGTGCGGGAAGAGCGGGCATACAATGCCACATCACCTGAGAGACCCAATGTAGTTCCGATCTTGTGGCAAGATGGTTCATCTTTAGCATTTCTGTTAGTTCATCTCACTAGAAGCTGGTGATAAGAGTTATCCTATGACTCCTCATACGAGTGAAGCACCACAAATTTATCACTAGTCATGGAACTGGAGTTCTTCTAGACATTCAGACTGAGGTGGAGTTCATGGTCATGGTAGTCAGTCACCATGATTTCAGCGACAATAGGGTGGATCTGCTTAGGGTGGACAGATAGGGTCACAGGGCCATGGTGTAGGCCTGAGTTTTGCAGTGGAGCAGACCTAGCAAGAGTAGGATTCCAGACCCTATATAGTTCAAGGTTTGATCCTAGTTTACTCAATTTTATCTTTTTCGCTTTTTGATATAGGGTCTTCCCATAGCCTTATATCTATTGCTGTTGTGGAGAGTCTTGGGATATGTATCTTTTCTTCTACTGATATCGTAAAGTTAGACACTCCGTTGGGGACTAGAACTGCTAGTGTACGTCAGTGTATGGAGTTCTATATAGAGGTTGGTGGGTGTCACTTCTTATGGGGCCTCAATGTTTTAGAGATGACAGACTTTAATGTCATTCTTAGAATGGACTTTTTAGTTCCCTTCCAAGCATTCATCGACTATTATCACCGTAGGGTGACTTTCACATCACCATAGGGAAGATCGTTTTTCTTAAGCACGAATTGGATGTCAAGGCGAGTAGAGTGGGACCCGAGCATCATGGGTTTGGTGGAATTATATTCTGTATTCCTAGTCTATATCTGAATTATCAGGGGAATTCACAGATGGAATTTCCTCTAGTAGTGGATCATTTCAGTGATATCTTTCCAAGGACATTTTAGGTTTACCTCTGGAGCGTGAGGTAGACTTTTCTTTTGAGAACATTATAGGAGTCACACAAGTGTCCATTCATCCTTATAATATGGATACACTAGAGTTACAGGAGATCAAGAAGAAGTTGGTGGAGTTGCAGGAAAAGGGTTTCATCCAACCTAGTACTTCTCTGTTGGGTTTGACTGTTCTATTTGTGAAGAAGGAAGATGGTACCCTCAGGCTTTGTGTGGATTATTGGAAGCTGAACCAGTTGACTGTTAAGAACTGATATCCCTTTTCGAGGATTGATTATCTCTTTGATTGGCTTCATGGAGCTTGTGTATTCTTGAAGATTGACTTGAGATCCGATTATCATCAGTTGCGCATTAGACCATCTGATATACCACTTACAGCTTTCCGGAGCAGGTATCGTCCATACGATTTTTTGGTTATTCCATTCAATATCACGAACACGCCTACAGTATTCATGGAACTGATAAACCGATTGTTCCATACATACTTGGATTCTTTCATTGTGGTCTTCATGGGCGATATCTTGGTGTAATCCCACACTCGACATGACCATGATTCCCATCTTGAGATCATTTACAGTACACTGAGAGAGCATCATTAATATAATAATCTCTCAAAAAGCCACTTTTGGATAGATGAGATTCACTTATTGGGTCATGTTATCTCAAAGTCATGATAATTAATTGACGTAGAGAAGGGAGAGCAGTAGTTTCCCAAGAGCAGTCGAAGAACATCTTTGAGGTATGGAGTTTTTTAGGGTTGGTTGATTACGATAGACGTTTCATACATGAATTTTCACGCATAGCAGCACCACTGACAAGTTTAACTAAGAAGGGTGCAAGGTTCCCATTGTCAGATTCTTGTGAGTCAACCTTTTGGGAGATAGAAGGGAGATTTAATTCATCACTAATACTAGTATTTCTAGACCTGGGAAAGAGCTATACTATTTACTATGAAGATTCAAGTATCGTGCTGGGAGCTGTGCTAATTAAGGAGGAAGGAGTCGCCACGTACGAGTCTCGACAGTTGAGGCCACATGAGAGAAATTACCCAACACATGATCTCGAGTTGGCGATAGTTGTTCATGCCTTACATTGTTGTAGACATTATCTTCTTGGAGGGAATTTTGTGGCTTTCACCGACAACAAGAGTCTCACGTATATCTTCACTTAGTGTGATCATAATTTGAGACAGTGGAGGTGGGTTGAGTACCTTCAGTCTTTTGACATCGAGCCGGCCTACATTCTTAGTAAAGGAAACACTGTGGCTGATTCACTAAGCAGAAGGACTTGGATACAGGTAGTTCCGGATACCATCAGTGAGTGGAAACTTATGGATCTGTTCTTAGAGATGCATTTATAGGTGCATGACAGACAGGGGAAGACTTTTCTTTCTTATGTAACAGTTACCTCTACTCTGGTTGATCAAGTGCGAATTATGCAGCTATTAGATTCTGAAGGCCTATTCCTACGGGAAAGTGTGTTAGGAGAGGACCTTATTCAAGGATAGACCATAGGATAAGATGATATCTTTCATTTCTAGGGGTGTGTATCGGTACCAGTAGACATACATCAGTATCTGATACGGGACATTCATTCTTCCGTTTGGGAAGTTCATCCTGGTGTCACCAAGATGTAACGTGAACTAGAACTTCAATATTGGTGGCCTAGAATGATAAGAGAGGTTGATGGTTTCATCATGAAGTGTTCCACCTGTCAGCAGGTGAAAGTGGAGCATCAACGACCAGCAGGGATTTTGCAGCAAATACCCATTCCCAAGAAGAAGTGGAATGATGTCATGATGGATTTCATGTCAGGGTTAACAAGGTAACCACGATAGAATGATGCAGTATGTGCTGTCATTGACATACTCATGAAGGTTTATCACTTATTGATGATCAAGGATACCATCAGTGTCGACGAGCTATGATGGATGTACATCTGGGAGATTGTGTTCTGACATGGAGTACCACAATCCATTGTTTTAGACTAAGATGCACGTTTTACTTCTCATGTCTGTAAGGGGCTTTAGAAGGCTTTGGGAACACATGTACATTTGAGTACAGCTTAGCATCCCCAGATAGATGGAAAGTACAACCGTACGATTCAAGTTCTTGAGGACGTTCTATGAGAATGAATTATAGATTTTGGAGGTTCTTGGGAGAAGCACATTCCTCTTGTGGAGTTTTCCTACAATAATAGTTTTCAAGCAACTATTCAGATATCACTTTATGAGGCTTTGTATGGTTGGCCATGCCAATCACCCTTATGTTGGCTAGAGGTTGGAGAGGTATATATTATGGGACCTCATCTTGTTTTGGATACTATAGACCAAATAGAGTTGATTCAGAAGAGGATGGCTACTGCACAATCTCGATAGAAGTCTTATGCTAATCAATGGAGACGACCTATGGAGTTTCAGGTCAGGGGCCAGTTTTTTCTACGTGTCACACCGAGGTTGGGACATAGAAGGATTAGAAGATAGGGTAAGCCTTCTCTGAGGTACATCATGACGTTTGAGGTGTTGGAGAGAGTTGGTCCAGTGGACTATCATTTGTATTTACATCAGAGGTACTAGGATATACATGAAATTTTCCATCTTTCTCATCATAAACATTACATCTTAGAGCCGTCTCCTACTGTCAAACCAAAGGAAGTCGAGTTAGAGTTTGATGTATCTTTCGAGTACCACCCTATCTGGATTGTTGATCGATGTAAAAAGGTTTTTTGTGGCTGGAATTTTCCTTTTGTATGGGTTTTATGGCAACATGGGCGAGTACAAGATGATACTTGGGAGAGGGAGGCTGATGTACGATCATAGTGTCCAGAGCTGTTCGGGGTTTATTCTTCTGCGACACACGGTTAGGAAAATTCAAGGACAAATTTCTTTAATGGGGGATGTTTTTAGGAACCCAGATATAATTTTTAGGTATATTTTTATGGTGTTTTTGAGGAAAATGAAGTGTTTTTGGTAATTTGTGATGTTCACACCATGTAATTTATGATTACACATCGTGTACATAGTTATCGCATGTAGCTGTGTGCTGTTCGTGTAGCGGCCTTGTACATGATCATGCGTGGGTGACCTGGAGGCCACCTAAAGCGGGGCTCGGTAAAGGAATGTACATTCCGTGTACTTTATTTTTTTCATTAAACACACCGGAGTCACGTCTAATGGAAAGAATTGCATTTTTCTCGATCATGTTCATCCTAGAGAACCCATACAGCCGTGATCTTCCTCTGAGCCCCTGATCGTGAATCCGATATCTGATTGACCGCCATCGATTGCGTTGGGATCGCCTCGGTAGGATCTTCCTTCTTCTAGTGATTTATTTCATGATTCCTCCTCTTTCTCATGATATCCTCAGTTGAACATTTTGAGGTTTTTTTAGATATGTCATGTTCCTAGTGATTCAAGGCTTTAGGATTATGTAAAGCGATCTCGAAACACCGTGGAAGGTGGTTTGTGCCTTTGTGTTGAATGGATTTGAGTTATATGTGCGAATTGTTATAATAACCATGAACTTGGTATTGCATGTTTATAGTTTTAGCCCTCTTAATTTTCTGCCATGGTTGTGTTCTTGTGTAGAGGCTATTTGAATGTGAATAGGGTTGATTTTTATGCTTTAGAAGTGGTTGCCCATGCATGTTCTATTTATGACTGTTTGGTCCTATTTATCCTGTTAGGATTCCTTGATGTTTTCCCATGCCTAGTAATGTAGAATGGAGTGATTATTTTATCTGACATGCTTGATATGCTATAGATTGTTTAGCTAAGTAATTCTTGATGTTTACTTTGGCTGTATTTCATTGCTATGCCCGTTTGATGTACATAGAGCTGTGATAACCTCGTGTAGTAGACTATGAGGGGAATTGAACGTCTGAGCTTTCTCAGAGTGTCTTTAACCACTTTTGACTATAAGGGGTATATACTGTGTGAGCTTCCTCAGAGAGAATTTAACCAATTTTTACTATAAGGGGAATAGACCGTGTGAGCTTTCTTAGAGAGTCTTCATCACTTTTGACTATCAGGGGAATTGACTAAGAGTAGTTCCTCAGATAGTCTTTATAGTATCCATAAATCTGAAGCAGAGGGGATAGGTTGTGTGTACATCCCAGAGGGTTACCTGTATTGATTAGCTTCTTAAGTGATATATGGAATTGAATACTCTGAAACTATGGAATTGTTTACTACTGAGTACTTCCTTGTTTACTTCCCTTTTACTTATTGCCTACCATATATATTTACTGACTATGAGGCACAAATCGTGTGGTGGTTGCATACTAAGATTTAGTCTCACACCGTATTTGGGCCATGATTTTGGGCCGAAACAGATTATATTATTGCAGGTATAGATAAGGGAAAGTTCCCATCTACTTCTAGTACTTGACTGCTTGTAACTGGAGAGCATGGGTCCAAGCTTCGGCTTGCGATGTTGTGGAGATGTTTACTGTTTTTTCTTGTACTTTGGTTTAGTACTGTATTTTCAGCATTGTGACATGTTTGAATGCTTTACTAGTCATTTTTATCATGCATCATTTTTATATATGTGCTCCATCTGTTTATTTATTCATTCTTCCACTATTTCTTGTTGATTGATATTATTACCGCTTCCTCTATTGTTATCTTTTTATCATCCATTGTGTTACTCTACTAATTAGGGCATAGTTTCCCCACTATCACACCCAAGGCCCTCACTGCTAGTCAGTAGCCTCTAGCATTCAGGGAAATGCACTTGAAGACATGTGACAAACTAGGTATGGGGAACCTCTGGGCAGCTTCCAGAACCGAGACGTTACAATCGAGCATAGAGAAAAATATCGAATGCAGATTGCTTCTGTAGACATAATCAGATAGTATTCTTATGGTTGAACCTTGATATTTCTATGGATATTTCATTCTGAGAATTTATATTTTCTTTTAATATGTAAATAATATCCATAATTGAAACTATTAAATAATCAATTGATGTTTTATATTTTCATTTCTTTCATTTAATTTATCTTTATCTTCCATTATTTGATTGATGCATTTTCATCAACAGATATAGGCTATTTAGTTATTTTAGTTAGGATTTTTCTTTATCGACTCTCATTGTATAAGTTCATCAATTCTGAGTTGCTAATTGTGATCACAACATTATGATTCTATCAAAGTGTTTAGTGACCATTGCTACCTTGACCGACTCTTGATGAAAGGAGGTTAATGATGATGATTCTTGTCATTGTCTTAAATTTCTCAATTTTAATGAGACACACACCATGGAGATTTCAAGACGTGTGTTGGGTAATTTTATAGAGAGAAATCATTTCAAGGCAATGATGAGCATATAATCCATCAAAATCACTTGGGAAGACCACTTACAATTTCTGACTTCTCTCCAATGTTATTTCACTTCTGCATGTTTTATTTTGTTTTATTTTGTTTTTGTGTCTTCTAGATTTATATTATTATGATAGTATTATTTATACCTTATAATACTCTCTAGAAGTATAATAGTTTAGCAAAAATAATAAAAATATAAAATTGCGAAAGATAAACTTCATAGTGGTAGCCTCATTTGGAGATAAGCCTGGTTTCTACTATACAATTATAGTTGTGATGTTAAAAATATTTAAAAGGGAGAACACGACAAATAAAATGATCCTTTAAATACCACAAAGGATTCCTTGATGGATTAACCTTGATTAATAACATGAGATTATCTCTTGATATTTGTCACAGTCTCCCTCCTCATGGCCAACAAATCAAATATAAAGAAGGTACCCCCTGATGTCATCCACCCTGAAGGACCTCCCAATGTTATATAACGTGGAAATCCTCCTAGCAGTCATCTATAGAGCTATGAAGGAATTCCTAGCCAAGATAAAATTCACTACAATGGTCCTCCTCATAGTTATGACTCATTTTAGCAAGAAGTTCCTCCCCATTCTTAGTCAAATATAATAAATCCTTCATATTATGAGTAACATGGAAATATGTGGCAAGATATGTTAGAGACCCTATCAATGATTCCCTCAAACAGAAGATGACCCGAGTCAATGCTTATCCTCAGAGCCACAATGGTACCATTCCCATACCAATGATACCTCTACTAGCCCTACTACATTTGACAAAACAGTCCAAAAGCACTCATGATGGGATAATCTAATAGTGTAATTTCTCATATAAGATGAAAATGATATACTTCTCATGATAATACAATTGGATATGTATGATATACCGATCATGTTTTGGACCCCATCCACTTCACATTTTCACATTCCAGAGGCATTGTCAGAAGGATTCATACACAACATCCTTCTGAATCTCTGGACAACTCTCTACCACCTGAAAGAAAGTTATTTCCTTACAATGGGTATTCAAACCATGTCAAAATATTGGTAGAGACTCATTGACAAATTTTCTCGAAGTCCCATCCCATAGTGTGGAGAACATTATCAGAGATACAGTGGAAAAATATTTAATCTACATGCAACAATGCATTGTAAAAGTAGCATCATCTAATTAAAAAATCCCATCATGGTGTCCATATCCAAGGATGAGGGAAATGGATATTTTCATTTCACCTTGTGACCTATTTAGAAGAACCCACTAGAAATAACATCCTATAATTTCATTATCTAAAGGACGCTATCTAAAAAACACCTTCTCTAGAAAGACATCTCAATAATCAATAATTAGACCTGAATAAGTCTCAAAATAATTATCCATGATGAGATAAATCCATCAAAAAACTCTTAAAAGAGGAAATATATAACATTCAATAGGCTTGTCTCTTTAGGTAAGAAAATAATCAATCCATACTAAATCCTACACAAGAAAAGAAGTCATGTGTAGACTCATCATTATATCTAGCTCACTCTAGAATAGTGACGCACATGATCTAGAGTGAGAGGACAATAGAAAAAAACACCATAGTATAGGATCATCCCCACCCTGTAGGGATGAAGGAAATTTTAACAAAAAATTCCCCCTTAAAACTGAAAAATCCAGACCGAGGCATAATAATAAGAAACTAGGAGAAACCGAAACCCACAGGGATGGTGCCATTTATACCACAACAAACCATTAGTGGACATTAGTCTTTTCTCGTTTAGGTTGGGTGACAAGTTGTAAGGTCTACCCATTTTCCCCACCTCGTGACCGGTTTCCCTTAGAAGGGAGGTATATGACCAGACTTTATAGAGGTTACCTTTGAGTTAACTATCACCAAGAAGCTTTATGAGGATCTCGAAAAGGAAAGGAGAGATCCTAAAAGGGCATAAATATCCCTCATATCATCCAACATCCGGTACAAAACCTTTGACGCATTATGAATAAGTTGTATTCAATGATTTCAATCCCTAATACAACACCAAAAATGATGCAAAAACCAAATAATAAGGAGATGATGGTTCCATACAAAGTATGATTCACATTGAGAATGAAGGTGTGCATGCCTGAAACCAGAGAGTCTCCCTAAAGTTGGGTTCTCCCTGGATCCATCCTACACTACCTCCCCATATAATCTCTAATAATAATAAATTCAATATCATATACAACCCACCCACTCCTTCCGATGAGGAAGAGATCCCTACTATAAAAGAAATATTAACTCAGTGGGAGGATGAAATTAAAGATGTGAGGTTACTCAACATTGAGTTTTTAGGAGGCAACATTCCAATAAGATATTCTCCCCAAGAAGAGCCTAAACATAAAGTTCGGGTAGGTATACCTCATCCAAAAGGATTCATCCCAATAATGGGATAAAGTCCATGACATATTTCCAACTCAGCACCTAGACCATTAGTTTACCTGGTCCACATTATGGATGTATATCAATAATTAATTAAATTAATGGGACAACCATAGAAGTATCAAAAAATTCATTAAAATATGTTATCGACTGAATATCAAACTAAAATAACGGTAGAACTAACACACCATATCCTATAAATTGATGGACCTTTCCAACATCCAATTCATTCAAACACTCCTCAGTGGAATATCAACGCCCTCGAGTCATTGAAATCTTGATTGGAAGCCATAGAGAAGCAATGTAAAGCAGTGACACCAAAACAAAAACCTTACCCCAACTAGGCGAGAAAAATCCCGCCACCTCCAAATCAGAAGAGTCCTATGATTCTAATATTCAATGGATCAAGAGACCTGAAAGATGATATGATGCACTATGCATCCCATTATGATCCCATGGTGGGAACCCCTATGTAACAAGAAGATGTGAAACTCATATTCTTCCTATGAACCCCAAAAGGGATATCCTTCATAGAGTACACCATTTTTGGCAGCATGGTCCTTCAAGGGATGAGAGGGTCTTTGTTAACAATTCCTCTTTTAGTTCATATCAACACTGAAAAATATGAAAATTAGTGACCTTAGAAATTTAAATAATTGTGAAAATGGAAGATTCATGGATTTCATTTTCAGAAGGAAATGGCTGACCTACTCCCAAAATTAAACAATTTATAGGCAGATATGCTCACTCTCTACATTGATATATTTCATGAAAAGATGTGAACTCTGATCATCCTGATGAAATATGCATGGGGTTTTTAGGATATCTCTCCCATTTTTAAAATAATGTAAGAATCCATACAAAAAACTAAGGTCAAGAAATAGATAAATCCACTACTCTTATTGAAAAGAGAAATAAAGGATGAGAAAACATACATCAAATCTAAATCAACTTCCATTCCAAGTCCAGCTCTAAAACCTACATTGTATAATGCAACACACTCTAGATGTCAAAAATAACCCCCAACTTACCTGGAAAAATGGAGGGGCCTATGAAAGCTCAATTAGAGGAGAAAACGAATAAAGTTTACTTATTCTAAGATGATCAGGTCCGTGGATATTGATAAATAATTTGGATAATGATTTACTCCTCCTACCAATGCTCAGAAGGTATAAACAAGTAGGTCTGAAAGACCGGTCAGATTATTTCCCCTTTCACCAGATAATGGGACACACTATTCAGGAATGTTTAATCTTTAAAACCATTTATATAAAATGGTATATTACGGGCATGTAAAGTTGAGAAGGCCACCAGAAAAAGTTGTGTATGTTTCCACCACTACACCTATAAAGGGAGTTTATTGGAAAGAAGTTGTTGGAGAGAGAGAGCATAGAAATTTTGTAGTTGGATTACTTGGAAAATAAACAACTGATAACATGGTTTTGTCCAAGTACATTTGAAACAACCAACTATGCCCCTACCACTTCTGCTACAAGACAACTGACATCATCAACCCCACATACCTCAAAAAGATATCATTTCAAAAAGAATATTGACTGAAAATAAAATGAGGAAATGTAAGAGAATAAAACTACATCAAGATTTTTTTGATTTGAATCTATCACATTTATGCCGTCATATTTGATACAATAGGCATCAACACACCAAACAACACCGTTAGAGACAATTAGTCAGGAAAAGTCATCATCATGGGAGGATTTAATCTTCAAAAATACTAAATGCATACATTTAATTGATCCCTTATCAAATGATAATTATTATAAAGAACCCAAGATCCTCACATCTGATTGGGGTACCGAAGGAAGATGCCAATAGAGATGAGGAAATATAAGAAGGCATAACCACAGTTGAATCCATAATTCTAGTTGTACCCATACACAGAATATCAACACTGTAGAAACATTGGTAAGAGAACATAAATGAGTTTTATAGGGATAGGAAAATCCTCATATATTGTCCAAAATACACCCTAACACCATCACTCTAGAATATTAATTAAAAGAGGAACATGTTTCAGATTACCCTCAGTGGGCTGGCATACATTCCCAACCCAACCCACTAAAAAAAGAGTTCCAAGAACTCTTATTTTGAGGGACGATCCATATACATAAAATACTAAAGCCCCAAAAGATATTGTGAAATAGAATACCCACCCTGGGAAGCACAAGCCTTCATTCCAGAAGTATGAAATCCTAAAATAGATATCCTTTCCATCAGACCAACTATCTATCATAGATGACCTGATTTTGTCAAAAGACCCTAGGGAAGAACTCATAGAAACTTTAATTATCCGTCATGAGATTGAAGATAAGGTTGTTACTATAATGTTCTACTAGATTGAGATCAATTCTATGAAACTCCATGTAGTTATTTCTTGGATAGATCACGATGAAGATTCCATTATACGAGGACACATCAGACACTTGTATTTTTCCGGTAGGATAGATGATGTTAATGTCCAAAAAGTATTCACTGACAGTGGATCTGTATTTAACATTATTCTAGTACAAACATTACACCAAATGGGATGAAATGAGGATAACCCATAACCTTCTTCCATAACATTGAAAGGCCATGGAAATAGTGAGATGAATCCATTAGGCCGAATTTGGCACAAATCCCAATTTGGAGACCTTATACCCAAATCATAATTTCAGATGGTTCAGAGAAACACATCCTTCATATCTTCATATGAAAGACTTGGTTTCATCAACACATAGAAATTTCTTCTTCATACCATCAACAAATCAAATAATTCATTAATGGATAAATCGGTACATTGTATGCTAGTAAGGCCCCATTCGAATCTTACGAGTCTCATATATCGATGTCTGATTATATAATATGAAATGGAAATAACCCCAAGTTGATGGTGTTTCTTGGGTCACTAACCTAAATGTTCTAGAAAGGATCCCTGAAAACCCCTTAAAGAAACTCAACAATGAATATGTGTTACCCATCAACCAGGTGGAGTATATGAGTCTAAATATAGGTGCATATTCATTGGTCTTCATGATTTCATCCATAATCATGGATTACAATAGTGTTGAAATATTTTTTGACTACCCAAATAGTGGTGAAATATTGGATAAAAACTCCTTCATTCTATCATCAAAGGTCTAGGAAATCCCTACCAAACTATTTTAGGTAGAGGAGGCCATATCATCAATTAAAAATGAAGAATACAATATTTCTTCATCCCTCACTCCATCATCTACAGAGTTTCTATGAAATCACATGTTGATAGCTGGATCAAAGGATGTATCTTCATCATTCAAATACTAAGATATTTAATCATCTCCTAGATATATATAACCCATTCCAATACTTTATTCCCCAATAGAACAAGAGAAAAAAGATGAAGATGCAGAAGAAGAAGATGAGGAGGACCTTAGGGATACCCCCACCATTATTTGAGGAGGGCATTCTTCCACCATTGATGAGCTTAGAGAAATAAATCTTGGTAAAGAAGAAGTCTCATTGACCAACATGATTTGTTAATCCATGTCTGCCTAAGAGTAAGATCTATATACCTATTTCCTAAAACAAATCAGGATTAATTCTCCTGGAAATACAAAAAAATGTTGGGCCATGATCCCAAGGTTTCCACTCAACACTTGTGCCTTCCAAAAGACAACTGGGGCTATAAACAAGCATCCAGATGGACACACTCGACACATGAAACCAAAATTGAGGCTGAAGATGACAAGATGATAAAATACGAACTCATTAAGGAGGTATAATATTATATGTTTCTAGACAATATTCTCCCTATAAATGAGAAAAATTGTAAAATTAGAGTCTTCGACAATTTTAGGGATCCCAAGCATCACTTCCCAAAGGATGATTTTTGCATACCAATCATAGAAATGTTGATTGATGCAATAACCAAATACCATGATATATCATGTACGAATGTCTATTCTAGATATAATCAAATCTGAATGGACTAATAAAATGAATAATACAATTCTTTTAGGGTCCCCATGGACTATTTTTCTAACAGGTAATGTCCTTTGACTTGAAGAATGATGACTATACACACCAACATTCCATGCACAGCATCTTCAAACCCTTCATGGGAATGTTTTTGGAATTCTATATTGATGACCTGGTTGTTAAATTTTGACAATGATCAAAACATATAAAGGACCATGAAACCATCTACAAATAATTTCTCAATCATAGCCTAAAAATGAACCCCTTAATTTTTTTTGCAGCATTACCTTAGAAAAATTTCTTGGATTCATCATACACCATCTTGGATAGAAGTCAACCCTGAGAAGGAAACAACAATCCTTAACATGCAACCTCATCACAACCTCACAACGTTTATAACACTTAAATGACACAACTTAAATATGATTATTCATAGCTAAACTTGCAGGTAAATGATTTCCCTTCACTAGGTTTATGAAAAAGGGAGTTACATATTAGTGTATTGATGATTGTCTGGAAGCATTCAATAGTATCATGAAATATCTCTTGATGCTGACAGTTTTGATGTTTCCTATCAAAGTAATTCCACTTATTTTGTATGTGAAATCCTTAGAGAGATATATAGGTGACTTACTAATGCAATAGAATAATGGTGAGAGTGAAAAAAACCTCTATTACCTCAGCTAAACCATTATCGATGCTGAGACTCATTACTCTAATATCGAGAAGAGTTGTTTTGAGCTAATCATTACAATCAAAAAATTGAGGCTCTATTTATATCATTAAAAGATAACAATTTTCTCTCATAGAAAATCACTCAAATACATACGCATTCATCCGATGTTGACCTGGTTCCTATCATGGTGGGTGGTCATCCTGTAGTAGTTTTATATTCCATTTGTATATCAAAAATTAGTAAAAGTATAGACATTAATGGTTTTCCTCGAAGAGTACCACTCAAAAAAATAACTTCATTGGATACTTTACTATATGATGAAGTGATTTTATCAATTAAAGAGGGCCCCTAGATATGGGATATTTATTTTGATAGTGCATCTAGAAGTTTGAAAGAGAACAGGATGAAAGACCCTAGGCTCAACAAAGTGGGGATTATAGTCACGATCGTATCTCCAGGAAAGGCAGTACTCCCTAAATCATTTATAATATCAAAGGGGTACATGAACATTGAATAAGAATATAAGGATACCATTATACAACTAGAGAAACAACTTCAGGTAAAAGTTTACCAGTTAATGATAAAAGGGGGTTTTATATGGTAATTAAGATGGTTAACAATGATTATGCTATAATGAAGGAATAGTTAATCCCCCTTCTCTACCATGCCCAAGGACTAATGGAATAATTCCCTTTTGAGCCTACACTAAATCAAGTCCCATGGTTGAAAAATTCCCAAGGCGATGCTTTGGAAGAACCATCCACCACTGTAGCTGATCCGGAATAGGATGAAACAGTCATCAGCATTTCACACTACTTGTTGGTCTCATCATTCATTCAAGACTATATGGAAGAGATCAATTATTCTAGTCCCGTCTATGAAACATACAGTCCTACCGTCGACTAGATGATACCCATTTTAGAATTATTTTTAAAGGGATTGATTCCATGAGAAAGATCTAGTAAAGATCAAATCCTAAGATGAGAAATTAAATTTGTTCTGTATGATGGAATAAATCACCAAAAGGTCCTCTATAAAATGGGACTCGATGGGGACCTTCTTAAACGAATTTATGTAAAAGAGACCATTGTTTTCATAAAGATAGTATATGTTGGATCCTACATCACTCACCAGTAAAGACTCAATCATTCCCAAAAAATATTAAATATTGGGTACTAATAGTCTACTATAACATAGGACTATACCCAAATTGATAGAAAATTACATTCTTTCTAGGTTCATACCATCTTTATTCACCATCTACGGAAGTTTATTCACATATATTAGCACCCCTATATAAATTCCATTTGGGGAATGAACATTATGGGGTAATATCTTCCAACTAAAACCATGAAGTTCAAGTACATTCTCATGGACACTAACATATTCTCTAAGTGAGCCAAAGTTATACCCCTCAAAGAGGCCAGGGCACATAATGTTTCCAAATTCATGAGAACAAACAAAATCACTAAATTTGGTATCCCTCATACAGTAATGATGGACACTAATACCAATTTCTATTCTTATGAATTGGAAAAAATATGTCAGGAGTATGAAATCATGTCTAATTATTCATCCTACTACCATGTACCAGCTAAAAAATAAATAGATACCTTTAATAAAAAAATATCAAATATAATCTTGGTGATGGTAGATAAGGATAAATGTTCTTGGCTGGAAAGGCTCCTACATGAATTGTGGGATTACTAGACCCTGGCCCACACTAACTCACAGGTGACCCAATACTAATTTGTATATAGGATAGAGGTGGTCCTTCCCATTGAGGCTCAATTTCTCTCGCTCCTCATTTTTGCCTACAATCATTTATCTTGATATGAATAATTACAGAAATGGTTGGATGATTTGGAACGAGTGGATGAGACAAGATTGCATACCTTGAATCATTTGTATGTCCACAAAAACTGAATCATGAAATCCATTAACCAAAACATTCACCTCCAATATTTCCTTAAAAGAGATATGGTGTTGGTCCTCAAGACATCAGTGATACATGGAAGAAAACAATTTACATTTGAACCAAAATGGGAGAGACCTTACACCATAAATTTTTTTTACTCCAATTGATCTTATTATATGATTTTGATGAACGGATAAATTAAAAAAACTCCTACCAACACAAGGTTTTTGAATATCTACTTCTTGAAATCACAAGACCCATCATCCTGATTTTATGATGTTATACTACACCGTAAATCATCCTCATTGCATGACATTAAACTACATGGTACAACATCCTTACTACATGACATTAAACAATGTGCTACATCTTCTATAATACATGAAAATAAACCACATAACATTGGTGATCCAATCTGAATGACATTTAAAGATAGATACCAACATCCCAACCACATGACAATAAACTGTGTGTCCACATCCTAGGAATATGATGTTAAAATGGTTCACCTGGTCTGAACTAAACAACCTTAAACTATAATCTTAATTCCATGCATCATTACTTAAAACTGTACGCGAGCCTCTTTAGGAATGTGTATATGGTGTGTGGGACTTATTTATCATCATTCATGATGAGTTTTTTATTCCACCTCATTACAAATATATTTTGTTAGTGTGCTCACCTATTGGTCAGAACATTATGACCCCAATCGTAGAGTTAACATCCTCAACGCACAACATTAAATTGACATCCTATCCTAAATAAGATCATGATTCCTCTTAAGCATATAAGATATGATTCCTACCCCATTATTTGAACATGGGATACCTCCAAGTGATCATGGTATGCCTATGTTCCCTAACCATAATGTATTTCCCCAAAAGTAGGGCCTATTACAATGATGTGTTCTAGATCTACGTACAGATAGATTCATATCCACACTAGATACATAGACATAACCATACATTTTTTCTTTAGGCTCAGCTGTATGTTTTTCCATCCTGATCACATGAAATTAAACTATATAGTAAAGTTTCATTACTGCATGACGTTAAACTACCTGATAAATCATCCAAATCACATGACATTAAACTACATCGTAAATTTTCCCAACTACATGATATTAGACTACATAGTCACTTTGTTTAAATGACCTTCATAATCATGACATCATTCCCCGGTTTGGAAGACAATAAACTGAAAAATATATGATTCCTCACCACATGACACTAAAATTCCATAGAATAATCATTTCAATTACTGATTCACTACACATGAGCTATAGATGTATGAGAGAAAGGGAAAATACCCATATCCCGACATGAGAGTCATATCCATGTAGTGAGACTCTCTCTCAAGAATTATATGTGGCTTTATTATTTACATCACAGAATATATAGTGATGCCTATACCTCTTGTCATGGGCCCATCCACAAAAAATGGTAAAAATAACCCCCTCTTTGAATGGGACAGATCCATGTAGAGATATCGTATACAAATCTAATAATGTCTTGATTACAATCGACACATGATATGTAGTGACACTTAAACCACTTGCGTTATGCCGAACTGAAAAATCTCCTCAATCATAAGATGAGTTTATTTCAAACAGTTTTTCTTAAGGAATATTTTCACATCACGATTATGGTTCTACCTAATCTATAAAATCATCCATCCCATAACTACAAGACTCAATCATCCTGACTGCATGATGTTATACTGCATGGTACATCATCTATGTTGCAAGATAGTAAACTATTTTATACCAATGTACTCACGATATGACATTAAAATATGTAGCACCAAAATGTTATTATTAGAGAGGACATTTCCCTTGGAATCAGTTATCTTCCATGCCATATTCTAGAACTATATATGACTTTACGTCAATCCACATAGGATATGTAGTAATTCCAGAATTTTACATCATAGCCTGGCCACCACAATTTTCAAAAAATTCCCCTCCCCTCTATATGGGCGAGACCTATATATGTATATTTCCATAAAAACTACATGTGTCTTAATTCCATACCATAAAAAATAATTAGTGAGACCAATATCTTTATTCATGGGACCAACCGTGGTGATAATTCTTTCATGTTGAGTGACCCCTACCCTTACCTTATGAAGTTAAATTTCATGGTTCATCAAGAACTATGTGTGTCTTGATTATCATTCTATGGGATATATAGTGATTCCCAGAACTCAAATCCTCTACTTATCTTTGAAATACAGAAAATGTACCCTCTTCTACATGAAAACTAAATCAATCTAGGGGACTCCAAAGAAAGTGTTTTTAAAAGGCTGATTTCAAGAAAAGTTCCATCTCCATATACATGAGTCATATCTATATAGGGAAGTGAATTTAGAAATATACGTGGCTTGATTACTTCTATAAAATTATACATAGTGACACAAAGATCTCCAATCCCAGGTCCAACATGAATAATATAATAAAACAATAGAATTAATTCCCCCCTCTTCATATGGATCATACCTATGTAGAGAGTTCTCATTCAGAATAACTTGTGGCTTACTACCGGTCATCATAGGATATATAGATATGCATAGATATATAATCTCAAGAACATCTAAAACGATGGATAAAAATTCCATCCTCCATATGTAAGAGTCAGATCTACAAAGGGAGTATTCTCAGAACTACTTTTTGCTTCATTACTATCATCACATTATATGTAGTGATGCCAGGATTTCCAATTTTAGTTCCACATGAAACACTCTATATATTTCAGGTCAATTCACCCACTTCCTTATCACATGATGTTGAAATAAATGAATTCCTATACCGACATTTCATACATAGTTTCACTTGGATTTTACTTCCTCATCTAACGACCAAAAATTCAAAACTCCTAAATCCTTCATTTTATTGCCTATGTGTGGCCAATTTTCTTTGCGCCTTATCTCTCAAAATGAGAAAAAATCACATAGGATTAATAGTTTCAAAGTGGGTAGGGGTGGGGTGTGGTTCCCAACAAGATCAAGTAATATAAATTCAGGATAATGCTTCCATGGTATAAGGTATAAGACCATAAAAGGAACACCAAATTTACTTACCACATGATGTTAAATTGACCAGTGAAATAGAGCTGGATAACTATAAAGGGCTTGATTCCTTCTACCTGATGATATATAGTGACATTCGTGTCATTAATCTCAAGTCCAGCCACGATAATTCTTCATCGCATCAGAGAACCAATGTCCTTACCTCATAACATTAAAAATTATTGTACCTCAAGAACTATGTTCAGCATGGTTCTCTATCTGATGAGATACATAGTGATTCCTAGAACTCGTGTCCTAGTCTCAAACATAGGTAAATAAAAATAAAAACTCTCCATCCACCATATAAAAGAAATGATCTCTATAAGAGATCTCATGTTTGGGATCCACATTCAAGGATCTAGAAAGGAAACAAAGATGACCCCCTCTATATATGATTCAAATCTATACAGAGAATTTCAAAATCAATAGATAATCAGATTCTGAATTTTTCTTATATACCCAGAGACATTTATTCCATTCATTATACTCTATGTTCCGAGAAATTTTGAATCTTTAAAATCATTCTATGGGAAATGGAAATGGAGGGTTAGTGTCATGGGGAAACCTCCATTTGACTATGAAAAATATACCTTAATTTCTTGTTTATAAGTCTCCCACAACAAGGTATGTCAATCAAAGGAAAATTAATCCCCAAGATAGGCTTCATTTATCTTCATAATCCAAAAATAAATTTTCCCCATATCATTTATCCTAATCCAAGAAAACCCAAAATCATGGTTTATAACTTCATTTTACATCACATATAAGACATGGTGAAACATAAAATACCAATAAACCCCTTATCACTCATTTTTTCTATGAAAAATAGTCCTAGATTTATGATATGAAATTATAATACCCCATTATATCCTCACTACATAATGTTAATCTATAAGTATGTTGTCCTAATCACATGACACTAATCTGTATAATGTTAAAAACTATGTGTGGACTGATTCCTACAATTGCAAGATACATAATGACTTCTCAATATCTAATCATGGATGCAGTTAAAGAAAAAATTAACAATTACATCTCCCTATTCATGGGTCATACCTATATGGGGAACAATATAAGAATTATTTATGGATTGATTCTATCTTTAATGAGATATATATAGACAACCAAATATTACATACTAGACATACCGTAATAAAATAATCCCTGACTGTCCTATAAATGAAATATACAAAATCATAGAAGATTCCTATATGGTCATCACCCCATTCGTGAGCCTGTGTTCATAGGAAAAAGACACTTTACCACACATGAGTTCGATCAACATGTGGGGAAAAATTTTAAGAAAAATTCATGAATCGTTAATCTTTTTTAAGAGATGAATAGTTATACCAAAAACATCTATCTCAAACCAAGCCATCATAAATAAATTATGTCTAACATATGGGTGAGACCTATATAAGGGAAATGTTTCTACCCATTCCTATATAATTCTGAAAAATAATGGTCCTTTCATGTTCAAGAACTCTCCTTGAACAAACCAAACATCGTGTCTAGAAAAGTTGGAATCTCTATAAACTTACTCGACCATCAAAAATACATGATTAGTTTCCTAGGGAGACCATTGTTGGACTGCACATAATATTTCCTTGTTCTCTCATTATAATTAACCCACAAAATTTCGTTTCAACCAATGTTAAATTCATACCCATGAGAGGTTTTTCAAACTTTTGTATTCCCCCAAAACATCGTGTTGGAAAAAATTCATTTAGTATCTGATCACATACATTCCTTATGTCACCAGTCAGATATGGAAACCCCTAGATATAAGGTTACAACTTTTTCTCTTAATTCCTAAATTTGATGGGATATTCTTGGAGAGATTTCTATGATCAACGATGAATCGTTTATCCCTAAGTAAAAGATAGTGACCTTAAATCATGAACCTCAAATATCCTTTTAATAAGACATTAAATATCATCATCCATGTTATAGACTCATTACATTAAACTTCACCATCCTCCACCCATCCTTTACACAATAAAAAATCATGTGTGTGTGGCTTATTATTTATGGATAGTGCCGATATAAATTCCCTCATCATTTTCAGACACAATTTTCTTAACAACCCACTCCTCATGATCCTCAGATATCTAAATCATAAAAAATTATCTATACATTATAAATGTTGGGTCGAAATATTTGTTTGAATATACACAATATTCCCCCGTTGGATCTGTAAAATTTTCCAACAAGAAATGCCTTTTAACCAATGATAAATATTTCCACTGGAGAGGCTTTGTTTACCTTTGTACATCCCAACAACATCATTCAGGAAACCATTATTACACTTTATCCACACATAATTTCCCCATATCATGTCTCATATTGAAGAATCTCAAAACCAGGTTCCAAAAATCCCTCATTCATTTAAAAAAACATTAGTAAATCCTTGGACATTAAGTACTATTAGGGCCCTCAGCCCATAATTCATGGTAAAAGATGTTTGAACTAAAAAATTCATTTCATTAGTCAGACTTGTAAGAATTTATACTACCCACGAAAGGACACATGGTACTGTCAATGTTGAAAACTCTCAATCGGTACCTAGATTGAAGTCATTTTCCAACTCATGAAAAATCTGAAAATTAAAAGGCACAAAACCGATTAAATTGAAAACCATAAATGGGATGCCTAAGAAAAATTCATGTTTTTATTTCTAATCCCAAAACACAGTTTACTTATTAAAAAATTTGGGTCGTAATAGAGAAGACAAAAAGTTTGTAGGGATTTCTATGCAACCCTAGCAATAGTCAAAACTATGTTCATTGAGTCCCTTTGACTAGGAAAAAATTAGAGCATTGTGGGTCCACATGAATACCAAAAAATAAATCCAAATAGTTTTTATATCATCATCATAATGAAATATTATTCATGCCTATCAGATTCCATTCTGATGGGGGGATATTGTTGGGTCTTGAAAACTCTAAAATAAAGGATAAAATAATTTCATGGATTTGGAAAAGGTAGAAATAAACCTAAATCCAAAATTTGAGTGATTAAGTATTCAATGAATTAATATAATGGAAGAAAGGATTATTCCCATGAAGTTAAAAAACCACTATACAGATCGCCACTTTGCAAGAAATTATGCTAACTCGCATGGTTCTTTGAGAAAACAATCATTCCTAGTATGAGATAGTACTATAGACACAAGTAAATAGAGACAAATTGTTTTTGGGGTTGTATATTTTTCCTCTATAAACGAACATCCCCCATAAATGATAAATGTTTTGAAGAAAAGGATGGACATTTCTGTACCCCATGAATGAAATTATTTTTTGGATTGGGTTTTCTCTCTAGAATCCTAAAAATAGAGGTCCCATTACCCATCAGGACCATCCATCACAATAGTAAGTTTCACATCTCTTCTATGCCAAGACAAGAGGGGAATACAAGGAGAGGACATATGAAAGATCGAGAGAAGGTGTTGGAGAAATATCGTACCTGATGCACTTTGCATATTCCATCATATAAAACATATGTGAGTGTCCCTTAATGGAAACAATCCCATGACCCTTATGCAGAAGACCCTCCATGAAAATGCCATGCAGAGGCAATTTCATTTGCCTCACGAGTAAATATTTTCTGACCCCGTGAATGAATAAATCTCTTTGTGGATGGACCATTTTCATTCAACCCATCACTAAATACCATTCATAGGACACCCTTTGTGGACAACCCTTCATGGATGGACCCTTGTGGCCCCATTTCATAGATTGTCCCTTGTATACTCTCTTTACAAACAATGATTCATGGGAAACCCATTGTGGGAAAAAATAGGATGTCTCCTATGAAAGAACATGATCTTACGTATGAATCTATAATAATATGCCTCACAAAATGACCATGATGTGACATAAAAACATTCAAATGGGAATCCGAATATGAGTAAGTCCCAACCAGTATAATGCATCCCACCTCGAGTAAGCCCCTAGCCATTTTGTAAGATGCAGTTCTCTTGCTCCTCTTCACTAGCCCAAGATGTAGTTGGATGGGTAACCAGATGTGACTATCCTAGATACAAAAATAAAATAAGAGATAGGAAAACTCAATTCACTCTCCCTATTACTTTGAGATCCATCATTTCATCCACCAATGGACTTAGTGGATTGTGATATCTTCATATCCACTACTTCCTCTTGTTTCTCAAACCAAGAATGACTCAAATGATATTAGAGTTCTGTGGTGATTATAAAATTCATTAGGTTCCAATTCCATTTTCCCTACTATAGAGTGACATTATCAAGAATACCCAAATTAAAATGGTCCTTCTCTATAGATGTAAGCCCCAACCTCTATTAAAATGGGAAACTTCTATATGGAAGCCCCAACCACATGGGTATCCCTTGAGTGTAAGCCCCAACTATGTCCACTCAATCATGTATGGTCACAGATGAATGTTCCAACGTACCAAAATAGGTGGGAATTGATTCCAAACTAATTGGGAAACATAAGAAGCCTCACTAATGTCCTAACCCAATTTAAAAACACACCATAATGTTTTTCGGACTACATTCCCTACTAGATTGTATGAACTAGGGACACAACATTTCTTTTGGGTCCCTTAGCCATCTGTGTTTAAGTCTAACACCAAACATTGACACCTCTTGTAGTTATATGGTATATGATTCTAAACATCATAGTTTGGTCCTTGTAACATGGACATAAAAGGTGATGTGTCTTATTAAGTGCCATCGAACTACACGATTTCTGATTCCTCTCATGAGGATATATTGGAATACCATCATATAGGTTGGATCCAAAAAAAATGTCATATCCCTGTATGACAAAAAACTATATAGTTCTTCATCTTGTGGATCAAAAAATGAATCTTACTAATAAATGATGAAATAATATTTAATCTATTCATAAAATGGCACCACAGATGGAAAATCGTAGATAAATACCAATATCCCTATTAATAAAGAACCTCAGATACATAGAAATGATTCTAGACCCATTCTTATTTATAATGGATCATTAATTCAAGGTGATCTATATTTATATAATTGGGAATGAAGAAAGGTTTCATGAACATATCTCAAATATAAAATAGAGTCCCAAAATTGGAAATAGTTATCCCCCAAAGGGGTGTGATGATCCTAAATTCTCATCCTATCGACCAATGTGAGATCTTAAGTATCATTTGCCAAGTTCCCCAAAGAAAACATACCTTTATATAGTCGGTCCATGTGTCTTCATGGATATGAGAGTTGTCAGGTGTTTCTGGATGGATGAACAAAACCCTATGGAGTCCATTCAAATATGTTGTGCACGATGTTAGTGATTGCACACAAGTCAACCCCTTACAATCAACCATCAGGTTCCATCAATCATTAATTGAAACGAGTGTTTATCAAGAATGATTACCCTCTTCTAAATATCTATGATATTTATGAATAGTTTTGAAGAGTTAACTGTTTCTCTAAGATTTATTTTAAGTCTTGATATCACTAGTGGAGGGTAAAATATACAGATATACCAAATAATTTTTTCAGATATAAGTGTGGGAACCTCGAGTTTTTGGTCATTCTATTCATTTCCATGATTTCACTTGTGGTGTTAATGGGACTCATAAGACCTAAATTACAAAAATTTGTGGACCATTTCATATACATGTTCATTTAAGACATCTTGATATACTCATGGTCCATGGAGGATCATGTCGATCATCTCATAGTTTTTTTGGACATTCAACACCATAAACTATATGGAAATATTTCCAAGTGATTATTGTGGACATGAGAGGGGGATTTACTTATCTAAAGGGTGTCCTATCAAGGTGTGGTTTTGGACCCATAAAATATCAGTGTAGGTTTTTTATTGGGGATCACCTAAGAATTATCATAGGTATGCAGTTTCCATGGTATTTTAGAAAATTACAAGGTGTTTTTGTCTGATTTATCCCCTATTTAATCCTCATTGACAACAATAACCTAGAATTACCTGACTTTTATATGTATTCATTAGTTTCAGACACTGTTTGACCAACTAAAAGGGAAATTGGTCAGTGCTCCAGTGCTTCTATTTTTAGAAGAAGGGGTAAGGTTTGATGTTTTTTGTAATGCTACACATTTGAGATTTAGATGTGTCTTGATGAAGCAGAATGTATTAATCTATTACAGTACAATAAATTTATGTCATATGGAGTGTAAATATGACACCCATGATCTATATCTTGTATCAGTTTCATTTATGATAAATCCAAGGAGAAATTTCTTCACCACATAACATTTTTTGGTCTTTACTGGTCACAATGGCTTGAGGTTTACCTTCTCTAATAATGAAATGAATCTAAAAAAATATGCGGATGAATTTTATTCAATACTATGACATTGATATCTTAGACACATCAGGAAAGGGGAATTTCATGGCTAATGAACTGGTCATGATTTCATTCAATGTTCTTGTTTAAGAGTCTGAAGATGCTTGAAGGGTGATAGAGGAGTTAGAATCCATGTACATAGATTTATGGCTAGTTTATAATGAACACAACTTCATTCAAATGATATTAAAGTCATATAGAGTAAAATACATGGAATATTATTAGTGGGGATGTATAGAGGTAATGGTGATTCATGACTTTTTTCACCATGGTGATACCCCATAGGGATGGTCTAAGGATGGTCAGAATTAGAAGTTGCTTTAAGGGAAGTTATTTGTTCGAGTAGAGATATGCAATGGAGTCTTTTATGAGTTTAGTATCTCACATTTTGTGGCATAGTGTCTCTATGATATACTAAGCTATGAGGATTTAGTTTTTGTGGAATTGGAGGAAATGAGTGGTGGTAGAGTTTGTGTATTGATGTCTAGTTTTCGAACAAGTAATAGAAGACCAAAATCATCATGGTGAATTTTTTATCCCTTGGATATTATTGAGTTATTTTGGGATGAATTATTAATATAACTAATAATGGGGAAACCCTAAGATCAAATAAGACATGATTCAATCTAGGTAATTGTGGACTATTTGACAAATTCATCTCACTTTGTGAAAAAAAGTTGACAATCATGGGTGATTTTTCAAAAAGTATGTGTATAAGAATGTATAGCTACATGGTGTACTGAGGTCCCTTATCTCAGATAATGATGCTAATTTTTCCTTGAATGTATACTGATGATTATAGAAAACTTTCACAACTCAGTTTCACATCATCATTATTTTGCACTCTTAGACAGATGGACAAATGGAGTGGATCATCCAGACTCTAGAGGTTGTGATACGAGCATGTATCATAGACTTTACTAGATTTTTGGAATGTATGTTCACTTGGTTTAGTTTTCATAATAGAATATATACCAATCATCCATCAACATATTTCTATTTGATGATTTTTATGGGAGGTAGTTTCATTCATCATTGTTGTTTTATAAAGTTATGTAGTCATCCGTTCTTGGACCTGATCTGGTATACAGAATGATAGAGAAGGTTTATGTAGTTTTTTAGATGATGAAACCAGTTTAGGAATGAAATAAGTCTTATGTTGACCATAATAGGATAACCTCATAGATAGATGTTAATGTTAAAGTGTTCATGAAGGTTTGTCATCACCATGGGAAGTGGAGGTTTGATAAGTGTTGAAATATTTCTACCTAATTCATCAGACTTTTGAAGGTGATATAGCATGTTAGGGTGGTGTATTATCAATTGGAACTATAACCATAGATAGAAATTATCCATAAAGTCTTCCAGTAATATCAACTACTTTTATATCTTCATGATGACTCACATATCATTGACATGGGTGACATGAATATCAAGGATAATGGGATATTCATGGAGTGGCCTATAGAGATCCAATATTATTGAGAGAAGGGGCTCCATAGGCAAACCATTCCATTGTTTCATGTGCATTGGAAGCATGGTGGCTTCGAGGGGAGTAGTTAAGAAAGAAGAACATAAATTCATGACTAGTACAATGATAAATAATGATTTTTTTCTTGTATTTCAATGATGTTTTGATGACTGAATATTTTTTGTTTATGACATTTTTGTTTCCCCCTTGAAGATTATGTGTTTTAAAGCATAAATCATGTGAAGAGGGGAAAAGGTAACTCCCTGGTATTTTAGAATAATAACATCATATTCAATATAGTATGTCACATAAAACAATAATCTTAAATGAACATTAAAATATGTTTCTTAAAAACTAATCTTTAAGATAGATTATTCAATATGAAATAGTATATTTAAATGAACCATAATATAGTTCTAAAATATTATGATTTACTGTGACCATTTGAAACTTGATATTAAATTGGAGTGTATTAATATGACTAAATAAATTATGAAAATTATATGGATTACACATGTATGAAATAAATTCAGTAATTTTCAATTCATTATAAATAAAATAAGAATCATTTGAATGAAAGGGAAATTCCTTCTTTCCAACAGCCCGAAGACCTTCAGATATTCTTATTTTTTGATAAGCCCCCTTTTAAGGGAATAAAAAAAAACCCAAGGACATCATGGACATAAGAAAATCACCCATGAAGGAAAAAAAGAGACAACTAGATTGAAGACCAGAGCAGCCCCTCCATAACGTAAAAACAAGATGAAGAACTCTAAAGATTCAAGACTAATCGGCTAGCAAGTGTCATGTGTCAAAGCATAGGCCTGATGTGATGGCTGACGGCAAACCATCTCAAACAACTGAATCCGAAAAGTATGAAAAAGTTGAACCACTAGCTCTGAACCATCCTATGGGACTACTTCAAGGATTAAGTACAGCTCCACATCATCCCACCTCAGGATCGAACCAAACAAACACCACTTTCAATGAACACATAAAAATCCTTAAGAGAGATAAAAAACCTACTGAGTATGGAAACAAGAAAATAATACTCAAAATATAAAATGTAATATTAATTGGATTAAATATTTTATTAGAAAACATTAGATAAATATAAGATTTTATATTACTGCGAAAATATTTTTTTTTCAAATTATTCCGTTTTTTATGTTTTTAAGTCAAATTAAATTAATATTGTCAAAATTGATATCAATATTATTTTATATTAAATACTATTTTTTAAAATGATTTATAATTACGAAAAATCCTATAATATTACACGTTATTGGTATATGTTTAAAAATATCACACATATCACATTAATAGACCAATGGTATTGTTATAATATTTATATTTACCCCCCAAATAGTGAAAACAATGTTACCATGGTAAAGGGTAAAACATAGATTTGTGTATTACATGAACTTGGGATAAAAATAGTTATCCACACACGTAGGTTTTTTATTTTATAAATTGGAATATATATAAAAATTGAGTATAAATTATCTAATTAGTATCATTTTTTAGTCTCAAATTAAAAATACCCAAGGTAAAATATAATAGTCACTGTAGTGAAAACAAAAATTCTTAAAGTAAGAAACATAGATTCTAAAGAAAAATATGTTTAAGAAATGTTTTTTTGTTCGGTGTATGTCTTGATCGAACATATCATTACTCTACAACTTTAATTACTAATTTTTTAGGTACTTTGGGAGAGAGTGGCCTCCCATTATTGAATAGTATTGGGTATTAAAAAATACAGTCTTCATCAATTATAAAAGAGAACATCCTCTCTCACTTATTCACAAATAACCTGAAATTATCATACCTAAATATCATTATACATGAATTATCAGAACATTTATTCCCAAAATACCAACTTTGGACTGTTAATAAGAGATCCGAAGAAGGTTGTTCTAAGAGAATGTAATTACCTCCACTAAAATCATTCTTATTATTCCTCAACATAACACCCTCATTAATATATTAATACTTATAATATAATGAAAAATATCTATACCATATTCTGAGATGTTTTTATTTTTAATTAATAACAAATATCCATCATCTATTCGTTCAAATGGGAAATGAAACTATTGATCACATGTATGGTGGACTACCACCTCATAAACTGATGTATATCGCTAACCATAACCAACTCTTACTATAAGATATAATAATTGATTTAACATATTTATGTTCTATTCATAATATAATTGTACTTATATAATTATGATATCACATATACCTTATTATGTTCCATTCTGTGGGAATACAATAACGCCGCTCATGTGTACGATGGACTACCACGTTGAGAAGTGATGTGATTCGTTTGTTCTCATGTAAGAATTACATAAAAGGTAACAAGGAAAACGTTAATGAATATATGTGATATATATGAAATAATTATTAATCTATAATGGTGATATATTATTTAACATACTATTTTTCCATCTATTGTGAAAATGGAAACGTCATTCATGTGTATGTACGGCCCACCATCTCTATAAACTATTTAATTAGTTTTCCATATCAAAATTTTATGGAATAGTAAAAATACAAATATAATGAAAATATGTTATATTTACGTTTTGATTAAATTTTTTTTATACTATGGATCCATGATCTATTTAAAAATACTATATGTACTAAACCAAAACATACATGAAAAACGAAGGACTTATTACCTAAAATGAAATTTTAACAAATAATTTTTAATAAATGGGTAACGAAACACCATAAGTATATCATTTATGGTATGATATATATAATTATTATTTTTTAATTTATGAAAAATAAATATAAATTTATCATATAGAAGATTTGAACATGTTTGAATGAAATCTTGCCTGAGGAAAGGGTTTCTCAACACACTTTTACATCTGTGAGATGTAATCCATATTCACCAATTAGTTATTTTTTTGGTTTATAAACATACCAAATGGTATTTTATAACATTTATCTTTTTATGTTAATGGTATTGTATATTTATTTTGAATTTATTTCCCTTATGGGGCTTAGGATCCAAAAGATACCAAAGTGGATGGGGTTTATTTTTCAATCCCATCATCTTTCAAGGTGATAAAGGATTATGTATCCCTTGGGAGGATTATTTTATATAACTATCTTAAAACCTATATATTTTATTGTACTCTATTTATTCATGAACTATTCAAGTAATTGTACCATTTTAATATCCATGTTACTTACAATTATTAAGAATATATGTTCAAATAAACCAATTTATTTATATTTTAAATTGAAATGTGTTTCTTTCCATGTCCATGTTTTCAAGAAATATTTTAAACAAAAATTTCTATAGTTTTCTAAAAGATATAAAAATATATATTTTTCAATTATTTTTTTACAATTTTTTTTAAAAGCAATCATCCTATATTTTTTGAATAAGGTAATTTTTTAATTTTTACCAAAAAATGTGAATGGAATATTTTTTAGCATACCCACCATGTATGGAATTTACCACAACCATAACCACATATTTATTTTAATATTAAATTATATTTTTACAAGGATCTTTGAAAATAAAATTTTATTTTTCATATTTTAGACATTTTTATTTTTTAAAACTGATTTTCCAAGTGAAAAGGATATTTTACCCAAGAATTTTTTAAAGGAACTTTTATGGTATTTATCTTTATCAATGAAAAAACCCCTCATTTTACCATATAATCATTTAGAGATATTTTTAAGAAAACCATACATACTGTTTATTAGAATTGTTTATGATTAGTTTTAATTGGATGCACTATTTGGATACCATTATATATAATAATTTGGATGGTTTTTGATTATATAAATTTATAGGGGAAATTATTAATATTTTTTTGGTAGTTTCCAATAAAACTTTTACATTTATTTATTGGGGAATGTATGAAAAATTCTTATTCTAGTTTTCAATAAGAATATTTATGTTGATTATGTTTCACCACTTTCATATTAGGAATTAATTGGACTATGTAAGTGATGGGTGTGTCTCTCTATATCCCCTTGATGCATCAATAGTTCTCATGAGACAATGTATATTGGGGTTTGGCCGAGGACTTACATATTTTTATTGATATCTTTATACAAGGCCTCAATGGTATTTTAGATTTCTTCTCATAAGGCCCTGATGTAATGTTTCAGATTTTTCACACCATTCAATTTTTCATTATGAATTCTGTTATTGATGTTTATATAGAAAGAAATTCAAGCTAGAAGAAAATCTTCTGAATATAAATTTAAAATAAAAAAAAGTAGAAAAGGAGACAGATGGGGTAAACAAAGAAAATTTTCCTCATCCAAAAATAAAATTAAAGATCATAATCTGATAGATCAATTGAATAATCAAAGTCATCATAAGTTTCACAGTCATAATGATAATTACTATTATTAATGATATTAAGGATCTCTACATTGGTCCTTCATGACACTATAGAGGATGATCTTGTAGTCACGATCCTTGGGACATTGGAGTAGTCCTTATACAATCCTCTATTCATAGAGGAAATAGTAAAAACCTCAATATTAGTCATATTCTTCTGAATATTTATGATAGCATCCTTAAATGAGGTATTAACACTATGTGAAGTCTTAAGGGGAGTGATTTCACTCACACATTCATCGTTCAATACATTCCCCCACTTATTAGATATTATTTAAGAGTTGAAAATGTTATGCATCCAATAATGATAATTATCTTGAGCAATAGATTGATTGAGATCATGATCCAATGGATTCCATGGATCCTCCATTTGATTACCATCAATTTTGGTATGATACTATAGGACTATAGGTAGGACAAACATTCTATATGCAACCAACCTTGTTCCTTGCAGAATCCCAACTATACCATCAACTAGAGGATTGGAAAGAGACATCCCCATATTCTCCAATTGATCATCTATATGAATAGGTTCCAACCTCTATGAAGTTAGTCTCTTTATTAAAGAGTGGGCCTTCCCTTTCATAGCATATTTAGAACCAAAGAAACCATGAGTATGATAAGATACATCTGACAAAGTTTCATCATAAATAAAAAACTTCCTAGATGACTTATTATTATTATTACTAGAAGGGGAAACTCAGAAGAAACATTATTTTTTTCTAGATTATGAGATATCATACACAAAGAGTCATCATGAACACTATTAATTTAAATTATATAGGTTATATACTTCTTGTAATAAGTCTTAGTATGACCAATTTCCTTAAAAAAAATATAATTCAGGGAGACTATAATAAAAAACCTGAATGATAAAATCCTCATTATTTGTTGATAAAACCACCATCTTGGTTAGAATTGAGCTTAAATAAACTTCAACAAATACCCTAGAAAAATATATTAAACTGGACTACTCTTTATTTATATTCATCTCAATTAGAACTCATATTGAAGAAGATAAATCAAATAGAATCCCATGATTCTAATAGATCCAACTAATATCGAAAAATCTAACCCATAATTGAGTGGAATATTTCCTAACCTCAAATAGATTGAGGATCGAATTCCATTCTTGAATCCTCAATGTACCTAACATAAATTAAATCAAACAAAATCTTATGCCCTCTTCATTAATTTTAAATTGGGAAATAAAAAGTGAAAGAATCTAAGACCCATAGGAATACATTTCCTATTTGAAAATACAAAAATCAACGATTTTTTCTTATAATGTAACCTAATACTCATGTATTCTTCCCTTTATAAAGAACCACACATATAAATATGGAGTGACGATAAACAGAAATTCCTTATGATACTGAATATTGCATCACGATAAAATTATCAATATCACCTCTTTTAATGATCCGAACTGAGTGGTCATCATGAAGGGGTGGGGAAAACATTCTATATAGATATGAGAAATTACATTTATATGAGGGAATTAATTTTGAAGATTAATCCCTAGGAATAAGAGACATTATGTGATAGGAGATCTTCTAGAGGTCATTCCCACCAGAAGAGTCCCTCACTGATTGTGGCCCACTAGCCACTTTACTTCACAAAAAGGAATCCTTGCATCGAGTTTCTAGTGGGGGTTTCCCACTAGATATCATATCAAACCCTAGAAAGTGTGGAAATGCAATGGAGAAATATAACCCTAAATTATAACTTCAATTTTCCTGTGACCACTCATGAGTCTGGACTCCCTCATTACGCTTATTTTTACTTACGTTGATGTTCATATGATTATATTATTTTTTATGAAATCCATGGATGTGTTTCTAGATCATGAAATAATTTATATGGAATTATTTAATAATCATTTATTCCTATAATATTATTCTTATAGATCATGTTTTTGGTTGAATGTCATGTTTTTCAGTTCTCTATCATGTCATATTGATTATGTATTATGTTTTCGTGATACCATTCTCTGTATGCATACACATACTAAGAATTAGATATCACCCCTTAACTATTTTTCATTTCTAAAAGTTACCCGGAAATGTTTTACGATTCATATACAGGGACATGATAGAGGGAAAAAATATGATCTCAATGAAAATAATTGTCTTATTTTATGTTTTTAAACATATGTGAAATTCAAGCATGTATAATGTGTACGAAGACTGCTTAGCTTTTCATTCATTTTGGATGTGACCTCTTGTATCTAGTGCCAATGTAATAAAATTAAAAACGAATATGGTCTATTAGGTTGGGGATATATATAGTCTGTATTAGAGTAATTCTATTACAAATATTTGGAATTATATATAGGAAAACATGGATTAGGGAACATAAACCTATGATAGACATTGAGGAAAATTATATAAGAACATCCGAAAGTTATAGTAAGGTATATATTATGTGTTTTTACTACCAATAATTTGTTATCTAGATAACTCATGTGGTTTTTTTGGTATATATTCATCTAGGGGTAATAACTCTGAAAAGATTTTCTTTGGGCATATCCTGACCATCATTCTTGTGCACGGTGGGTGTGATGTTACTATTCACCTATTTTGAAACTCATAGGTGATATTATTGGGTTAATTTAAATTTTATTTACAAACTGTTTTGAAGGATTTTAATAGATGATTACAATTAAGGTCCTAGGATAAACCTACGGTGATATAGATTGAGAAGCAGGTGTCATAATTTAGAAATACTATAAAATATTATATGGTTTTCCCACCATGATTAATATTTCTAACCCAATAAATTTTGGTTTTGGTCAATAGATGAACCATTTTGTAATGATGTTATTTCTCAATGTTATGGTATGTTATCAATATTTATGATATTTTTGGTAAAATCATTGGAAATACAAATGATTTATTTGGTATATATTTTAGTGAAAAAGTAATTTATGGGATAATTCAATTACATTTTTTAGACATACTTTTAATGGTGTATGTAACATTTAATGTTTATATAATTATTATTATATAAGAAATAAAGGGATATTACAAATTTGTAATGTTATAGGATTTATATTAATATTTTAAAAAAAAATCATAACTTACATGTCGGGTGAAAAACTATCACATATAGAAAGGACACGAGGATTGAACCCATAACTAAATAATGATAAGGGTGTAAAGATGATGTTATTAATTTATTAATAAATTTATGTATTCATATTTTACTATTTTTTAGGAAATTTTATAATTCATGTTAAATACCTATGTTTTAATATTAGATATAATTTTGTAGCAATATGTGAATTAATACAAAATAGAGTTAGATTACTTTTATAATTATAAAAATAACACTAAATATAAAAATTGGGTGATTTTTGTTTTTTTTTGGTTCCTAATTTAATGTACTATTAATCATTCAACTGTATATTTGGCTTATTCCTCCATCTAAAGGGTCATATGGTCTACACAAGGACCCCCAAATATGAGGATAAATCTGGACCATCCATGAAGATTGAATTTATGGGATAAAAAAATATAAATTTGATTAAAACATACAATTTATTTTAGGATACCCATGACCATATTTAAATAAAATTTTAATTCCCAAATAAACCAATGTAGGGCCCTATTGATGCATGAAAACCCAGTGCATTTTGTTTCTAGTATTTAAAAGTAGGCCACAATTCAAAACATTACTCCCAATATAAAATTTAAATTGAGATCAAATATATTGGGGAGAAATTAATGATATATTTTCCTATAATTATAGACGATATGGTTAATATTTGAAGTATTATTCATAGAAATAAATTCATTCACATTTTGACCATGGAAAAACTCAACACAAAACATAAAAAACAACACATAGTTTGAGAAAATATCCATATCCATGGATATAAAAGTATAATGGCCACAAAATTTGTAGAATGAAATTTCCACACACATATATAAATATTATAATTATTATATTTTTCTATATTGAACTTTATAAATGTTCTAATGGTCGATCAAACTTGAGGAGATGTTTTGGAAGACAAACAGTGCACCACCTTGGGCTATAAAATAATCTCCCCTCTTCTCTTTGCAAGAGTTTGGAATTTAAGAGTTTTGATGATAAATTTTCATGAAAATATAATTTAGAAAGTCTTGTGAGGACATTCTAAAATCATGTTTTTACATGAGGTACCTTTTCTCTATTGTTTAGTTTCATGTTCTTTTTGGGTCACTTTCATTTTTTATATCTTTGAGTTGTAATTTTGGTTAAATAATAATGAAAGTCTATTAATAATCTATTATTCTCAAAAAACATATATAGTGTAATATTTATTTTATTGAAAAAAGTATAAATTGAGTTGGAAACAATTTCTTATTTCAATTTCTTATTCAATCAAAATCGTGCATTCAATTCCTGTCTTGATTCCTGTGTGTGTTCAGCGCAGAACTATTATCGTGTGTCATTAATTTTCTTGTACTTTTAATGAATAATAATAAAAATTATAAAAAAGATTAATAACCATCATAGTGGATGATTAAAGCATCCATTGGGTGTGTCTTAATTTGGGGAGGTCATGTGATTGAGAGACTTTGATCGATAAATATTATCTGCATTAACATTGTGTCTGTAAAACATAAAATTTCCTTTATTAATGGATTTTTTTAACATATGTATTAAATGTATTATTATAATAACAAATACACTACTATAAAATAAAAATTATATAATTGACAACAATAGGTTTGTTATGTCTGGGATTAATGCCTCAACACTTGAGAATTTTGATCAAAATCTTATTGTGTAGTGGGTGTAAATTTAATGAAATATAATGAACAGATCAAGGATATTATAAGATTAAATACACAATATTAAACTCACCCAAATATTTTTAATAATTATAAATCAAACATCATCCTTAAATCAATTTAATTACGGTTTATAAATAAAACCTCCATTCAAAAGATAAATCAATTGAAGGCAATTGACACCAAATTCTTTTACAATCACTGAGGATTCGAATTGAGTGACACTATACACAATATAAGAGAACCAAACACTTTAAAGGTTGATAGGAAATAATTGGTCACTATTCATATGAAATTATTTCTAGGTATGGTTCATTAGGTAGTCATTTATTTTTTTATCAAAAAAACCAAAAAAATCCAAAAAAGAAACAAATATAATACCACACAAAGAAAAATCCATATTCCCATAAAAATCATAAATGGATAAAAAAGGAAAAACCACATTCATTATCATTTAAAATTTCTATTAATTCTTCATATCCTCATAAATAATCAATTGGATTTGTTTGACCCTTAAATTTATTGAACTATTCCAATTTATGAGGGACATTATGGATAATCAAATCACTCCACATCCATTCATTTCCCATCCAATTGAACTAGATATGTGCAATCCAAGGGAACAAAACATAAAATAACTCTCTTACTGAAATATAAATTACCAAACCCTTAGTATTTAATATAAAAACGTTGAGAAATATTTCTAAATCAAATCAAATTTAATTCATGTTCTACCTCATTTCTGTGGGCATGCCTATGAAAATACACATCTTCGCATCAAACAGTCCCAAGTGGTGTTTTATATTATTAAGCCTTATGGGGTTTATGAATAACAAATAAAACATCAGGTATTACCTTTATGCCTAGAAAATGTTTCCTATTCATGACTCCATTACATCCATCCTGAATTAATAAATACTTGGATTGATATGAAGTTACTATTCATAGATAAATTATTCACTACTTCTCGAAGATCTTCTATCTAAAAAACAATATGTGGTATCAATCAATTACAAAATGAATCACTACATGAATAATTGTATAGGTTAAAAAAGATTTTGGAATCTTTCCCACACTACCAAATCCCAGACCAACTCTTGATCCAATATTACATTGGGGTTGTTGGATATGGATAGAACTATAATCGAAGCAGCATGTGGTGGTGCTATTTTTTTAAAAAAAAATCTAGCTTTACGAGATATCATAAGAAAAATGGTTCAAACATGTATAAATTCAAAATGTTAGCTCATTATCATGTCACAAAAGTATAATAGGATCAATATAGGGATACCAAAACATTAACTAAGGGGATAAGTGAGCATATAGGTTTCATGTGACAACTAGTCATGGTTTTGAAAGCCCTAACCTCATCTTATCCACTATATTTATTCCTTGAATATGTAAAAAATTGTTTAATATAATCCTCCCCAACCCATCTAACTGTTATATTTCCTGAACTACAAGATTATCCATTATAGTCTTCTTTACAAATGGATCTCAATTCTGTATATTCATATTTGAACACAAACCCACAACTATAAAGTCAGTTTATTTGAAAAAGTATCCAAATACACTATGATACCTTATCTTCTATATATAACCTAGACAAGTGGTTTGGTAATATCTTTTTTTATACCCCTCAGTTACCTCCTCAAAATAAAAACCAATTCCAATATGGTCAAGGTGGTTGTAACTTCCAACAACCTTATCCTCTTATTCTTCAACATCAGAGTATGAATCATCCTTCTTCTCCTCCTATCATCCACTATCCTAGTGAGACTTCCAAATTACAAAACTAATACAAAAAATTACAAAAAACCAATATCCAGGAAATACCCATGCATGTTATTCCTCTTTATCCAAGATACCATGGGAAATTTATGTTGAATATATCTCATCCTTCACCCATTCTAACCGAAAAAATTTGGAAATAAAAAGTTTCAACATGCATCCCACCTAAGGCATGGAAAAAAATACAAATTTTATCAACTCCTAGATCAACTATATCCCAACCCCAAGTGTAATGTATGTTCAATTTCACATCCCCTAGGAATTAAAATCATTATTACTCATTGTGGATCCTCTAAATCCTGATTAACTATTGATCTGGAAAAAAAGGAAAAAATCCAAATAATGAACCTAAAAACATTCTCACATACTTCCATTCCATTTAATGGAATTAAATTACTTTTACTCAAGACATATCTATAACTAATAATCCATGTGTGGATTATTCTAAAATCATTGACTTGTTTATTTTTGTTGAGGTCAACATTCCCCTCTTATACACCATAAATATTTCCACAAGTATGGAATGTTCCTTAAGTAATTATGAGCTCATAAGAGACAAAATAAGACCATTGAAAAGTTTTCAACCTAGAATTCCATACCCATGATATGAAAAGATCTATGGACCTTTACGGTTCCATGACAAATAGAGAGTTCCAACTTTGATAATGAACTCATAGACCTAAGAGCCTCAAAAAATTTCATCCCAAAATCCATCTTCTCAAAACCTGGTCAAGGACTTTTTTTAAACATTGATTGTTGTTATCCAGTGATCTAATAAAATAATTTCAATTTATAATATAATAATTTATGATTTACTTGTTTGAGTTAATTATATTATCACACCTACAAATTTATATGTTCTAAGCATTGAAAATGAGATTAATTCTTAATTATCTTACATAATTCTAGGAATACCATTCCTCATGACACCCAGAACTAATATTTATGTCCCTGATGACATTTTATCCATGGAATTTTGTGACCAACTAGTCAAGTTAAATATTTTTAAATCCCTTAAAACCCATCATTGAATAACAGATAGGGGTCCATTATGTGTAAATAATGTACACATTGTGTCCCACTTCACTAGGACTCTATCAATGTGGTTTTCTCGTGTCTGTGTACCAAACCCTATGTCTGTGTACATTGGCTATGTATTTGTACACAACCATGTATTTTTACATGGATATCCCAATGAATTTTCAATGGACATATTTATTGGGTTACTTCATGACATGTAAACATAATAGATGACATATAGACCCCAAAGATCATCTTCACCAAATAGGAAGGGCTACACAACATGTTTCACAAGAATACAAACATTGTAGATGTTAGTTTCAGTCAGTAATCACATCAAAAAACGGATTTACATGCTTTAGTTTAACCTAAACACACACATATACCTCTCATGGATGATTAGTAGTAGTAATCACTCTCTAAAAATCATAAAATTCATAATAAATGTGTAATGGGACAAAAACTAAAACATCCTACCTCGAGAAAAAAAATCAAAAACTTGGGGTGAAGAACGAGACCCAATTCATATTGATCCTTGATTTGATGATGATCTACATCGGAAATGGAGATCTATAGAAACTGGAAGCTTTAATTTAATCTCCTTTAGATCATCACCAAAGGGATGAGAGGATAGGAATGGCTTCTCTTTGGTGTTTTATACCAAAAATGTTAGGGGGAGGGGGGTTTACTAGGATTAGTCTTAATTAATTGATTAAATTTTTATTTAACCAATTAATCCACAATTTAATTCCCCATCACCTTCCCTTTATCCGATTTTTCTCGTGTAGACAAATTCATTTCTTGCTGAGGGTAATCACGATGTTATGGAATAAATCATGGACTCATAAATACAACCCAAGACATATCTTTAGATTTATTACTCTTTTCTAGAGAAACTACACATGTGTGAAAAACTATATTTAATATCTTAATAATAACTATGACAAGCCCCTCTAGGATCTGGATTCTCATGATGACTCAATTCATGACTTCATAAATATTCCTAGAAATATTACAAAGTCTTAAAGGTCTAAAACTGAGTCTATATATAATCAAATGTTTTTTATGAAACTAAAATGAAATGTTTTATAATAGATAATAACATCTTGAACAAAAACAGGAAGTGTAGTTAAAATGGTTATTGTTAAACTCAAAGAGAATACACTTGATATAGGTAATGGTTGGTAATTGTGAAATCATAAAATTGATTAACTTCCTAAAGGAATGTGTAATATGTATTTTGGTTGTGGCTTACTTGTGTGGTCTGATTAATTTATAGTAAAAAATGAAAGTGGGAATATTTGTGAACTTTTTTTGGTGATGTTGTGAGTTATGATAGTGATCTCATTTTAAAACCATAGGTTCATATTGTGTGTGTGTAATTGTTCTATATTTCATCATCATTGTGATTTATATACTGAACCCACCAACCTAGAGAACTATGTTTCGACACCCAAATGTTTTGGGGGTATTTTTCCAAATATCCAAGGTTGTGAGGGGGATGGATGGATATCCACTCTTCCATTATATCTATTCCATGAGAGGTTCTCACAAAAAAGATGTGATTTCTTGTGGATATAGGAAACTTAAAGTTTAGTTGATGATATTGATGAGGTCTTTTAATTGAGGTTCTTGAAAAAATTTATTTTCCAATGTGTCTTTATATAAAATTCTATAGAAGATGATGGAGCTCTATAACATTCAATATTGATGTATGCTCGTGTTAAATTAGTGTAAAAGTGGTACATGATATCCTTATTATCAATATGATTCTCACTATGTTATTATACATGGATTAATTTTTTGGAGAGATTTCCATTGAGAGGTTGGGTTTAGAATGATGACCTATTTAGGTGCATATTGGTTCATCTATTTGTCCACTGGTGAATTATTATATAATTTTCACCTGTGCACAAGTGATTATGATCCTACTGAGTATACTTGTTATGCTTACTGTACTTATATAAAAATTATTTTCATGTTTTCATGATGATTTTAGTAAATAATATGGACATATCTATCCTTGAAATTATAGTTGTTCCTGAATTAATACCTTAATATTATTTTTGGTGTTTATTTAGAGGATGTTTGTATTTTTTATACATTATACATACCTTTTAGGATGGTTTTGCTTCTAATTTTATTTATGTCAAGGATTTTTTAGTGATTCATATATTATCTATTGATACGAATTTATATAATTGGTGGTAATTCCTTCTATATGGGTGTGAATTATACACCCATATTAACAGTATCTAAACAAGATCCTCAAAAAGTAGAAATATAGGGTCACTGTCTATTTGATGAGGTGAATGATGTTTTCATATTTCGTAATTGACCTCATCTTTTATTGATATAGCTCACCCTAGATCTCAATCATTTTCATGGATAGTGGTTTTGGTTTCTTCAAGTCGAGGGTCTGTGGCAAGGAGATCCCCTTCCCCCAGTGTCTTTAATATGGTGTAGGATTCCCTCAACAAGCATCTTGATCAATTCATGCTTCTGGTTAACATTTGTTCCTTTCACCATAATCCTCAATTCCACGGGGTCTCACACTTCCTCTTTACTAATGAAATATTGTTATTTATTAATGTTTTTAGATATTCCATTATGAGATTCAAAAATATTAGTTAGTAGTATTCTATTTGTAGTGGTAAAGTCATCAACCATGACAAGAGATGTGTTTATATATCATCTTCCTTCTCAGAGTGATGAAAAAATCATATGGAATCTATTCATGGTATATGAAGAAGGAACTCTCCCATGGATTACTTGGGTGATCCTATTTCTTCTATAATAATCTATATCTTCAATTTTGATGGTGTGGTAGATATGATTTTTAATAGAATTACAATTTGGAAAAATCAATACATTTTTTTGGAGTAATAGTCTCCCTTATTAATTGTGTTTTTACCTCTATTGTAATGCACATCCTATTCATTATCAAGGTCCATAAGGTTTTAATTCATGGTATTTATGAGCTATTTTCCTCATTTTTTTGTGATACCTAAGTCGATGGATGATGTCATTGGGATTCATGGAACATGTTATCTAAATATTCTAGTATTTATGGAATCAATGTAAGACATGTTCTAGAAATGATAAACTAGTGATAAGGTAATATGGCATGGGATGTGGTTGAATGATGTGTCCATTTGAGTAGATTTATCATTAATAAATATGGAGGTGACCTAAACATTCTTAATGGAAAACCCTCCCTTCTTTGGGAGACACTTCAAAGAAACCTCATGACAATTCATAATCCATCAGGGTGGATTTTTGAGATGGGGGATATCCACTTCTGAAAGCACAATTGAGTGGCCTTAGTGTTGGGTTACCTGGGCTATCAAACTCCAAATGTGTTATTTAAATAATCCATCGGTTACCCATCCTTATTTCAATTTGTGTTGAATCCAAACGAAAAAATGAATTTTTAAAGCATCATTATGGAGGACAATGATCATGTATATTCATAGGCTTTACACTAGTCACCCTTTCATCTAATGATTATAGGAACTCACTTAATTCCTTTCATAACCATGATCCTTGGGGTGATTTCCTTTGGTGAAAAAAGTAAAATCAAGTATCGCTTCTTGATATGAAACATTCACAAAGAGTCTATCTCTATGGTAATTATAGTGAAAGGTAAGGGTATTTACTCTAATTATATGTGCTCATACTATCAGGTATATATGGAGAAATTAACCATTAATTAATTCTTTTAAAGTAATTGGTCGACTAAGATTTGGTAGACGTTGGGTGACTTAATTGGTTTCACCTATCCTGTAGACCACATCAACAATTTTATTAATCTCTCGTTCAAGGGAGTGGGTTCCAACACTACTGGGAGGAAAGATTGATCTATTCTCTTTATGGTGGGTTTTCGTGTCTCTAGGACGCTCACAACTAACATCGATATAAAGATATCTTATCCATAGGAATGACTTCAATATTAAGGGATATATTATTCACCATAGAGGTATCACATATTTGAAATACTTGTATGAGTCCCTCTTTCTAATTAATATTGTGTTGAATAAGGGTTCAGTTTCTCCATCTAACCATTCCTTTCAAAGCAATTGGATCTCTTGTAATCATCCCCTCTATATTGTCAAGATTAATTCTAATGAATCATCTTAGGGAGGCACCATGCAGGGGGGATATTTTTTAGAGATCACATCAGTTCTGTGAACCTTTATTTTAATTAATACTATGGATGAGGGGATTTATTAGGGGTGGAGGAAAATTCCATCCTTAGTGTCATGTCCCTTTTCCATTATAAAGGAATCACCTTAAAAATGATGAATAGAACTTCAATATCATCTATGAATCTCTAAAATTTATCATTTCCACTTTGTGGCAGATTACATATTTGAACTAAAATTGAAATAAGTACATAAAAATCATGATATATATTCTTCACATTTGGTGAAAAGGGAATACTGTTGTTTACTTACTCACATCAAGGGCGTCCATCGCCCTCCCCTCTTGTTGAATACTATAGAACTGGATCCCCCTATCTAGATGTTTCTATAATGAAATTGGGGATTATGTTTGCCTAAATTATTACTGTCCCACTTTAGTGTCTCCCTCTATTATCACCTCTATTAATAAAATGGTCATTCTTGTTTTCATTTCTGACTAAAGAGGGGTTCTGGTAGGGGGAGGGGGTCATGATATGTAACAATTTCATACAATGAGAATATGTAACAAAATTTATTTTACGAGGAGTGTAGGATATCTGGAATTAAAACATCTATTCGTACTCAACCAAAAAACTATCCCAATGGTTCAGGTCTCACAAAGATAATATATAACATAATATCATGTGGAATGTACAAATGAAACATTTCTCACTAAATAGATAACTTTTCAAAAAAAATTATGGCATGAACAACTACAGGTCACTCCAGATCATTAGTACAGTAGTACTATTTGAGGATCAGTATGTGATGAGACCCATAGTGAACTTCCTCATCACACTGCATCAATACAGATCCCATGATAAAAACTAAACCATCACAATAAACTGATCATTAAATCCTAAGCTCAATAAAAATTAATATAAGAGTAGATGTAAACCCTCTCTTTATCTCTAAGAAATAATATTCATATTGGTCCATCCATTAAAACTTCACCCACTTCTTGGAAGGCCACAACATAAGAACTGCTAAGTGGGAGAATTATTGAATGAACCATCTATATTATATGAATAAACTAAGAAAACATTGAATCTTGAATATATTCATAGGACACACCCAAGTCACAAATACTTTTACCATATCTAGATCAATAAATAATTTGATCTATGAAATCACATACCACAAGAAGTGTATCTCTTCTAAGACATTATTTATAATTAATTTTCAACCAAGGACACATAGCCATATAAAGGTACCACCTTATTTCTAAATCTCCACCACAACTATAGTGCTCAAAATCGATCCAAACCACTCAATTTTGGATTTATTGAAACAATTTATGGATTGACAACATTTCCTAAAAAACTTGACATAATTTAAATGGAAAATAATTTACTTTCTTACATTTCTCTACATGAAACACTAATAAGAGATCCAAATACTCAAGATAATTCCACTCATAGGGTAGTCTATGAAGTCAATACCCTTTATATACACTACCAAACACACATAGCCTTATCAAGAACCATAAAATGACCTTTTACTCATATATTGTTCTAGTTACCTTCATGATATATTAAAAGAAGTTTCAATTCAATTGATTTATAGTTCAATTTTTTCCAAACTCATTTATAAAATTATACAAAGGCACCAATCACTTACTGATCTTACTCTCTATGAAATTGATTCAGTAGTATATATTCCAAACGTTTGGTCCCATAAAAATTTAGTATCATCACCTAAGATTCTTGGAAGATAGTTCATAGACTACTATGCACCAATTACCACAATTCTAACTCTCATACTACACATTGAAAGGATGAAAAACTCACTCACATTCACTTTATGGTATGAAAAGCCTGATTATACCTCATACTTATAAAGAACCAATGGGAATAGATCGGAACCACAATATTTATGCTACTAATAGCCTAACTCTTACACCTATATCGACATATCAATAGTTCAGGGTCGTAACACATCAACCCAAATTACACAAGAACTAAAGGGGTTCAAGCCTCACTTCGGGTTTATATAGAACCTATTACCTCTTAAATCACTAAACTCACTTCATAAATAGTTACATATACTTAAAATAAAATCATAAAAAACCCCTCCCTAGAGGGTTTATAGCTACAGAAATCTTGAAACCAAACTAGTCAGCAACATTTGAGCCCATTCCTATAAGGAAGGATATTCACCAAACCATGAATACATAAAACTATCTCCCATTCCATGAATAAATAATATAGATCATTACCTTAGTCCATAATTCCCAAAATGCATAATAACCAAGGTTTATTCAATATTATCTCACATGAAGTCAAAAAACTAATGTATTAAAGTATCCAACATGTCAATTTAAATCCAATTTAATTAATATTTACCATTTATTACCTTTTAAAATACAGTTTCAAACTTCCTGTTCATCCAAAAAAATCTGATAAACCACATTAAAACAATTTTATTAAATAATCCCTCTTTAAGATGAAATTCATTGAAAAAATTACATGATTCATTTCACCTAATGTTTGATCCAAATGAAATTAAATACCATTTTTTAAACCCCAATTCCCTTTTAATTAAAATAATAATATAAATAACCATTTTTTTATTTTGAAGTGATTCCATGAAGACCTAACACTTTACGATGATTATGGACCATGTAAATCTAAATACCCATTAAAATTTTAAATTCCATTTAAAAACAAGCCATATAAAATTTTCATCATCCATTGGAATTTAAAAAATAAATATAAAAACCAAAATCCCTTGAAAACTGCTTGAAAATAATTTTATTCCCAGATAAATTTATCCATTATAATAACTGAAAAATATCTAACAAAAATAAAAATGACAAGAAGAAAACTCAAAATTCATATCGTTTACTATAGGATCATGTCTATTCAATCAATACCTAAATGTTTTTCACATCCACATGTATATAATAATACAAAAAAATCCTTGGGTAATTTAATTAAATTTCATAAGGATATATGGAAACACTAAGTAAATGTATTATTAATGATATTTAATTAATTTAAACCCTTATAAATACATGAAACTAGCACAAGAAATATGAATCAAAGTTATTTTCCATTATTTATGAAATATCCCACAGTTTCCAGTCAAGATGAGAATAAATTATAAAAATCATAAACACTAAAATAATTTTCATTAATAAAGGTAAAATGAATCAAAAGATAAAAAATTAATAACAAGAACATTAATCTCACCTCTATAAATATGGACATTCCTCATACGTGTGTTAGATACTCAGAGGAATGATATATTTACCATATCTTGAAAACATAATAAATATTTTTTAACAATCCAAAGTAGTAAATTAAAAAAAAATTATAACACTTCACAACACCCTTTTATGAGTCATTGTGTTTTGGTCAGAGTTCCACATGAATTCATGTTACCCTCTTTATATATAAGAGGTGTCCGACAGGTGTCAAGGGACCGAATGGTTTCGTGTGGAGACTATACCATTTCTAAGAATATCAATACATTAGAAACATTATAAAAACTAAAAAAATAATAATAGAGCTGAATAGTGTAAGATAAAAAAATAACATCATAGTGTAAAAAATTATACACAATTCATATAAAATAAACCAAATGACCACCAATATGGTTGGTCATCCAATGTAGGAAAACCAAATTAAATAAGATAAATTCACAACAATAATAATTCATAGTCTATAAATAATTCATCCATATCCACCAAGATCCCCTTACCTAGCTTCCTAATGTAGGGACCCTTCCTTTAGCATGATCCTTGACCATAAAATATTAACACACATATTGATTCCCATGTAGGGTGTGGGTATAGACCCAGTATGACACTACCAATGTTTACATATTATATGTAAAATAAATTTAAAATTTTATACCATGATAATAAAAAAAATATAAATAAACAATCATGAGCTCAATCATCATGAACTAGCTAAGATACCACAAACCCCCACTCTACCATCTTCGAAACCAATCCATAATGAAGGTCTAAATTTAATGTTGTGTGACATAAATATTTTCATGTGATCCATATGTCTAACTGAAGAATTCATCCAATAGTCATGTGTTCATGTTACACCATTATGGAATAATTAGGGACCCACCATTAAGGGAAATTCAAGGGGTCCACAAGTTAATCTAATTCATGACTCTATGTAAATCCATATGTACACATGTCAACTCAATATCAATATTTAAATAATTCCACATTCACAAAAGTGGACACAATATCTTATACTGGGGTAGATTACATTATCACAAGTCATCTTAGAAGGTAAAATCAGAACCATCCAACCATAATGGCGGAACTCCCCCCTTAAGGGGACAATTAGTCATGTAGATCAACCTGATTTCTTGAAACCAATCACTAAGTAATCATTCATGCATTAGATAAAATAGTTATTAATGTAAGAACCAAGCATGTCATATAATGTGGGATCCCATAGGCCAGACACACATCTACATGAAATTCATACCAGGAAAGGGACTCATAGTCCACATCCACACCCACAAGAAAATCATATCAAGTATGGGTGTCATGACCCACCCCCCCCCCCCCCACATATGAACAATTTCATGAAATGGTCTCATGGACCACAATCACACCCACATGGGAAGCATATAAAAAAAATTTCTCATAGGGAAGAAACCAAAAAATATGTAAATCATAAAAATAAAGGGCCCTAATTGTTAAACCCACAGCCACATGAAAATAATATCAAGAAAGGGTATCGTGGGGGACATACACACCCACATGTAAATTAATGAATAAAAATTTATATAAATGGAATCAAGTGGTAAGGACTTCCTGCCTAAATATTATTAATGCCCAATGCCATGAATTTCAACCCTGACCAAGACCATGCTCCAAGGATCCCTATAAAAATTTCCAATTTATCACATGATGATTATAGAATAAATATCCTTGAATAAGAACATCCGATGAGATAAAATTTGGTTATAATTAAACAATTAGAAACATCATCACCAATGTATTCAGATATCATTAAGAGGTGTGGAATTATCCTCAGTGGATTTGAGATTCAATATATTAATAATTCATGAATTCTCTTTTATATTACATATTAATATATTAACCTATACATAAAAACGAATATCTATGAATCATTGGAAGATAAATATAATTTTTATCCTTGATCATTTTAAACAAAGCTTAAAAATCCAAAAAATCAATTAGACTTTCAAACGGTGAATGAGCGGGGTGAATGAAGAAAAATTATTTAAGATATAACCCCTCCATTCATTCCGGTTGTATTATATTTGTGCTAAGCGACTGAGATATCAAATTGGTTCTATATGGTGAAAGGATTGGGTGTCCTATATATAAAATTCCACATGAGATCCACCAAAAATATGGTTTCTATTGGAATGTCCTAGGTCTACTTCCTCTTCTACTAAGTAGCTGGTGGCCACTACAAAAGTTCTCATCCTATATTCCAGCAACTTGATAGTCATTGGTGTTATAATTACTATTTTGTAGGCCTGCATTAGCTCCTAAACTGGTATTTCAAGCATACCTTGGAATTCTGATACATGTTCCTTGGAACATTTAATAAATATCTAAAGCTGATCAAAATTAAATCAAGTTACCTCAAAACTAGAATAAATAATACCTTGAAATCCAAGGATCATAGATGGTGAGTCATTTTGGGCTATATTTGAGAAGTATAAAAGTTGTTAACATTGTTTATATAGAATAGAGAAAAAAATATTAAATCATTTTTGATTTAATGGAAAATATATATCTCATGATTTCCATAGGATGGTTATAATTCTAAAATACATATATGTCAATAATTCAATTATTATGCTCTAAGAAGCATGGGATATATACTTGTATGGGGTTCATTAGATTTACAAGGATGTAGAATGAGACATGAGTATTGGTCATTAATGGTAATTACTATATTTATTATATATTTAGAAATATTTGGAAAAGGAATTTGACACTCACTATGACTATGTGTAAGTCATTTGAGTGTTCTTATTATCTATATATGTGTTAATGTTTTTATATGATTTGGAAAAAATATTCCATCCATCAAGACATGACAATAACACTAGAAATTTATCCCATTACCCTATTTCAAAACAATGGAAATAAGAGAAAAACCATTTTTTTAGCCTACATACATAGTTTTGGAAACCACTGATATGTAGGCTATTTTAATAGGCTTCTAAACTAGACCCAAAATTTGAAAATATGGTAGAAAGAAAAATGTTATTTCCATGATTTTCATACCATGAAAATAAATTTTAAAAAACCAACATTATTTTATCCCAAGGCATCTTGAATATTATACATACAACATTACCACTATCATAACTCGATATATTTATTAATAAATACATACACACAAATATATATATATATATATATATATATTATTAAACATTTAAAAAGTGTGAAATATGATGTGGAATATGTCCTATATCCATGGTTTTAAAAAACCATGTATGTAGATGTTCATTGTGTTTCATATTTCCATAATTTCCCCAAACCATGAAAATAGACCCTCTTTACAACAATAGTATTTCAAAAAAATGATATAAGTCTTCGGTGTGTTGATAATTTCCCTTTCTTTTGGAAAAATAGGGAGATATGTCATATTTAGCTCAAAAGTTTTACAAATTCTATTGTATGTTCTTGACATATTACTAAGGTTTTAAAAAACCATGGAAATATAACCTCTCAACCACCATATTTTCATAAATTCTTGTTTTTATCCCTATATTTCCACTCTACCACAATAGTTTTTTAAAATTCATGATTTTAGTGACTTTCCCACTAAATATCCTACAAAATTTTTCATTTACCACCTCCACCTACCACCGTAATTTTAAATAACTATTGATGTTTTCAGATCTATAGCCATCGGTCTTATAAAAAAAATATATAGGTAGAAACAGCTATCTTTTAATCCACAGTATTACTCTAATCATGGTAATAGGAATCCCTATGACCGTAAGTCTTACCACAGTTTCAATAAAACTATGGGGGTAGGTTAATTTTATATTTTCTATGTAGCCATCCATCACATGGAATAAAATAGAAAGCTCAAATGGAAAACATTTCATGTGTATTATAGTTAGTACATGTGGTTTTCTGGGTTAAAATTTCAAGATTAGAGTATGATTTTGTGCTTGATTATGGAATATCTAACATGTATGGAGGATATAATGAATCACTAATCAGTTGTGGCCTTTTTAGTTTGATTTATTCATCACATCCACATATCAATATATTAAGTGTATTCATCTTGATATTCTCTTAAATTTGGTATATATTAAGTGGAATTATTTATTGTCTTAAAATTATAGGGTGATCATTAATTATGACAATAATAATACTATATTATTTTTCATTCACCTCACACTATTACAACACTAGGATACCAGATTTAACATTGAAGTTCATCAAAATCTATATATCAGGTCCATAAAATGAATTTCAGGAAGTTTAATAGTAATGATGATTTTATATTCTCATTATGAAACAATCATCATAGTATTTGAATACTGTGATCTAAAATGAGGTCAAATATCATGTGCATTGAAATAAAAATGATCAGGTACATAGAATATATCTAGTGAACAGAAGATGATGTCTCATGTTAAGAAAGTTCATATAAGATGAGTAGGGATCTGCATAAAGAGATCCAAATATATTAGGATTTATATATGGGTATCCACTTGGGGAGTGAAATGTAAATGGATATGCATATATAGTGATCCAAACATATGAGGATCAACATAATGGGATCCACATGGGATGATTTATGAAAGGCGATATCAATATAAAGTGACCCACATGAAGATTTATGCTACAAATTAAGAATCAATATTTGATAGTGATATTCACATTTTTTAAACATATGTGTAATTGTAAAAAGTGTGTATATTAAGGAGATATTTGAGCATATTTTTATGTCATAGGAATATTTATGCCATTTTTTCTTTATGAAAACTTAAATTCACTTCTAAACTGGGGTTTGAATGAGTTTTAAAAATAAAAAAATCTTAGAGATTTCTTATTTGAATTAAAAGATTATATTCACTTGTGTAGTAAATATATATGACTGTAAAAGATGAAGAAGAAATTATATTGACTATATTTCTTATACTTCAGCCTTCTTGAGTCAAAAATAGAAAATAGAGAGAGTGATCTAACTTTGATTGAACTGGATATTCATAGAGTCAAGGAATAATGATACTTACTATTATTCTATATTATTGATTATAAATATAATGGGAAGATCATACCAACACTCCATAAATGTCTTTCATGTGTGATAAAGAGAACTAATAAGAGATGCATATGATGTACTTTTTTTGAATACTTTGATTAAATAAATAAGTGATAGATGATACTACACATTGATATTTATTATGTTGGGATTCTTGAAGACAAGGATGATATTAATATCAAAATTCACCATGTGATTGAGTTGATTAAATATAACCTAGGATCATACATTCTAGACTATATGATTTTGGATAGATGTAAATCTATTGTATGATGAAGTAGATATTGTTCTAGTTGATGTATTGATATCTTGAGAAAAAAAAGAGATATCTCTTTTTGGAGTTTGTGATGGACCATTGAATAAAAAGTGGTTCAGGTATAAAAAATTACATTCATTATAAAAACTAAGTTGATGATACCTTCGATAATAATTGGATGAGACCTTCCTATCCCATTGTTGAGGACATTTAGATCCACTGTTTGTCACTAAATCTTTATAGTTATAATAAAAAATGTGTCTCCACAAAGATTCAAATATAGAAAGGAGTGGGATCTAACATCAAAGAAAACCATTGTAAAAATAATTTTGTGTAGTTTAAATATTTTATATTGTATACCAAGGTATGGTTTGGGAGTGTATAAATAGACCCAAATCTATTAAATTATGGTGGGGCTTGATTTACTAGTTGGAGGAACTAAAATTATAAAAATATATTTCAATAAAATTTGTTTACACTGATTCATCCTCGCCACCCAGTCTCCCTGGATGATCTATTGATCTCTATAAGTGGTAATAATGAAAATCAAGTTGTTCTAATATTGGTTCTAAATTATACACATTTTTTTATAGTTAAATAAAGTATATATTGTAATTAAATATAAAAATTCTTATAATGCAAAAAAAATTTCCTTTCATGTATGAAAGTATGAATGTTTTAATAAAAACACATGGAATATAAATACAATAGAGGAAAAAAAGAAAACAGTTATTAAATATAATGTGGGATAGATAAATATTTTATTTCCATTATAGTGGTAAAAGTTCATCTTTCAATACTATTGATAGTTATTCTTTTGAAGAATGATACTGAAGATATGAATAAAATAAATAATAGGAGGTTGTTAAAATAGTTTAATAATTGTAATTTGACATAACATATAATGATAAGAAAGTACTTATTGATGTAGTCCCATATTTTCTTGGTTTTGTTAAGGGGTCCTCAATAAAGAAGAATACCTAAAATAGGAGTCTAGTGAAATGGAAAATAAATTGGAAAAGAAATTATAAAGAGTAAAACCACAACACAACTTTTGGAAACCAAAGAAGAAACTATATTCCATCAAAATGACAAATATTACTAGTAAAATATTATTTTCAAAGAATAGTTTATGAGAAATACGTAATTACCTAACCCTAGAAGCCCATATTTAGTGCATTATTTTAATATATTGGAATGATTTCAAAAAATCCAATCCCAAAGGATCATAGAGTTTCGCAATTTTGGAAATCCAGATTACATACTTGAACATTACATTACAATTCATAACCTAAAACAAAATGTAGATAATGCATTGAAAATTCAATTAATCTACTAGAATATAAGTAAATATCCATCATTATACACATATTGGCATCCTTGTAAAACAATACCTAAGAATGTTTTTTTCCCAGATGCTCAGTGAGGTAAAATAATACAACAAAATATTTAGTAAATAATAATCAACTTTTAATGCAAGGAATAAAACTGAAACAAAATACTTTTAAACATAATATGGAGCATAATATAGAAATAATAAATGAAATAAATCCATTAAAACATTCACATGGATATTCTACTTTTTGAATAACCACATGTAATATCAATAACAAATCTCATAATGGGGGAAATCATAATGATGGACATTTTAAACATATCGTCGAGATCTTAGCCAATACATCTGAAAATAATTAGTTATGGACTAAGCCAAAACAATATTTGATTTATTTCTTGAGACCTACTAATGCATCGGGGGATATTGAGGGCCCCTCCGGGCACTTACTACGTCCAATTCATTCCTCACATTATGTGGGTGAAGCATAACCAGCATACACATTGGTATTGAAAAACAAGGACATAAAATGTGATTACTTAAAGCATAAATCAGGAATATTATAAAAATGGAAGATCCATGGTTCAACTGATCAAAAACCATTTATAAAAAAAGTAGTTTTTATCATAAGATATCAACTTCAATTAAACATAAAAGTAAACAAAGAATGTTTTCACAGATGAAAAGACTCTAATAAAATCATTTGAAATATCTTGAGAAAAATACTCATTTTCTATGAAATAATTTATTTAAATGCCTCACATTTATAAAACAAGGAATTTAAAAAAATATTTTTTTAATAACATTGTCCCATAAAATTTATAAAATTTTTAGATAAATTCAAAAATTAACCTTCTTAAAATATTTATGTCCTTATAATTAAATCTATAAAAACCATTTTGATAACATGGACACGAATGAGTAAGATAAAGAAAATAAAATCATCAAAACAATTAAAACGACGTTTCAGTTAAAGAGTCCCATACATAAAACTTTAAAAATAGTTCTTTTGAAATCATTTTATATAAATATTTATATGAAGGATAAATATGTCCCAATAAATATTTATATATAAATAATCTCGGATAATAATAAGATTACGAAATTAACCCTTAAATCATACTTCCCTTGAGTTGGATGTGATTCAACCACTAGTATAGTTGTTTAAAATATGTTTTTGATTTACTAAAGAACCATATCCATTATTTATGATATCATATATGATTCATTTATGATTTTATATTACCCATTTTTTATTAAAACATTGTTTTGGGTAATAACCGTTTTGTTAATCGTACGTGTTTTGACTTCTAATCTTGATCCTATTACTTATATCATGATTTATTTACTTAAATAATGTAAAACATATATTATATATCATATCTATTTGATATATATATATATAATATGGAATGTAATACATAGTTCATGGAGATTATAGGCCAAATGTAAGCATGAACTTTGTTTCCATTTTCTTATCGTATTGAATGAGAGAAAGTAAATGGCACACACACACAGATATATATTATTCAAGTAGAATTATTATTTCATATAATTCATACTTATTCTTTATATATATTTTTATTGTAATTATTGAATGGTTAATGTGGTAAATTGATATCATCATGTCGTGGAGATGGTAGGTCATACGTACACACGAGTGACAATATAATTCCATTAATAGTTAAGGGGTAAGGAAGGGGATGGTATGTTAATTACATATAATATATATCACATAATATTTATTCTTTATATCTATTATATTATTAATTATACCTATCTAATAATGTGGCAATGACAAACAAATTACACCACAGTGTGGAGATGGTAAGTTGAACGTACGCACACATGGTGATACTGTTATTCGTAGGATGGATAAGAGGAGGAATTTGGTTATACAAAAATAATAATAAAATAATAATATATATATTACACTGGATTTATTACATCCGTATAGAAATAACACTGGATGATTATGTAGAATAATAAATAATGTTTTATTAAATTGGTAAAATAATTACCTCTTCTTTTAGTATCATCTAATTATTTTCACAAAAGGCCTTCTAATGTTGGATTTATGCCCAAATTATGGACTCTAAGATTATTTGGGGGAATATTTAAGAGTAAATGGTCAGGTTTTGGCCAATACTAAGGGTTATTGAGGTGTGAATAAAAGAGAAGGAGAGGTACCCTTTTATAAGAGAGGGGATGGTCACTTTATGAAACTCTTAAAATAATAAATTAATATCAATTAATATCCAATTTCAAATGGTTAAAAAGTGACTTATGTAAATGATAAGATGAGTATGAGTCGAAATAATCTCAAAAAAATTATTTTTAGACTTGTTTATTTCATAAAATTAACCTTTTCTTTTTGATTTAACCCTTAGCTAAACCCTTTTACAATTATCGTGAAAACTAGGATTTTACACTTTAAGGTTAATATAATTACAATAAAATTACAAAGGAACCACAAGTGGATGTGTTATGAAATATTTAACTTCATTATAGTTAGTTGGACTAATACTATATTTTTATGAATTTTATATCATTTAATAAAATGTTATTTATTTTAATGTATCAATTTTTTTAATTATGATAATATTAATTATATTTCATCTTAGAAATAATTTAACAACATTAAAACAAATAAATAACACTTATAATATATTTAAAACATGTCTAAGTTATCTATAAAATTATTTTTTAACATTAATTATGTTAAATTATATTTATTTTAATATTTTTAAAATCATTTATCTGATATTTCCATTAACTAGAGAATTACACCATCATTATTATGAATACCTTTAAATAAATTATTTTTTCACTTAAAATAACGAAATAAATTATCCTGATGAAGATAAAATTATAAGCATTCAAATTAAAATTTATAGTAGAATTTATATTATGTGTAACACTATATGAAAATTGATATAATCATTAAAATTTGAGTATGACATTTTTTACTCTTCTTTAAATAAAATATAATAATTGTCATAATCAAAAACAAAATCTTAAAAAGTATCATAAAGTTGGTATAAGGTTTATTTTGGTCAAAAAACACTTATATAATGAAATTAGGACAATTTATAGGGTAATATTGTAATATTATAATATTATTTTTACCTTTAATTACCCAATTTACCCTTAACCATGGTAAATAAATAAACATTTTCTTAAGTTAATATTCATAAAAAAAATTATTTGATACTATTAGATTATATATATAGTACTTATTACATCCATGTATGTCCTTTTTTTTCAAATTCAACACACAGATGTGGATAAATTATGTTTAACACTGATGTGGCAAGATGGCGGGTAAAAGTGACGTTTAGAAGTTCAGCAAGTTTTTATATCTAATATTATTATGAAAAGTTTAAAATGAACTAAATTGAATTAATATATAAATATATATATAATTAATGTATATTTACTTTAAAAAGCAATTTAATTTAAAATAATTATATAAAATAATAATTCAGTTTTTATTTACGATGTAGTATTTTTCACTATTCATCAAAAAATGAATATTTTTAGAAAAATACCAACAAATTCACCCTAAGCTACTTTTGATATTAAAATTTTAAAAAAGTCTATTTTGAAAAATAATATATATAAATTTCATTATTTGGTTAATAATATTCATAACCTCTTTTTAAACGGCTAGTTTGAAAAATCATAGGGCGCCAGAACTCGGTGTTGCGTGCAGGGAAAGATATTGAATTTATTTAAAAAGAAACAGACTATGAAATATTAGGGTGTTAAATTATATCAGCCTTTTAATAAATTTCATCCTCATAACATTCAAATTTAGGTTTGGTAAATAATGTTATACTATTCAAAATTCTTTTATAGAAATCCCACATCGGAACAATGGTAGATAAAACATATACATTAATATATAGAAATAGAAGTATTAAGGTTACCAAAGATAACATATACAAGGAGAAAATTATAAAATAAAAGGATATAGAAAAAATATATAAACATCATGTTCTAATGTAGAGTGATAAAGAACATGATTGGGGGAATGTTAACAATCACAAAGATATAAACATGCAATGATCTAAGGGACCATTTGATTCATCGAAAATAGTACTAGGATAACATTTTTGGTTTCAATATCCTTTAATTAGAGTTGAATAATTAATTTACATAATATAATATGATGATAAGGAAACATACATATTTGATAAGTAGAGTTTCATCCTTTAAAAAGTTTTACTATAAACTCATTTTTCCAAAAGAAAATAAATATCAAACATATTCTATTTATCTTAATCATATAGGGTTAAAAAAATGAAATTATAATTTATCTATTATACCAATTAAATAAATCAAAACTTCTAATACTAACTAGGAGATCACATAGGCTAGTGGTAGGTGATTTACCCCTTTCGCCCTTCAGTTGGGGGTTCAAGTATCACGGCCTTGCCAGATGCGATGGGTTATCACCCGACCTACATGTTATCATTTTTTCTAAAACTATATTATTATGAATTTCTATAAACAATGTTAATATTTTAAAATTAAATATATGACTTAACCATAATCAATAATGTCCAATTTTCAATATAATCCATTCCAACCATAAGACTCTTCCAAAATACATTTGTCTAAAATCACAGTCCAAAAATTTATATGTAAGGTCACTAAATTTCCTAAACAAACATAACATAATGTAGATATTTTTTTCACATACTAATCATGTGAATTCCTTCATCATGTATTCCCTTGAAAAATGGTAATAACATCAATTACCATATTTTTTTTTGAAAACATGCATCCTTACTTATTCCATAAATGGACCATGGGTTATTTGATGTACTCCATAAATCCAAAAAAGTGTTTTAAACTATGTAAATGATGGTATAAACCACCTTATAAAAAAACATTAATTAGTTACATGGTAATAACTACTACCCAATTTACTTTATCCAAATGAATAATATCTTATTCCAAAATCATTATCTCAAAATCGTGATAGATTAAGGTTTATCTTTCCCCCAACCATATGTCTTCCAAAAAAATATAACAATCTACTAAGACACTTTTATTGGTACTATAAATTATCAAATCCTTAATGAAACCGTATTGCAGTTCAATACCTTGCATATTCAAAATTTTTTATAAATAATAAATTATTTATAAAATAATCAAATTATATAATTCATGACTCACAAAATAAGCACATTAACCATTCCTCTTCATTCATGGTAGTACCATAATTTTTACCATGATCTGTTAGCCTCTTTTAGGATATAATAATTTGATGCATGACCAATTGATTTGTTTTGTGTCCCATGTCCTTGTAGTTGAATCATTTTACATTAGAATCATTTTCCTCCTCCTTACAATCCCATGAACGGTGGCCTTTCACTCAACATTTTTAACAAACTCCCATTACATTTAATAAAGTACCATGGTGTTATCCACTACTATCTCATGTGTGAAAATAATTATTTCCCTTATTCCATTAATCCAAATTTTAACCGCCAATCCTTTATTTTCATTCTTCCCTCCAAATCCATAATACATAGAGTAATATTTACTTATCCCACTATCACATGATATTATGTCTTCATATGATTAAAATTCTTAGGAGACTATTTACATTTGAAATATTATCTTGATACCATGAAAGATATGAACCTTATTACAATTTAGATCTTGTGAATCAGGGAGGTTTAAATTACTACTACTAGGTTCCATTTCAAAATGATGACATAAAATATGTTAGATCATATCATAGTGTATACTCCAAAAACTAGAAAAAAATATTAACATAAATTGAAAATTTTATTCATATCTAATCTCACAATAAAAATCATGGTTTCTTTAGGGACATATTTAATAATAAATCCATTATAATTGTTTGTAATTAAATTGTGAATTATCCTATGTATATCCCCCAGAAGTGTCAAACTAGGTGCATAATAAGGCCCATTTTCATGTAAAAATATTACCCAAATCTAGTCTCGGGACACCTTTTTGGTGTTTTCACCCCTAGGTACATCTATTCCAGAACTACATCCATTTGTAGTATCCAGATAGAGATGTATTTCTAGGAATACACATATAATCTATACCTTACCCAAATTCGAAGATGTTCTTATATAATTATCCTCAATTTCAATCTTAGGGTTTGGTTCCCTAATCTATGTTTTCTAAATCTAGTTTTTAATGATGTTTGAAAACATCCTCTGATACCAACATTAACACCCTGATCCCAAAAGCCCTGAGTCGTTGCATTATTTTAGTACATTTGTGTGATTTAAAAGAATATAATACTGAAGGATTTAAATGTTTTGTAGTTTTTGAAATCTATATTTCATTCATGAACATTAAATTAAAATTCATAACATAAAATAAAACATATATGATGCCTTGAGAATTCCATTATTCTCATCGAAAAACCCTTCATGCCAATAACAATACATGTCTTGGAATCGAGGTCAAATTAATCATAATAAATGGGTGATATTGGATGCTCAGTAAGGGTAAATATTATATTATAAACATTCAAAAATAATGATAAATTTTAAGGATTCGTATAAAACTAAAACCAAATCATTTTAAACATAATTTTGAGAATAATATGGAAATAATAAATCAAATAGTTCAATTTATATATTCACAAGGATATTCTAGTTGTTGAATAATAACATGTAATATCAATAAATAATCTCATAAATAAGGAATTCATAAATATGGACACATGAAACATATCATCAAGGCCTCAACCAAGACATATTAAAAAAAATGGTTAGGGCCTCATCCAATACCATATATAATTTTTATCATGAGACCTACTGATACATCTGGGGGCTATAGAGGGCTTCGCCCAACACTTTCAAAATCTAATGCATTATTTATTTAAAATGGGTGAAGAATAAACAACATAAACATTCGTATTGAAAAACTAGCATACAGAATGTGAATACATTATCCATAAACCATTAATGGTATAAAAATATCACATTTAAGGCCCAATTGATCATAAAACGTTCAATAAAATATGTTACATATTATATTAAGATATCAACCTCAATCAAACATAAAATTCAAAAAAATATGTCGACATTGATGAAAATACCCTAATAATATCATTTAAAATATATTGAAAAAAATACACTTTTTATTTGAAAGTATTTATTTAAAATAAAAACATTTATAAAAGAAGACATTTTAAAATAAATATTTTTGAATCAAAGTGTTCTATATAACATTTCAACATTTGATTGAAAAATTAACCATTACCTAGTACTTTCCTTTAGTTGGATGTGATTTAGAATGTTGTATAATAGTTTAAAATATGTTATTAATTTATAATAGAACTATATCAGTAATTTATGATATCATATATTTTTCGTTTACGCCATTATATTACTCATTTATTAACAATTCCAAGTTAAAACAACATTTTTGGTAATAACTGTTTTGTTAATCGTACATGTTTTGACTTGTCATTAATAGTCCTATTATATATATCTTGATTTAATTATTTATGTAATTTAATACATGATTTATATATCATATATATTTATTATATATATATAATATGGAATGGAATACACCATTCATAGAGACGGTAGGTCAGACATACACATGAATACTGCTTCTGTTTTATTATGGCATTGACTGGAAGAAAGTAAATGATATATATATATATATATACATATATAATATTTAATTAGAACTAATATTTCATATATTTATTAATTATTAACTATATATATTATTATTACCATTGTTTAATGGTTAATGTGGAAGATGAATCTCATCACATTGTGGAGACGGTAGGTCATATATATGCATGAGCGACGATATCATTCCATTAATTGTAAAGGGGTACAGAAATGAATGGAATGTAAATTATAAAGAATAAATATAATGACACATCTATTATTTATATCAATTATATTAAAAATTATACACATCTAAATAAAGTGGTAATGAAAAAAATTACACCTCATCATGGAGACAATAAGCCATATGCACGCACAGATGGTGAAATTATTATTCGAAAGATGAATAAAATGAGGAATATAGTGTATCATAATCTGAATTAAATATAATAATATATATTATACAATATTTAATACTTTAGTATTTAAAAAAAATAGGAATAAGATGTATAAGAAGAACATAAATTGAAATTAATTTGTAAAATAATTACCTCATCTTTGAGTGTCTCCATTTTATTTTCACAAAATGACAACATAGGTTGGATTTCATACCAAAGTTTGACCTATAAGATGAAGTGAGGGATGTTGGAAGGAGAAAATTTCAGGTTTTTACAAGACAAATGGCTATAGAGTTGTGAATAAAAGACAAGTAGAGATTCCATTTTATATGATATGGGAGGGTACTTTGGAAAGTCTTATAATATTAAATTAATATAAATTAATTCTTAATTAAAAATGGCTCTAAAGTAACTTATGTTGAAGTTAATATGAGTATGGGTTCAAAAAAAAACACAGAAAATTATTTTTAAAATAATTTAGGTCACAAAATTAACATTCTCATTTGGATTTAACCCTTTGTTAAACCTTAAAACTCTTAACAGGATTACATAGATTCTACTCTTTAGGGTTAATATAGTTAGTATAAAATTCCAAAAGAACACAAATTTGATAATTTATGAAATATTTAACCATATTTTACTACATTTTTGGAATTATATATTTTTATTAATTTATATCATTTAATAAAATATTATTTTATTTAAAGTATCATTTTTTCAATTTTGATACTATTTGTTATATATCATTTAAAAAATATCTAAAAAAACATTTTAACTTATAAATTACACTTATAATATATCTAAAAAATGAATAATATATCTAAAAATTTAGTGGTTTCCATTAATTATGTCAAATTATATTTATTTAAATATTTGTAAAATTATTTATTTGATATTTCCATTAACTATAAAATTACTACATCATTATTATAAAAGCCTTTAATTAAATTATATCTTCTCTAAAAATTAAATATAAATTATCACGATGAATATTAATTTATTATATTTTAAATTAGTATTTATAGTCTAATTTATTTTTTATTACCCTATTTGAAAAATGATATAATTATTAAAAGTTGATTATGAAAATTTTAACACTTCTTTTAATAAAATATAACAAATATCATAATCGAACAAAAGAGTCTTTAAAAGGTTCATAATTTATTCCTAAGACTTATTTTGGTCCTAACACAATCATATAAAAAAATTCAGACATGTTTTGGTGTAATTTTATAATATTAAAATATTAAAATATTATTTTTACCATTAATTAACTGATTTACCCATAACCATGGTAAATAAATAAAAATTTAATAAAGTTACTATTTACCAAAAAATTATCTTTATCCTATTAGAATCAAAATATCATACTTATTAAAACTATTAATATTTGTTTTTTCAAATTCTACTCATATGTGTGGCTATATTATGTTTAATTATAATGTTGCAAAAAGGCGAGTAAAAGAGATGTTTAGATGTTCTGTATGTTTTTATATCAAATTGTCATATAAAATGTTTCCAATGACCTAAAATAAATTAATATATATATTATTAATATATATTTATAGTAAAAAAATATAATATAAAGTAATTATTTAAATGATAAATGATCTTTTCACTACAATGTAGTATTCCTCAATATTCATCAAAAATAAAACTTTTCCACAAAATACTAAAACATCACCTAAATATAATTTGGATATTTAGAATTCAAAAAAGAAGTCTATTTTGAAAAATAAATTTTATAAATTTCATAATGTGGACAATGTTATACATAATGTCTTCTTAAATTACAAGATTTGTAGTTCATAGTGCACTTAAACTCGGTGTTGTGTGAAATTCAAGCTATTGAATTTATTTAAAAAGAAATGCACTATGTAGTCTTGGGGAGTAACAAAATATATAGTCAAAAAAATTTATGGGATTGATCCTTGCACTAAAACAATCTCATCAAGGTACTATTAATATATATAATTTTTTCAATAAAAAATTAAATCCAAGAGGATCAAAGAGTTTAACACATTATTATAAGAGATGGAGAAAAATAAGGATGATTATGTTGATATAAAAATGAAAAAAATTAAAGATATATGAAAATTAATTGAACATGATAATAATAATTTTAATATAAATAATATTTAGTTTAATATAATGTTATACAATATATAAACAACTCAAGCTATGTCTTCAAAGGAAGCTGGTGGAATGAGGGATGATGCCACAATAATTTACAAGGGAGATTCTTCTATGGAAATAATTCCAACTAGTGGTAAAATTAAATTTAGATAATTTGATAATCAATCCTCATCCAAATTAAAAAAATGTAACAATAGAAACCAAAATAAAATGATTATACTGAATCTATTTTTTAGGATAATTCTTGTTTTAAAGAAAAAAAATTAAAAAATGGATGATAAAAAATGATAAAAATACTTACACAATGTCAATGGTGGATAGAAAAATGTGTGATAGAGTTAAAACCCGAGGAATTTTTAATAGTATTAAATAAGGCCCAAAAATAGAAATCATCATGATTTGAAAATTCTTGATTACATTCACTCAAAAGAAGATATCTATGGTTTGTAGAAGATTATTAGTATTATTATAGTTTTTTTATAGATAATTAGATTATTGATATAATAAAATAATTTTTTTAAATCTTAGAGTTCTCCATCCAATGGTAAGGAAAATTAGATTAGTAAAAAATCCATAAGTGAAATGAATGTAACTATCTGCCTCTAATAGATTTAAACCAACTATAGACCACTATATTTTTTGAAATGATGTGTTCACATTAAGGGGATATGATCATCTAAAAATATTTCAAAATCAGATAGACAAAGAAGGCCACTGAAAATAAATAATTAAATAAATTCTTCTAAGGCAAGGTATCAACAAAAAAAACATAAAACAAATACTCTCAAGAAGACAATTGATATGGATAATTATTTTCCTTGGGTAAAAGGCCCCATAAGTCTAGAGGGGTGTTATATCAATTGGTAAGTGATTTTTATATTATAGAAATAATATAAATTCTATAGATACATGAAAATAATCAATATGTGTTTTAAAAAAAATCATGCAATCACAAAATGAGTGATTACTCTATGAAATGCGTAAGGGGTATATTATAAAAAACACTCACAGGAATCCATGTAGTTATTCAAAATAGGGTAATTCAATTCTAAATAATATTTGATTTTATTGATAAATGATCAAGAAAAGTTAAGAACACTTAAGGAAAAACAAGCTAAGACAAGTGTTAAAGAGGAGGAATATGTTCCATATGAAGATGATGATTTTTTTTTTGATTTTATTAGTAAATAATTAACCAATAAATTTATATTAACTATGTCGTAAATGTTATATGGATGGGAATATTTATAGTAAGTTCATAACTGTGAAACTTTTAAAGAAATAACTTCTCAAAATGATAAATCATGCATTTTTTTATTCAAGATATTTTATGATTTGTGATAAAAGAAACATTTTATAATATAAGTTATAACTATGAATAAATAAATTCCACATAAAGTAAATTAATATTTTGTGAAAATAAATGTGCAGTGATATAGAAACAATTTATTAACACAAAGGATGAGTGTCCTATTTGAGAAGATATTATTGACCATACTATTCATATTAATCAATGAATTATTCCACCTTATTCCTTTAAATTTTTATTTTATTTTATTTTAATATTTATGGGATTGATGGTGAAGCATTAAGGTGTGTTATCAGCCTAATCTATGAAACAATATAGAATGAAGTACCATATAATAACATATCTAGATTTTAAAATGGATTGAATTGTTTTATTCTACTACACTCAACAAGGGATATCATTTAGTAATTAGATTATGAAATTCCCCATGATGAATAAAAATAGAGGGAATATTTTTAAGAGGAATTGGTTTGAATAAAGTGACTCCAAAATCAGTTTTTCCCACAAAAATCCAAAATTTATGGATATTACCATAAAATGGAAGTCGATGTTATCCAATAAAATGTTTTCTACCCTTTATTAGTTATATTGAATATGTACTAATGGGGGGTGATGGTAGATGATAAACGGTGAGTTCAAGGGGGGAGTTATGTATCTTACACATTAATTATTCTATTGAATTTATTGATTTGAGTGTATGACAAATATATATATATACATATACATATACATATATATATATTAATAAATCTATTCATATAGTCCCTCAAAATATATTTCATGAAGTGGTATCACAAGTTAAACACATTTATATAAAGCCATGAACACCTTGGTTTCTCACTTTGGTTTTCTTAATTTATTTAGCACATATAGACCTAGAGTTGATTAACAAGAGTCTCATATTTAGAAAAATACATCGTGTCATCCTTCTATCAATTTATTCAATATGAAGAAAAAAAATAAAAAGTAAGAGGAGGTCTTTTTAGACACACGTTTGGTTTAACCCCTAAAAACATCTTTTTAGGTGTTATCAATAAGGGTGAAATGAAAATAGTTAGCATACACCCATATAGAATTAAAAATATTTAAGGGTATTGAAAAAAACGGGGGAGGTTAAAAGGAAAAAGTAAAAGGTTTTATTTGTGGTCATAAAGGATGAATGTGTTGATGAAAATAATGTTTTAATTATGTTTCTAATAAGGAATTTATTGGTAGTTAGTTTATGTTCTCATGCCAGTTAAGAATGATCAGGGAGTTCCCAATCCATGTGTGTTGAATATTAAAGAACAAACTAAAAAAATTCTGTGATTCTAAGAAGTATGATAACACGTGAAAAAGATAATCACCATTGGTTTTTATATGGGGAATCTATTTTTGTATCTTTGAAAAGAATTATGAAGGATTTTTTAATTGTTTATATTGAAAATATAATTAAGTATTAAATTATGTTTGATTAAATGTAAAATATTGATTTCATGAGCTCCATAGAGTAGTTATAATTCTAAAATCCACCTTTATAGTAAATTCCATCAATATTATTAAACAATTATATAAGATATATACTTTTATGGGGTTGATAAAATTAAAACGGATGTCTATATAACGAGTATTGAGTATTGGTAATTATAGTATCTTATTAGACTACTGATATATTTTTCATTATTTAGTAAGGGAATTTGAAAGTAACTATGTCTTTGTATGAGTCACTTGATTGGATAGATTATCTATATATTAGTCATTATTTTTATATGAGTTAGAAAAATTAAATTTTATCTCTAAATGTAATACATACCAAGAATCACTACACGAGGATATATATGGGGATAAAAACTTTTTGAAGATTAAACGTGACGATGATTCACTATTATCATCATGAAATAATAATCATGGTAAATAAAGAATATTATCGAAGATTAGTTCAATGTTTTTTCCCTTAAAATAAAAATGAGCATTCGTGATGAAGTTATTATGTGATTAGATAATGATGTATTTTGTTGTGAGAGTACATAGAAGATGAGTATTAAACCACCTATGATGATCAACACATATGAGGATCTATGGGAAGGGATCCAATTTAAGATATAAAAAAAATAGGATATCCACATATAAAGATCCACACGTATAAAGATAGATGTAAGGGGATCCATTTTTGAAGATACATGTAAGGGGATATCAATGTAAGGAGATATAGAGGAAGGATTATGCCTCAAATTTAAGATAAAATCACAAAAATGATATGTAATTTTTTCATATATATGTTGAATAATGAAATGTTCTGATGTTGTGGAGATAGGTCCTTAAATTTATAAATCAAATGAAGATTTAATATTCTGGGTAGTTATAAATAATATAATGGATTTCCAAACTCATGTTTGAATGAGTTTAAAATATGAAAAAATATATTAGTTTCCCTATTCATTTTAAGAGATAATATTCATTTGTGTTTTTAATGTATACGAGATAAAGAAGATTAAGAAAAGGTTTGTTAGACTCTATTACCCCTAATGCATCAATTTATAGTCTAAATAAAAAACTAGATACATATATATATATGACTATTAATGTTATGAATATTCTATGAGTTAAGCAATACTGATATCTGATATCATTATTTGTTACAGATGATAAATATTTAGAGAAGATAGAGTGGACACTACGTGGAGGTCTTTTTTTGTTCTAATTTTGAATAAGAATAGAATCAAATGATATCCCAATTTCTTATAAGAAGATTGATGAAATAAGGGATCGATGCTGCTATATGTTGATAATTCTTTTGTTAATATCCTTGAAGAGATAGTATATGTTGTGATAATAATTGATAATGTGATTGAGTTGATTCAATAAAAATAGAATTCATAAAATATATCATATGGTATTCTTGTGATCCAATGATAAGTTGAATTATATAAAAGATCATATTCTAGTGGATTTAGTGACATTCATAGAAATAGTGGAGATCTACATTATGAGTTCGAGAAGAAACCTTGATGAATTTGTGCTACTTTTACAAAAATCATTGTTATTTAAAAATGGAAAGTAACTGATAAATTCCTAGGAAGTTGATAATACCTTCCTTGGGAAGTGGGTGATACATTCCCAACCCATTGTGTGTGATGTGTAATTAAACTTGTGATCACTATTAATTTATAGTTATAATAAAATCCATGTCTGGATAAAGAGTTAGACATGGTAAGGAACAACATCTCACATTGAGGATAAAACTTCTAAAAAAACTTCTTTGTTTTTAATTTTATATTCTATATTTATATCCAAGGAGAGGTTTGATCACCCATTACTATATCCACATATCTTAACGTATGTATATATTCAAGAAATAATATATGGAAATTAAATTAAGAAAAGAACATTTCAGTTAAGGTTAGGTACCCTGATTCACCCCCCCTCTTAGTGTTAGTGAATGATCTATTGGGCTCTACAAACAACATAAACCATTATATTAATAAAATAAATTACATGGTTGAATTTGTGAAGATAATGAATTTAAAGAACAATTTATTTAAAAGTAATAATTTTTAAGAATCAAATGCATTAAAACATATAAATAAACATTCACATTAAAGATGAAATTCAACAAACATCAATCTAATCCACTGATTTTAATATTAATTAAAACTAATAATGAATAATTCATGGAAAAATTCTTTTATAAAAAAAATAATTTATAAATATGAAGACCTATTTATTGTATAAAAAAATTAATGTTAATACAATCCCTAAAATGAATCCAACTTATGAAACTACACCCCAAACTCTTTAAAAATCAAATTCCTTCTATAGAAACATCAAGGAATTAATATTTATACAATCCTAAATTTAATGTTTTTTTCCTTTTTAATTTTCAAACTCCATGAAGAAATAATGAGCATAATTTAGAACTCTTAGTCATATAAATTAACCTTAAATAACCAAAAAAAATTCAAAAAAATATGGTTTCAAGTCTCCCTTTGTATAATCATTGTGGATTAATATCAAATCAACTATTATTTCAAAATAAATTACAAGGATTTTGAATTATTTCATTCCTATAAAACAACTATAAAGTGGTTCTGAGGTAAGTTACATTATAAGGATGCAACTTTATCAGACACACATATTTACATTTACTTAATCAAAAAAACATTAAAAAAATAATTGATGAATTATGAGTGAAATATATTAATGTTTTAATAAGATATCATTATGAAAAAAATTATTCAATCTTATAACATTAATTATTATTATATATAAATCATACGAACCCATAAAATAAATTCCAATCATCCATGATCTAGTCTAGGACACCCCTAATTCCAGAACCTAATATAGCCAGTGTAATATCCCACTACTTTATTTTAGGTATTTATTGACCCTTGTTTTAATCATACCCTTATAAGGTCTTGTATCGGTTTATTTTGTGATGTTTTAAAAATTTTGGAAGCCTATGGGGTATTTTCATGGTTGGAAAATTGTTATGGATAATTGTGCAGTTTGGTCCAACAAACCATGTGGCCAGTGCCAATTCACTATAAAGGGGAACATGGTATATATAAAATATGAGGCTAGACCTCTAATCAATAAAAATTTATACAGTGATGGTTTTTATGGTTTATGCATGGTTATTTTAGATGTTCACCAAAACCATGAACCTCATTACTTAGTTCAATAGGGTTACGCGATTAAGGCACCTAGTTACAACTAACTAAGATACCTATATAGTAAACCAAACATGCGGTTTTTTAATTTATATGAAAAATTTATTAAAAATATCAAGAACCCCATTTTTTATAAATAAACTCCTAATGAATTCCTTTCATAGAGAACAGAAAACACAGAAATTTATAACTATTTTTCATAGTGAATCATAGTGGCTTCTCATGGTCATCTCACTTGGGGATATTCATAGTTGTTTAACTAGTTAATATAATTCCACAAAACTACTTGTTTTTGTTGTTTTTATATATTCCATCAAAGAAATGAAATTTAAATGAAGAAAGAGTGTTCAAAAATTAAACAATCATGTAATGAAATAATGTTATTAAAAAATAAATAACATCTACTTTTTGATTGGTTTATGGGTTCTATGATTCTATAAATTTTTACTTAAATTCAGTTTGATAGTTTAATCATGAAATATTACTCTAAAATACGATTATTTTATTTAGTGGTGTGAACTATTGAACTTCTATAGAAATCATAATTCCACCACCGCTTATAATAAAGGTTGATGGAACACCTCAATTGATAGTGTGATATCTTCTAGGATCTGGCTCCATCATTAGGCAATTTTCCACTAAAAATATCAACTTCATCACATAAAGATCATATTTTTTGTAAAATGGAGAGGATATATTTAAAAAAATTAATAGAAATGATTTTTAGTTCAGTGTCATGGTGGAAAATCACCACACCCATTCACATCATCCTTTATCACCGCAAATATAAATAAAACATAATAATTTAAGTTTATAATGAATTAAAATAACACACAACTCCTCAAAGATAAACCTCTGGATAACCCCTCATTTTAGGGAAATTATTCACTATGGAAAGAAAATAAAAATAGAATAAAATTAATAAAAATAAATTATTGAGAAAATAAGAACACATGAAATAAAAAAATAGAATATATGAAAAAATAATTGAGATACAGAGGAAAAAAGTGAATTAATTAAGAAAATAAATGAAAAGAAAATATTGAATGTTAGAATAATAATAAAAAAAAATTAAGAAATGTAGAAGAAGAATAACAATGGGAGGAAGAACATTGGTTTTAGAATGAATGAATTATTTTTTGAAGAAACAAAATTAAAATTTCATTAAAAAATAAAATAAAATAGAAGAAAATAAAATATTTAAAAAATAGAGGAAAAATGTAAACAAAAACATATATAGTCCTCACTCCTCATAGATCCAAACTCTCTATGGAAGTGGCGAGCTCCTACTTTTATAGAATTGGAATGATCTATCTATGGTGGACCCCTCTTACATAATCAATGAATAATACAGAATTTTCTATATAATATATGAGACTCGAGGGTTTGAATAATAAAACACCCAAATATTTATGATGCTAAAAACAATTCAGCGGACGATATGGAAGATACAACAAAGCCATTTTTCCATGAATGAGTTTAGAGAGATGGGGTGAAGCATGGGTTTCATGAAAGAGAGGGCATGTAACATATGTGATCGAGTCTTCCTTAATCCCTCCAGCCTTCACAGCGGCCAAAGTAAGATCAAAATTCACTCTTCATGACCAGATGAGGCACTATAGGTGATCTATGGAGACAATAGTGAGTGAGAAGCTCAAGATCGATCTCTCTACTAGAGTACAAGGAATCCTCTGGTGATATAATCAATTTCCGATGATATATAGTAAAATTACTGTAGTAGGGGATAGAAGAGATCATGTGTCCATGTTTAGTGAAGACTAACTTAAAAAAGATAATTCTGATTTTGTTAAAATGAATAGTAAATGGATGACCCCAACCCACATCAGACCGGAGATGATGCGCACCTCTAATATATGATTTATGTCATATAATGATTGGATTATAGTACTACACTAGGATGGGATCCAAAAAATACCTGAACTCACTCATATAGACTAGGCTACACTACCAGGCCTGAATGGGCCTTTGTCCCACATCTGCACGTAGTACCTCCCAAAAACCATGATTCCTTTCCAGCCCAATTGGCCTTTCTCATGCATTGTGCCTACTCGGCGGGGCCTAGTCAAACCTACCTTAGTAAATATTTATACATGTTTTAGGGATATCATGGGTTAATAATAATTTTTTGTTAAAATAATGTAAAATATAAAGAAAATTTCATAAAGTTAAAATAATTGTCTCTTTAGACCAAATAAAAATTCTAAATTTTAAAAACATCACCATTTTATTAATATAAATAAAATTTAATTCCTTATTAATAAATACTAACATTCAAATAAAACATTAAAATATTCTATTTTCAAATATCCCGACATTAAATCATGTTTGGGATCAAGCATTAAATATCAACATTGACTTCAAGAGGTCACCAATTTTACCAATATTTAAATTTAAAAGAAATAAATTAAATGATCTTCAATTTCAAATGAAAATTTCAATGAATACACATAAAATATTAATTCAATTTCTAAAATTTCAAACAAAAACATTCAATTCAAGTATTTTAATTTCTCCCACTTGAAATTTGTGGAACATATTAGTTCATTAATTTATGTTGCAAAATTAATTATTATTGAACGTTCCAAATCATGATTTAAATCTTCTTAGAATATTTTCACTCAACATTCATGATATTATTCAAATATTGTTATGTTCTTATCATGAGAAGATGATCCTTACCTATAGGATTGTAAAGGAATTACAATATCAACTTTTTACGGAAAAAATACACACATAATCATAAGGACATTTTAATGAAATTTCATTTGACTTATAGGCTTAAGGTAGGTAGAAATTGATGATTATAAATTAAGGCTCAAAGATGAGGCTTATCTATCAATGTATAAAACGTGATATCAAAATTATAAGTGTAATGATATTCTCACAATAAAAATACAAATCCCACTTCCCAAACTAAATGTACGGTCATGAATAATGAAATCATAATGAATGATTTTAACTTTCTCTAATTTTTTTTTTCTTTTTTATATTTTTTATTTTTTAAAATTTATTTTTCATTTTTTTCATTTTCTAATATTTTTCATAGAATAAAAATTACATCTAAAACCTAACCACATATGATAAATATAATTGGTCTTTAAATGGTGATTTTCTATTCTTTAAAGTCACAACACATTCATTTTTTTCATTTTTAAGAATGGGAAAATAATGTATCATGAATGAATATATAAAATTTTAAATACCCCAAATATAAAACCCCCAAAATTTTACATATAATGAATTTTCATACATTAAAGATTAATTTACCAACAAGGACTGTTAAACACTATAATATCCTGAGAAATATTTACAGTAGGTTAGTAATGGATAAAAAGGACTTGAAACATGGACTATCCCTAACATGGTCATTAATGGTCTCGATGGGATAAAAAAGGATTATTATAAAGGTTGTATTCAAGTATAATATATTCTTAAATATAGATCAATCATTTTAAATGTGGGTTTTCATAGTCATATCATTGAAAAGTTCAAATGAATGTTTTAGTAGGATACATTTCCCAAGATCACTCAAGAAATATACTGAAGATAAAATTGGAAATATTTGGTCAATAAATCCTCATGAGAATAGAAAATATTATTTGGGATAATCACTCAAGGCATGATTAATAATAAAAAATAAATTAAAATGAATTTTAAAAAATAAAATTATTAAAAATTATAGGGAAATTTCATTTACATGGAGCAACTAATTCCCCCGAATCACGAGTCCTCACTTTAATATCCTTTCTTAAATATAATCATCCAATTATTTATTTTATTCATTCAATATCATTATCATTGAAATATAAAACATGGTATCATATGATTTTTAAGAAACTTATATGTATGATATAATACAAGTAAACCATAAATTCATGTATGGGCATGCAATTTTCAGTTTAAAGATCAAAACATGTTTTAAGAAAAATCTACAGGGAGTTTGAACATAAATAATGTAATAATAAACTCCATGTACTAGTAAGATTAGTCCTTTGTCTATACGGTTTAGGATCTTCCTTGTTCCATCATGATCATATAAAATACAAATACTCAATTAAACAAAAGGATCATTTTTTAAGCTCAAAATAAATATAAGCAGAGGGGAAGTATGCTATACTATTTCAAAAGATTGAATTTTCGATTTCAAGAATGAATGAAAAGAAAAATCTTGGTATGAAAAACATTTGGGTACATGGATTTTTACTGTCGTCATCGAGAAGTACCAGTTATCATCCATAATCTAATGGTTGGTATATATTTATGAATTTCAAACACAAAAAAAACATAATTTCCCAGCATATAATTATTACTACTTGGTGAGGAATGATCCATGGATAGAGTATACCAGATCCATCCCCTTATAAATTAGGAATATATTTCATTGAATGAGTGTCTTGAAGTATTGATCATCTCCATTATTGGTTTCATCTTGTAAAAATTCATCATTATTTTATAGTTCTTGATCAAATTGGGTTGCATGAATTGAATGAGTAAGGGGAAACTAAGATTTTATTTTTTTCTTGAATAAATTTAAAATTTAAATAAAAATACTTCCATTCAAAGTGATCAGTGCATTTCTTTATTCCTTCAAGGTTAATTACATGTACTTCCTAATGGGTTTCCTAAAATTCATGTAGATCAAAATTAGGAACATGCATTTTTTATCAGGTGAAGGTTCTATTTTTTCATCTTCTTTTAAATCATATTAAATATTGCATTAATATAAAACTTTAATGTAGTTGGAATTAATACTAAATTAATATTTAATAAAATCAAATGAAACACGGTTAGAGACAAGATCAACTCCCTGAATTGGTTCTTCTTCAAATTTTCATAAATGGTTAGTGCCTCTTAGAGTTTTATAGAGAAAAGTATAGGTAGGTAGTCAGGATCATACATATTTTTTTTTCGTATTCCACCATGTGGATGGTGTCTTCGTTCAAGGATGAGGAGATTTTAAATGGTTCTTGTCCTTATACATTGAAGGGAGTGGGAATATCGATTTTTACCTCACATTTATTCCATAAGATATCCATATCTTTTTGATCTCCCAAAAATATCTCAACATGTATGTATTGTACATCATGAATCCACTCCAGCTCATCATGACCCTCTTGGATTTGGTTTTTCATTTTGTTGGCCTTTTTCCCTTAAATTTGGCCTCAACTTCTTGGATGCTTTTAAAAAAATCAAGAAAGTCCAATGAAACATCTTCCTTATCATCCTTGGGTTCTTTTTCATGTTTTGGTTTCTTCATAAATGCACAAAAATATTAAATTTATTACTCTACATTTCTCATTTGTTTTTTATTCTTTTTCTAATTTCATACACCTAAAATTGTTCATATCTATTCTCTTCTTCTTGTTACTCATGGGGCTATGATTATTCATCCAATGAATAATAATATAAATTTCAATACATTATGGGAAAATATTTTCATATGGGGTTTTATGAAATATACACTATATACAATGTGAAAATGGGGAAATAAAATAAAATACCGATTAAATCCACAAAATAGTGCTAGTTTTTATTTAAACCTATCATAGGGTTTGGGGAAAAAATTTATAATTATTTTTTTAGTGAAGAACATTGGATGAACATGGTCATATCTGTAACATCCCAAGTAAGTAATGAATAATAGATATTTATATCTATGCCTATTAGTGAATTAGATAGTGTTTTAGAGGATTAAAATGAAAATAAATCCAATCTTAAGCATGGAATACACTAATATTCTTACAAGATTGTTTTACTGCCTTTTGATGGAAAACCCTTTTTAAATCAATATTTTGAAAATTTTATAATCTATATTTGTCAAAATAAACATATTCATGATGATTGAGACATTGAATTTTACATTGGATAAATTTTTGGTATTTTTCTGACAATGTTCATCTTTTAATGAATAGTGAAAAATACTGCATTTTACATCAAAACTGCTTTTTCATTTAATTTAATTATATGGTTAGATTATATTTTTAATTGGTCTTAAAGTGTAATCTGAATATAATTTTTCCATTTAATCCAATTCTGGTCATTAGGATTAATTTCACTTTGGAATTGGTCATAAACTAATGCCAAACTTTTCATAGATATTGTTTCAAAAAAACCCGCTATTTGTCATGACAGCAAGAATTAATTATTAAATTAATTAATGTAACTTATATGATTTTAATTTTGTAAAATTCACATCATTTTTGAATTCAGAATATCAAATATAGCTTAGGGTGATGTTTTGGTATCTTTCTGAAAAACTTCAACTTTTGATGAATAGTGAAACCACTAAGTGGTAGTTAAAGAAACTGATTTTTCGTTTAAATGAAATTTTAACACATCTGTGATTTGATTTTCAAAAATACGACATACATGGTTGTCATTAAGAACTAAAATGTGCTTCAATGAGATTAAAATCTTTTTTTGGTGAATAGTAACTTTTATGTTATTAATCGCGATTAGTGGTAATTAGTGTAGTTTAAGGTAAACATAATGTTTTAATAGTATGAGATGAGCTTGAAACATGTATTACCCTCATTGGATGTGTCATGGACGACCAAGACAAGCCATGGGTCAACTTGGGGTCCCCATGAAGTCACTTTGGTTGGGAAATGACATAAATAACTTTTTATTTAATGTTAAAGTAAAAATGACACAAACATGAGTTATTTTACTAAAACAATTTTTACATGGGGTTATACAAGTCATATATTTGACTATAAGTTTTCATTATAAAGATAAAAATATTTCCTACATCATAGTATTTTTTTATAATTTTTAGACATTAAATAAATTAAATCATTTATGACATCATGATGATGCAGCGATGACCTCATTATTTAACGATTTAAATAAAATAGAAAGATAATGTATAATATAAAACCTACACATTTCCAAAACCAATTGTATGAGTGTATTTCTAACCCTTATCACCTTATCCTAAAATTATATCAATGTGGGACCTTTTGATTCCGAAACTCATTTTAAAATAAAGTAATTTATCTTTACTTTCCAAGAGTGCCCCTCCTCTCCTCTTATAAAAGGCCCCCACCTCTACCTCCTTACCCACACATCCAAAGCCTTTGGCTCGGCCAACCCCTGCCCATTTTGTCTCTACACTTCCCTATCTTACTAATTGAATCCTTACTTTGGGCAGAAGTCTTCCCAAGGAAGCCTTTGAGCTCAAACCAAAGGGAGTTACCCGATTTTAAGGTAATGTCTTCTTTTGAGTCCTTTTGTTTTATTTTGCTTCTACAACCCCCTAAAAACTTTTTATTCTTTTCTGTTGTAACAACTCCAGTATCCTCAATATACTAGGATGTTTTCATAAGACGTATTAGAGCTACACTTACACACACCTACATCTAATGGTTAACGAACATACTGTTTCCGTGGATGGCGAATTTATGCCTCCCGAAATGATGATTGTTCAACATTCTTTTAACACCTTCAAAGGTGGACATTAAGATGTCACTATATTTATATATGATATATAATATGTTTATGTTTTCCTTAAGCTTCTGTATTTTTCATTTTGGGTATACCTTTATGGTTTCCATTATGGGTAAACATGATATCTTCATTTAAGGAAGTGCGGACTACCACCCCCTCAAAGTGATTTGATTTGTTAAATACCATATGTGGGACGTATAAAGGATGGAACTATGATATTATATATGATATTATACTGCAATTATAATATACCTTTATATTATTATGATTCCATTCTATAAAATACGAAATAGAAATGAAAGTAGCGTTTATACGTACGTACGGCTTACCGTCTCCATGAACGGTGAATTTCATTTCTTACCTCTAAATGATTATGTAATATTATAAATACATGTATATACTAGATATATATGATATATACATCATGATTATAATTATGGATATAATGGATACATGAACAACTTGTAATTTTAAAGGGTTTATTTTTTACTCAAGTACCAATGATCGTTAAAATGTCCGTTATTAACTTAAATAATTACATAGTGTTCATGACATGGTAATAAGTGATATTAAAGAAATAATGAACTTGAAAAAGGTTCTTAAGCAAGTATAAATCAACTCATGTTTATTATTTAGGACATTAAAGAACGATCGAGTCAAGTCAGACCCGAGGTATGGGACGTCGTCTCAATCTCCTTTCATTGCGGCATATTTTGTTTTATACACAACCTTCTTTTATACGGTGTATAAACCCCTTTGACTTTTACGTTTATCCAGAAGGAATATTTTTATACGCAGTGTTTTACTAAACGAAAAAGGGAATGTTTTTTTCGTACGTATGCAGCGACAATGACTTCTTTGCCGCCGTGACTGTTATTTGAGTTTCAGCTTCCTCTACAAGCCATACCTTCTTTTTAAAAGAAAAATAAATACCATGTTTTAATTTTATTTTATTATTATATTAAGAATGGTTTTCATAATGTTTTTATATCAATGTGTTGTATTGATATCTTGTGATTGAAAGGTGGAAATGTTATGTTTCCTTTATGCATGTTTTATGTGATACGATTATGTTGAGGTTCTTGGGCATTATTATGAAGACAGCTGGTTCCGTGATAAACTAAGGGCGGCTGAGCCCGATATAGCTCTCCAATGCATTGGGTAACGCGAAGGAGTGAAACGTTAAGGTTTCTACAAAGAGATTTAGGGAATATACTGTGATGGGTATTCCAAACATAACCAAGAGGGTTACTCCCTACGTACGAATGTTATGAATGCCTCAAGTTACCTTTATGTCTTATGATTTCTATGATTTATTCATGATTTGATGAGATATGTTAATGTTATTATGTTTTATTGGTAAATTATGGTTTCATTCTTATATATATATGTACCCATGTTTCCTTTCCATATTTTTATATCCCTTACTGAGCTTTTTATGCTCATCCACAGTTTTTTTGAAATGTTTTTCATAGGTCAAGGGAAAGGTACATGATATGATGATAGTGTCAAGAAAGAATCCATGTTTTATTTTAAATATGTTTCCATTGATGGGAAAGAAGAATACTATCTTTATGTAACCACTTTGTTTATATGTGGAATGTAATTCAAGTTTTATGATCTAATTCTCTAAAACTCTAAACCCGAAAAGAACCTCAATGTGTAATCTTTTAATAACTCAAGATTAAGTAAGGTTTAAGGGTGGGGCCTTATAGTTGGTATCAAAGGTCGGTTTAGATGACTTTAGGAGTTAGAATTATATTAAATGATTATCCAAAAATATTTTTTTTTGAAATGATATAGCATTTGTAGATTACCATGTTTCTTCATCTAAGACATGTTTGTTCAGAATGATTTTTCGCAGAGGAAACAGGGAAGCAGTGCTAGGAAGGCATACAGAAGGAAATAACCTTCCGAATCAGCATCCTGAGATGGTTAGAATTGGAACTGAACAGTTTGTTACAGTAATGGCGCAGTTGACTCATGCAATAAGTGGCAGTGGTATCCATACACGAGATCATCTAGATCAACCTCATAGGAACATGTCAGTTCTGGAACATTTCATGAGGCAACATCCCCCATCATTCAGAGGATCATCTGACCCTGTGCTAGCTGAATGGTGGATTAAAGCACTAGAGAAGATTTTTGATGTCATGGGGTGTTCAGAAAATCAAAAGGTTAGTCTTGATATTTATCTTTTGGAGGGTGAATCAGATCAGTGGTGGTCGATGGTTAAAAATATCAGGGACGCTGATGAGATTGATGCTCTCGACTGGGATGAATTCAAAGGTATGTTTCTTGAGAAGTATTTTCCTAAGACTGTTCAACACAGGATGGAAAATCAATTCTTGGAATTGAGGCAAGAGGAAGACTCAGTGGCTACCTATGAAGAATGGTTCACTCGATTGGCAAGGTATTCTCCAAATTTTATCTGAGACCTTGATAGTAAAATCAATCGTTTTTACTCAGGAATAAATCCAAAATATCGAAGGGAATTAGCTTCTCGTGAGTTTAAAAGATATGAAAAGCTTGTTTGATGTGCTGAGAAGGTGGAAATGGAGTTTGTCGATGATCAAGTGTTCTATAACAACCAATAGAAGAAGAGACCGAGGTGGCAGGAGAAAGGAATGAATTCTTCAAAAAAGTCTGATGGTAAGAAAACTATGTTTCCAGTTTGTGATAAATGTGGAAAAAGGCATGCTGGGGAATGTCTTCTGAATTCAGGAAAGTGCTACCGATGTCGTAAGATGGGACATAAGGCTCGTGATTGCACTGAAATGGATCAAGGCTCAGGTAAGACAAAATTTGATTTATAGTTAGTGAAATGTTATAAGTGTAATGAGATGGGTCACTATGAAAACGAGTGTCCGACAAAGAGCTTGAGTGATGGGAGGCAGTTAGGCTACAAGTAGAAATGGGTGGTGAAATCCTTTGCAACTACTTCAGTAGATGTCGGGCCATCAAATGAAGTTGTATCGTGTACTTTGTTTGTTTTTTCAGATTATTCCAGTGTGTTGTTTGATTCGGCGTCTACACATTCTTTCATCTCTGAAACCTTTTCTAGTAAAATGGGAATACCATCTCAATAAATGACTCCTGAAATTTTGGTAAAAACACCTGGGGGTAATGTTGAGGTAAAAAGAATTTATAAGAATCTTCCTATCCTTATCTATGGAAAGAACCTACTTGCAAACCTTATTGTTCTACCTCTAGTAGAGTTTGATGTTATCCTGGGTATAGATTGCCTCTCTATTTACCATGCTAATATTGACTGTAGAGCAAAAGAAGTTTCTTTTCAGAAAGACTTTTAGTTTGTGTACAAGAATGAACCCTTACTGTTGATAACTTATCAAGAGGCCGAGAAACTTGTAAAATATGGAAATGAATGTTACCTTGCACACATCGTTGAAAATAAAGGAACTGTTCAGATTAATGATGTGCCATTGGTAAATGAGTATCCTGATGTTTTTCCGGATGAGTTGCCTAGAATAATACCAGATCGGGAAGTTGAATTTACTTTTTACTTAGTTCCTGATGCTAAGCCAATTTCAAAACCCCCTTATCGAATGGATCAAATTGAACTTTTAGAGTTGAAGGAGAAATTGCAATATTTATTAGAGAAAGGTTTCATTCGACCTAGAACATCACCATGGGGTGCTCCTGTCTTGTTTGTTAAAAATACAGATGGTTCAATGAGACTTTGCATTGATTATAGAGCCTTGAATAATATCACTGTTAAGAATAAATATCTTTTGCCTCATATCGACGATTTGTTTGATCAGCTCCAGGGAGCTCAGTTTTTTTCAAAGATTGACCAGAGATCGGGATACCATCAGCTGAAGGTAAAGGAGGCAGATATTCCGAAGACCACGTTCCGTACGAGATATGACCACTATGAATTTGTAGTAATTCCTTTTGGGCTAACCAATGCACCTGCTCTATTCGTGGACTTAATGAATAGAATTTTCCATGAGTTCTTGGATAAGTTTGTGGTGGTTTTTATTTATGATATTTTGGTGTTTTCTAAAAGTAAAGAAGAGCATGAAAGACATTTAAGGGTTATCTTGAAATCCATAAAAGAAATGAAATTGTATGGGAAATTCAGAAAGTCTAAGTTTTGGTTGCAACAAATTTCTTTCCTTGGTCACACTGTTTCTAAAGAAGGGATAACTGTTGATCCTGCAAAAAAAAAGTTGTGGAAGACTGGCCAAGAACCACAAATTTAACTAAGATTTGTAGCTTCCTTGGTTTGGCAGGCTATTACCGAAGGTTTGTTAGAAAATTTTCACGGTTATCTAGTCCAATGACTAAGGTAATTCGGAAGGGTGTTAAGTTTATCTGGAAAAAAGAATGTGATGATTGTTTTCAGGAATTGAAAAGAACATTGGTGAATGCTCCAGTTTTGGCACTACCTTCCAGGAATAGTGAGTTTGTTATCTACAGTGATGCTTCATTGAAAGGACTTGGTTGCGACCTAATGCAGAATGATCAGGTAATTGCTTATGCTTCACGACAGTTGAAAAATCATGAGGTAAATTACCTTACACATGATTTGGAATTAGCTGTTGTTGTTTTTGCTTTAACAATTTGGAGGCATCATTTGTATGGAGTAAAGTGTGAAATATATACCGATCACAAAAGTTTAAAGAATATATTCACTCAGAAAGAATTGAACATGAGACAAATGAGATGGCTAGAATTAATCAAGGATTATGATTGTACAATTCATTACCATCTGGGAAAAACAAATAAAGTGGATGATGCTTTGAGTCGAAAAAGTAATGCTTCATTACCAATGTTGCGTTTGGAACGTGATCCTTTGGTTAAGGATTTGATGAACATTGGAATAGATGTTGTTGGTGCAGGAAGTTCTTCTGTTTTTCTCAAGTATCAGTGAGATCATCTCTATCAGATAGAATCAAGCAAGAATAGAAGCAAGACAGTGAGTTGCAGAAAAAGGTAGAGCTGGTTCAGAAAGGTAAGTTTCCTGAATTCAACATTGATAATGATTGCATTTTGAGATTTGGGAAGAGATTGTGTGTGCCTTGTGATTCACAGTTGAAGATAGAGTTGTTATGTGAAGCTCATAGTTCTCCGTTTTCAGTTCATCCTGGCAGTACTAAGATGTATAGAGATCTGCAGGAGTATTACTGGTGGGATGGAATGAAAAGTGATATTGCTGATTTTACTGTGATGTGTTTGACTAGTCAGTAGGTTAAAGCAGAGCGGCAGTTACCGAAAGGGATGCTTCATCCTTTACCAGTGCCAGAGTGGAAATGGGAGAATATATCCATGGACTTTGTTGTGGGATTACCGAAGACATCTCGAGGTAATAATGAAATCTGGGTTATTGTTGATTTCTTGACCAAATCTGCTCATTTCCTTGCTATACGAGATACTTTTTCCCTAGATAAACTTTCCCATTTGTATCTTAAATAGATAGTCAGGTTACATGGAGTTCCCCTCTCCATTGTATCTGATCGTGATCCCAGGTTCACTTCTAATTTTTGGAAAGGCCTTCAGAAGTCATTGGGTACTGAATTAAATTTTCGTACAGTTTTTCATCCTCAATCAGATGGGCAGTCAGAAAGAACAATTCATACCTTGGAGGATATGCTATGAGCTTGTTCTATGGATTATCAGGGAAGTTGGGACCAACATCTTTCTTTGGTTGAATTTTCATATAATAATAGTTTTCATTCCAGTATACAGATGGAACCATTTCAGGCATTATATGGGAAGCAGTGTCGAACTCCAGCTTTCTGGGATGAAGTGGGTGAAAGGAAGTTGATGGGACTAGAATTGGTAGAAGAGATGGCAGAAAAAGTTCAGCTGATTCAGAAGCACATGAGAACAGCTCAGATTAGGCAGAAGAGTTATGCAGACAACATGAGGAAGGATCTAACTTTTGAGGTAGGTGATCATGTTTTTCTCAAAGTATCACCATGGAAAAGTGTAATGCGATTTGGTAAGAAAGGAAAGTTGAGTACAAGGTTCATTGGACCATATGAAATTATGGAGAGAGTTGGATCAGTTGCATACCGAGTGGCTTTACCTCTGATTTTATCTCAGGTACACAATGTTTTTCACGTTTCAATGCTGAGAAAGTATATGCCAGATCCATATCATGTTTTGAGTCCAGAGGTAGTTCTGCTGGAAGAGAACCTATCTTATGAGGAACAATCAGTCCAGATTCTTGACCACAGGGAGCAAGTGTTACGGAATAAGGTGATTAAGCAGGTAAAGGTTTTGTGGAAAAACCACATGATGGAAGAGGCAACATGGGAATCTGAAAATGAAATGAGGGATAAGTACCTCCATTTATTTGATAAGTAAATAAATTGCGGGGAAACAATTTTCTAAAGGGGGGAAGGATGTAACATCCCAAGTAAGTAATGAATAATAGATATTTTTATCTATGTCTATTAATGAATTAGATAGTGTTTTAGAGGCTTAAAATGAAAATAAATCCTATCTTAAGCATGGAATACACTAATATTCTTAAAAGATTGTTTTACTACCTTTTGATGGAAAACCCTTTTTAAATCTATATTTTGACAATTTTATAATCTATATTTGTCAAAATAAACATATTCATTATGATTGGGACATTGAATTTTACATTGGATAAATATTTGGTATTTTTCTGACAATGTTCATTTTTTAATGAATAGTGAAAAATACTGCATTTAAATCAAAACTGCTCTTTCATTTAATTTTATTATATGGATAGATTATATTTTTAATTGGTCTTAAAGTTTAATCTGAATATAATTTTACCATTTAATCCAATGGTGGTCATTAGGATTAATTTCACTTTGGAATTGGTCATAAACTAATTGCAAACTTTTCATAGATATTGTTTCAAAAAAACCCGCTATTTGTCATGACAGCGGGAATTAATTATTAAATTAATTAATGTAACTTATATGATTTGAATTTTGTAAAATCAACATCATTTTTTAATTCATAATATAAAATATAGCTTAGGTTGAAGTTTTGGTATCTTTCTGAAAAACTTCAATTTTTGATGAATAGTGAAACCACTAAGTGGTAGTTAAAGAAACTGATTTTTCGTTTAAATGAAATTTTACCACCTCTGTGATTTTATTTTCAAAAATCCAACATACATGGTTGTCATTAAGAAGTAAAATGTTGTTCATTGAGATTACAATATTTTTTTTGGTGAATAGTAGCTTTTATGTTATTAATCATGATTAGTGGTAATTAGTGTAGTTTAAGGTAAGAATAATGTTTTAATAGTATGAGATGAGCTTGACACATGTCCTACCCTCATTGGATGTGTCATGGAAGACCATGAAAAGCCATGGGTCAACTTGGGGACCCCATGGAGCCACATTGGTTGGGAAATGTCATAAATAACTTTTTATTTAATGTTAAAGTAAAAATGACACAAACATAAGTTATTTTACTAAAACAATTTTTACATGGGGTTATACAAGTCAGAGTTTTGACTATAAATATTTATTAGAAATATAAGAATATTTCCTACATCATCGGGTTTTTTTTTATAATTTTTATACATTAAATAAATTAACTTATTTGTGACATCATGATGATGCAGCGATGACCTCATTATTTAACGATTTAAATAAAATGGAAAGATAATGTTAAATCTAAATCCTACACATGGCCAAAACCAATTGGATGAGTGGATTTCGAACCCTTATCACCTTATACTCTAATTATATCAATGTGGGACCTTTTGAATCCGAAACTCATTTTAAAATAAAGTAACTTATCTTTACTTTCCAAGAGTGCCCCTCCTCTCCTCTTATAAAAGGCCCCCACCTCTACCTCCTTACACACACTTCCAAAGCCTTTGGATCAGCCAACCCCTGCCCATTTTGTCTCTCCACTTCCCTATCTTACTACTTGAAGCCTCACATTTGGCAGAAGGCTTCCCAAGGAAGCCTTTGAGCTCAAACCAAAGGGAGTTACCCGATTTTAAGGTAATGTCTTCTTTTGAGTCCTTTTGTTTTATTTTGCTTCTCCAACCCCCTAAACTCTTTTTATTATTTTCTTTTGTAACAACTACAGTATCCTCAATATACTAGTATGTTTTTATAATGAGTATTCGAGGTACACTTACACACAACCCCTTCTAATGGTTAACGAACATATTGTTTCCGTGGATGGAGAATTTATGCCTCCCGAAATGATGATTTTTCGACATTCTTTTAACATTTTCAATGATGTCCATTAAGATGTCACTATATTTATATATGATATATAATATTTTTATGTTTTCCTTAAGCTTCTTTATTTTTCATTTTGGGTATACCTTTATGGTTTTCATTATGGGTAAACGTGATATCTTCATTTTAGGAAGTGCGGACTACCGCCCCCTCAAAGTGATTTGATTCGTTAAATACCATATGTGGGACGTATAAAGGATGGAACTATGATATTATATATGATATTATACTGGAATTATAATATACCTTTATATAATTATGATTCCATTCTATAAAATATGAAATAGAAATGAAAGTAGCGTTCATGCGTACGTACGGCTTACCGTCTCCATGAACGGTGCATTTCATTTCTTACCTCTAAATGATTATGTAATATTATAAATACATGTATATACTGGATATATATGATATATACATCATGATTATAATTCTGGATATAATGGATACATGAACAACTTGTAATTATAAAGGTTTTAATTTTGACTCAACTACCAATGATCGTTAAAAAGTCCGTTATTAACTTAAATAATTACATAGTGTTCATGACATGGTAATAAGTGATATAAAAGGAATAATGAACATGAAAATGGTTCTTAAGAAAGTAGAAATTAATTCATGTTTATTATTTAGGACATTAAAGAACGATCGAGTCAAGTCGGACCCGAGGTATGGGACTTCGTCTCAATCTCCTTTCATTGAGGCATATTTTGTTTTATACACAACCTTCTTTTATATGGTGTATAAACCCCTTTGAATTTTACGTTTATACAAAATGAATCTTTTTATATGAAGCGTTTTACTAAATGACAAAAGGGAATGTTTTTGTCATACGTATGCGGCAACAACGACTTCTCCGCCGCCGTGACCGTTATTTGAGTTTCGGCTTCCTCTACAAGCCATACCTTCTTTTTAAAAGAAAAATAAATACCATGTTTTAATTTTCTTTTATTTTGGTATTTAAAATGGTTTTCATTTTTTTATATCAATGTGTTGTATTGATATCTTGTGATTGAAAGGTGGAAATGTTATGTTTCCTTTATTCATGTTTTATGTGATACGATTATGTTGAGGTTCTTGAGCATTATTATGAAGACGGGTGGTTCCGTGATAAACTAAGGGCGGAAGAGCCCGATATAGCTCTCCAATGCATTGGGTAACGCGAAGGAGTGAAACGTTAAGGTTTCTCTGAAGATATTTAGGAAATATACTATGATGGGTATTCCAAACGTAACCAAGGGGGTTACTCCCTACGTACGAATGTTATGAATGCCTCAAGTTACCTTTATGTCTTATGATTTATATGATTTATTCATTATTTGATGAGGTATTTTAAAGTGCTTATGTTTTATGGGTAATGTATGATTTAATTATTATGTATATTTCTACCCATGATTCCTTTCCATATTTTTATATCCCTTAATGATCTTTTTATGCTCATCCCAAGTTTTTTTGAAATTTTTTTCATAGGTCAAGGGAAAGGTACATGATATGATGATAGTGTCAAGGAAGTGTCAAGAAAGAATCCATGTTTTATTTTAAATATGTTTCCATTTATGGGAAAGAAAAATACTATCTTTATGTAACCACTTTATTTATATGTGGAATGTAATGCATGTTTTATGATCTAATTCTCTAAAACTCTAATCCCGAAAAGATCCTCAATGTGTAATCTTGTAATAACTCAAGATTAAGTAAGGTTTAAGGCTGGGGCCTTATAATATCACTTGAGGGGATTCATAATTTTTCACATACTTAATCCAATTCACATAAATAACTTGATTTTTTGTTTTCTATATTATATGAATGAAATTTAATTTAAGTGAAATAATGGAGGGAAAAAGTTAATCTAACATGTAATGAATTACTGGGAATAGAAAAAAAAGAACATGGACATTGTTGTACGGTTTATTAGTTAAATCATTATCTTTTTTAGTGATTAAATTTAGTTTTATAGTTTAATCATGAAATATCAATCTTAATCTACTATTATTTTATATTGTGGTGTAATTATTGATTGAATTTATCAAACTAAATTACACATCCTCCTATAATCAACGTTAATGGAACACCTCAATCAATATTTTGACATATTCTAAGATATTTCACCATCATATTCCATTTTATCCACTAATTTTCGGAATATAATAGTATAAAGAGATTATTTTTAGTATAAGAGGTGTAAAAAATTAAAAAAATAGAATAGAATTGAGTGTTAGTTCAGTTTAAGGGTGGAAAATAATGACACCCATTCACATCACCCTTTATCACTATTAACATAAATAAAACAACACAATTTATGTTTATAATGAATAAAAACACCACATACCGACCCCATTTCAAGCCTCAAATTAGGCCCTCATTTTTTTGGGAAAGAGGTAATTATTGAAATAAAATAAAGAAGAGAATAAAATTAATGAATATAATAGAATGTCCAAATAAGGACACATGAAATAATATATATATATATATATGAAGATAAGAGATATAGATATGTATAAGTATAATACAAATAAAATAAAATATAATGAAATAAGAATAGAATATAAAATAACCCAAATAATGATAAAAGAAGAAGTCGAAGTAAAAGAAGAAGAGAAGTACAAGAATAATGAAAATGGGTGAAAAATTGGGTTGGATAATGGATGAATTATTTATTAAAGAAAATAAATTATAATTAAATTAATAATTAAAACTATATATTAAAATATAAAATATGAAATAAAATAGAGAAAAAAATTTAAACAAATGCATAATAAGGCCTCCCTCTTTGTGGATCTAATCTTTACAAGGCAGTGTAGAGAACCTCCATTTATAGTGCTGGGATAATCGATCTATGGTAGCCTAATATTACTCAATTAATGTATATTCCAACATATAATTAAAAACTTATGAAACCTATAGGTGTGAATATTGACACACTCGTAGATCTAAGATGCTAAAACAAATGTATATGACAACATGGAAGATTTAGTTAAAATAGATTTAGCTTGATTTTTCTAGGATATATGTGATGGAGAAAGGTACATATGGTAGTGGGGGCACGTAGTAGTGGTTATTGAGTCTTCCTCAACCCATTTACCTGTCAAAAAAATAGAGGTAGCTCAAAATGTGCTTATGGTGAATGGATGAGGATTCAGAGGTGATCTACAATGGTGGTAGTGGGTGCGGAGATCAGGACCAAACTACCTAGCAATGTCCATGGAGGTCTCCTATGATATTATAAGTGTCCAGTTATCTTTAGTAGTGGTGGCATGATAGAATATATAGTAGATTCTATATCTAAGTATCGGTGAGCCTAATTTAGATGGGATGATGTCACTTTTGTTAGAATGAATTGCACCTGGGAATACCACATCCCACATCAGACTAGAGATGTTTTGTGTCTCTCTTATGTAATGAATTTATTGTGATGCTCAGCTTTGAAGCCTACACTAGGGTGGGGTACCAAATACACAAACACACACACCTAGAAGGTCCAGGAAAAACCACCTAGTTTTTATAGGCCTTTGACCTGCCTTTATAAGTGATACAACTAGAAATCCATGATCTCTCACCTGCATAAGTTAGATCCCCCATGTGCTAATCTTTTTCGGTTAAGCCTATTTGGGATAGGATTAGTGTATTTTTATCCATGGTTTAGGGTTGTGATCAGTTAGTGACAATTTTTTTCTAAACTCCTAAAAATATAAAGAAAAATTCAAACTATGATTAAAATAAAAATATCTTAAGTCAAATTTAAAAATCTAAATTCCAAAAACATCCCCATTTTATACCATTAAATCAACTATAATTATTTATTCATAAATACCTAATTTCAATTAAAAAATTAAATTACATGGAAATTTTTTATTAAAAACTACTGAAAATATTTAGAATATGTTTAAAAAACGTTCATGAAATATGAGTGTATCAACACCCCCACACTACCTAAATAGGATTATTTTTATTTTGGAGGCTCTCTATAGGATTACATAGTTCTAAAAACCTCTAATCCAGTGAATCAATGTTCTAGTGGAAGATCTGATTCCTCTCTATTGTGTGATTACTCACTGGATTTGGTTTCTGTCTCATTGGTATATCATTCCCTTTTGAGAGTGATGAACCTCATTTTTTATTTTCAAGTGATCATTAATTTGATGGATCTTGAATCTAGGCATTATTTATTGATCTCATTCACTATTGTTCTTATGGGTGAACCATATAAGGTGATAATTTGAAATCATCATTAGAGGTAAGTTCTTCCATAATTCATTACCCCACCATTCAATGCCTGTATTTTTTGATTGATTTGAAATGAGTTTTTAATTGACTTAAAAACCTTCATTTTCGATGATTTTATGTTTAATTTAAAAATGTAATGGAATTATAAAGAAACCCACCCAATTTCAATGGAATTAAAATTATTTTGTGGATTTTGAGAAAAAATTATGGCTTGATTTGAAAGTATAATTCATGAAATTTTTGAATGATTATTCTTATGAAAAATGGATTAAAATGAATGATTATTCTAAAAGGAATAAATTCCATGAGTTCATATGATTTTTTGAAATGAAATAGTGTGTTGAAATTGAAATTGAGAAATTGAAATGTGATTGATGAAATGATTTGAAATGATTAATTTTCCAATGATTAATTGATTTATTGATCAATTAACATGTGATATTAGGTAGTCTATATGTGATTAGGTCATGAATTCAAGGAATATGACTCACTAAAAATTATTTGATGATGAAAAAAATAACTAAAAAAAGTTTGTCAATATTTCCCATAATGGGTTCCCTAATAAGGTCCTTATTTTTTTCCTTATGGAATTATCCTTACGGCATGCGAACACCTATCTAAAGTCATTATGTTTATTGATATTCTGAGGATCATATTTCTAGAAACTAATGTACCACATGAGCTATAATCTTGGAGCTTTATTTTGTTTTGACTTAATTATTTATTCTATTGGTTATGGAAATATTTTATTCATTCCAACTATTTCATATAAATGTATTATATAAAAATTTCATTTAACACTATTTTGATATATCATCCATATTTTGGTTAAAATCACGTTTTCTTAAAAATATTTAAATGATATATATGCCATGTTTTATTGGAAATGTATGTATATATAGTTTAATTGTTATCGAATTTATTATGGAACGCATGGAATAAAACTACTGTAATATATAGTTCACACATTATCTTTTTCCTTGGATGATTTTATATTTTCTTATCCTAAATCCATGAAGATGGAATGATCAACTTAGAGGGTGTAGGTGTACATTATTTGTGGGACCTGGAGTGATGGAGGTGTTTGGTGGAGATGTAATCCACTCATTTAAAGGGTTTTTTTTCAGATTTTTTCTTTTGAAGATATTGTGCCTTTTGGTGATATAATTTTTGGGTACACTTATACATTTTTTATTCTAGTACACTATCCCAGAGAAGTAGGGGAACACTAAACTGTATCATTTATCTTAAAATATTTTGTGGTAAATTTATTCCCTCTTAATTCACGTATGATACCTAGTTCTAGTCTCCAACCCCTAGGGATAAGGAGTTCCCTGAGGGATATGTTATGACAAGTTCAGGTATTATTATACCATGGAATCTTCTTTGGTTTAGGAAACAGTTGTTACCAAAGATGGTTGTACATCATTCCTTGATGTTTGTTTGTAGTTTGGGAATTCCTAGTAGATAAGAGGTAGGATCATTGGTATATAAGAGGTATTTATGAGTGGGTTTGTGGATATCTTTCACTGTAATGAGTCAAAAGTCCCCATACGTATTTGGGAAACATGTCTCAGAGAAGTAATCTAATCTAATTCTAGTCTTTTTTCAAATTTTTACCAGAGTATTTTGAAATCCTAAAAAGGTCAATATTATTAAATGGAATTTTTTCCTTGTATCTCATATTTTATTTGATTAATTAAGTGTCCTTTCTAATGTTCAGTTTTGTTTTCTGATGTTATTTAGAATCATGCCTCTAAGATGACTATTTAATCGGTCATAGGAGGAAACTGTTTTGAACAATAGTGATAGAATCCTATAGTGGACCAAAATTTTGTTGAGATAGTGGTGTGTGTTGTCCATGCTTTGGGATAGGTACCTTCATCCATTCCCATTCACGCTTCGATAGTAGAACCCAAATGGGATGAATATCAACATCATGTTCAAGATTTTCTTCATCAAATTTCACCATAATTCTAATGATAATATGACCCTCAATATGATGATGATTAGATGGAAAAGATTAATATACTATTTTATTTCTTGGAAATGACTAAATCAATTAAAGTGAAATTTTTTACATTTATTATAGAAGGGACTAGTAGGAGATTGTCGGATTCAATGGTGATAGAAAAGAAACATGTAGGTTTGGAGTAGAATAAATTTATAGTTGTTTTCACAACTTAGTTCTATCTACAATATGTAGTATTAACAAAATCCACAGAGTTTCTCAGCCTCTAGAAAGTTCATAGAACAATTACATAGTATAAAAACCATTTTATTGAACATTTTTAGTCTTCTATTAAGGTAGTGATGAATGTTAAAATTAAGGCTTGAATATTTAATATGGGTCTTTGATTTAATATTTGATCATAGGTTTCCATGTCGAATCTTTCCACTTGTGAAGATGTGTTGGATAGATCATTAAGGATTGAGTATGAAATGGATTGTAATTTAGTGATTATGGGAGTGATTTTTTCTCCCAATATCCGTTCTTTTAGTTTCTTTAAATTAAATATAAATAGTGATGATTCTCCAAGTTGATTTCAATATATGTTATCATATAGACCTCTTTCAGTGATATGAAGAGGAAATATGACTATCTTTTAGTGTGGAAACACTGGAAAGTCCAATTGGGTTGGCACCGAGGCACCCAAGATCTTTAGTTCATGCAGATGTTTGGGTCATCTATAGAAGTTCAATTAAGTATATTCTACTCTTTGTAGTGTCTTTTGATCTTCCACATAAAAATAACTATGTTGAAATAATACTGGTCAATAAAAAAGTTGTTCTAGGTATAATAATATGAAATAAATCTTCTTTATATAGTAGAGGAGTCTCCAAAGGAAGATGATTTGGCTATAGAAACTATAAGAGGTAACATCCCTATAACATCATCTTTCGTGATTGATTTATTTGATACTAGGAAATATCACTCATTCATATCAACACGTTTTTTTTCTAAATCTTACAATAAATATTTTTTCTTATTCAATAGATATTACTGCGCCCCTTAGAATGAATAGAAAGAAGGGTATCTAATTCCCCTCTTATGTTTTCTCTCTATGGGAGATTGATCCTATTTTTATTTTCCTAGTTCATGAAATGAATCCTCTTGGAATAAATTTTCATGATGGGTTGGATGATTCTTCATAAGTGTTATATTTATTTTTTTCTTCTGTAAGTTTCCTTTACTATGCACAATGGGATATGTTGTTTTTTTAGGTAGAGTGGCACCCATGGTTGAGTAGATCTAGAACATATTTTATGATATTTTGTAGGATAATATATGCGGTTTCATTTGATTTTTGAGTGAGAATATTTGAATGGTTATATTCTTATGGTTGTCGTCGGGTAGCCTGACTTGTTTCCATTTAATCTCTCTAGTTTAACTATGGTAATAGAGTTGGATTTCTCAATTGATTTATTACATGGCACAGATTTCATATTTATTACCTCTTACCATATGTACCAACTAAAATTGAATAGTTTAAGACTCACTTCAATGAATTGTGAGAAAAAAGATTTATACCCTTGAATGAGTCACCTAGTGAGGTGCCTGTGATTTTTTTAATGAAATATACTGGAAGTCTATGCGGATGTGTTGATTATCAAAAACCCAATTGAGTAACGGTAAATAATAAATATTTATTATCATGGATTGTTTATTTTTTAACAAGTTAAAAGATGAAATGTGGTTATTATAGATTTATCTTTGATCTGGTAATCACCTATTGAAAATTAATAATAAATATGAAATTCATAAGATTTCCTTCATGAGTTGGTATGGACATTATAAGTATATTCTTACTAATTTTGGTCTAGCCAATGTTACTACAATATTTATGGAATTCATGATAATGATATTCTATGAGTACATTTACACATTAAAGGTAATATTTGTGGAGAACATTTTGGTTTACTCCAAAATTGAAGAACACCATGTGTATCATTTTAGAATAGTTCTATAACTCTTTAAGAACTGTAGACTTTATAAAAAGATATTGAAATATAGTATACAAATTCAATAGGTGAATTTAATGGGATACATGGTCTCAGAACAAGGTATCTTAGTCAAACCTAATAAAGTGAATTGTATTTTGACATGGGAAAAAACACAAAACATTTTTGAGATTTGATGATTCTTTGGATAATCTATATATTATAATATTTTCATTAATTGTTTCTTGAATTTGGATTCTTCAATGAACACTCTAACTTGAAAATGAGTGATGTTTTTATAAGATAGGAAATTCCATAGTTCATTGGATGAGTTGAAGAATATTTTTTTACTTCCACATCAGTGCTAAATTTTCTAGACGGTGCGTAGGGATCTATGATCTTTTGTGACACAACAAGGTCAAGATTGGCCTGTATTCTTATACTGGGTGATCATGTGGTAATTTATGGTTCTATAAATATTAAGAAACATAAGAATAATTACATAACCCATTATCCCAAACTATCAAGTGTGAGGCATGATTTTAATAGTTAATGAAATTTTCTTTTCATATAAAGTATTACCATTTATTCCACCCACAAAAGCCCCAATTATATATTCTCTCAAAAATATTTTAACCTGAGATAGAGGAATTGGGTGGAGTGCCTAAATTATTTTTATTTCAACATTTTCTACACAGTGGGGAAGGGGAATTTTATCATTGATTCATTCAGTTTTTATCTTTTGAACCAGTTCATGAAAGAATCATTAAAAGGGAGGCATTTGATGGATTTGTTGAAAAAATTATATTTGAGATTTTTGGAATATCTGACAAATTTTGTTTAGATAAATTGTCAACTAACCTCCACTCTTATTGAGATGATTATCTAGGAGTAGCATCTTGAGGTTGAATTTCATAAAATTAGTGACTCTCTTTATGATGGGGAGACAATAGGTGAATGGTTGTTATCAAATAAGGATGTTCTATGTTTTTTTGAATAGGATTGTTGTACCATTTCTGTGAGAAAAGATGTGATGGGGGTTCTCAAAAATCCAAATGGGTAGTGTACTCATGTACCAAAAAGTTGCACTATGATATGTAATGATGATTCTAGTGGAGATGTTGGAGGTGACACATTTTTCAATTTATTTCTCATTGTTATACCTACCAACAAGTCATGTATGAGCACCATAACCCTTCACATTTTCCTCAACCACTTCATATGATAACATGGAAGTGGGTTGATATTTCTATGTATTTTGTGGTTGGGTTACTATATACCCCTCAAAAGAATATTGTGATATGGGTTGTGATCAATAGGAAGGCCAAATTTGAACACTAAGTACCCATTCAAGATACATCAAAATTCTATGACTTAGGAAGCCTCTATATAAATAGATTGTATATTCACATTGAGTTCCTTCTTCTAGAGTCTCTGATAAGGATCCCCATTTACCTTTTCTTTTTGTTGGGATGAAGCTGGATGAATAAAAAAGTAATAAGAGTTTTCTGTTACAGAGTGTTGTATTTTGTTATCAAATAAGATAAATCAATTCACTTTGTTAAGGATGTGAAAACCAGACGGTGTATTTCTGATTTGTATTTCACAAATATCATATGTTAGAAGAACATCTGATTCAATCCTTATGAAGGAATGGGGGGGAAATGATGATTCAGGTCATATGCAGTTTTTATTGGAAAGAATGATAATGTTGGAAGATAGTGAAGTTTCAGTACTTCCCATAGAATATCTGAGGATGCTAAATCACTTCAATCAAAAGATACATATCATGATAGTATATTTAGTGATGAAAGATGAAGAATGGTTATGGGATGTAGTGAAGAGAGAACATGATAAAGGAATAGATGAACAGTGGGAGGAACAAAAGAATTTTTTAAGGTGGCACTATTTTCTAGTGTTTTCCAAATTTTAGTGCCTAAATATAGGGAGATAAAGATATGTGTTTTGGAAAAGGATGGTGTGAACAAGTTTGAAGATGTCTTGTTATGTTTCATGCAAGTGGAGGTCCATGATCTGAACATCAAAATCTAGCAAAGTAGAGGAATGAACACAAGATTGGTATTTGTGCACAAGATTGAAGGAAGTTTTGAATCTTGCATGCAAGGCATGATTCGAGGTCCAAACTTCGAAAAATGGAAAAGGAAGGAAGTGCGCAAAAGATTCAATAAGTGTGTAAAATAAGAGGTTGATGTGAAAGAGACTTTTACACCAAAGGCAGCGTTAAATGGGTTTTTTCATGTGAGGCATGATTCGAGGTCCAAAGTTAAAAAAATAGAAATGGAAGGAAGCACACGAAAGATTCAAGAAGTGTGTGAAAGAAGATGTTGGCGTGAAAGAGACTTATGCGCCCAATGCAACGTCAAATGGAGTTTTGTACGATGCGTGAGGATATTGCGCGATGCATCATGGTTTTTGCGCGTAGGGGTCAATGAGGTCTTTAAATAAGTGGTGACCTCCTCACACTTGGAATGCTCGACACATAGAGAAATCCCGAGATCTGATTTGCGGAAAAATATTATGAAAAGGATAATGCATGAATGATATAAAGTTGTGTGCAAGAAGGTGAAGTTTCAGGTAGGAAGAATGTCAGGTGCAAGATTGATGTTGCATGAAAGAGTTGTTTCATGAAAAAAGTTAAATCTTGCGCGCGTGGCATAAAAGCTTCATGTAAGACACCTAAAAGGGTGCATGAAAGATTTAGGGCCTTTGCACGTATTTTATTGGGCGCAAGATAGTTGTTACCTGATTCTGGGTAAGAATGTTAATATTTTTACTTTAATAAATACACTATTTAATTGTAAAGATGCACTAAAATACTATAATTCCCTATTTATGATTAGAGTGTGCACACACTCTTGTAGATTGTTTTCTAAGGGATACACGAGTGTAAGGGTATATCCTACTAATTGTATTCCACATGAATGGATTGTTTTCTAGTGGATTGTGTAGTGATGGGTTATTTCCGCACCATACCAAGTACGTAGATACTTTTGTTGAGTCGTAAACCTTGTAAATATTCTGCTTCTATGGTTGTGTGTGTTCAGCATAGAATAAAAATTTTAATAAGAGGTGAATGTTGTTTCAAAAAGAAGTAAATATAAAAAGAAAAAGATATCACAGATTCACCTCTCCCCCTCTTAGTGAAACTTAGATCCTAATTGGGAACATCAATTTTAAGATAGGCCTCCAAGAGGAAATATAATATTAGGATCGATTGAGCATGGAATATGATCTATAGATAGATGGATGAATGGAATGACTTATACAGATATGAGAAAACAATATACAAGCTTATGATCTTGACTTTCTTAGATATTGTGATTACTATTTAGGACTGGTAGAGTTTTTCTACAATAGTACTTACCCATATTATATAAGAATTAATCCTTTTGATTCCTTTTATGGATGTCCTTTTAGACCTTCTCTATGTTGGATGGTGATGGTCAAGCTTCCATGGTTTGACCTATTTGTGTTTAATAAATGACTAAAAAGATTCAGTTGATTGATTAAATAATGGTTATGGAATAGAGCTATTACAAATCCATTGATGATCATTGTAGATTACCTACATAGTTTTGCACTAGTGAACAAGAATTCTAGATATTTTCACCTCGATTGAGTTGTTAGTATATTGGAAAATATGTAATTCTTGTGTCATGGTTTGTGGGTCATTTTGAGATTATTGAGTAGGTGGGTAATGTGACTTATCATTTAGAACATCTAATATATTTTAATTTAATCTACAATATTTTTTAGGTATCATAGCTCCAAAAGTTTCTTTCAAACCCATCCTCATGTCCTGAAAATAGAGGATGTTATTGTTAAAACTGATTCTTCTATGACTGAGCATCAAGTAAGGATTGTTGATTCTTATACAAAGGTTCTTCATGGGAAATATATACCTTTTTTATTTATGATATGGAAACATGGTTCTAATTTTTATGGTGCTAGGGAATGTGAGGAACTGATGATAGATAATTGTCCTTATATGTTTGATGTGGACAATTCTTTATGGGATTTCTGGTGAGATAAAGGGTTTATAGTGGGGAGGTTTTAACATCCTATAAAATAATTTTAGGTATTCCCTGATACTTGTTTTCGGTTATTTTTGTGTAAGTTTGAAATTTTTTGGAAGCCCTTGGGGATGTACAGTGTTGGAAAATGGTTAGCGAAAACTATATGGTTTTTCCCAAAAAATTATGCAGCCAAGGTGGATACACAGGAAGGGGAAAAATATCTTGTCAAAACTGCATGGCCACCCATCTACACCATGAACACACAGACAAAGATAGTTTTCAATTTTGGTGCATGATTATTTTAATCTTTTATCCAAACCATAAAACCCATCAAAAAGTCTAGTAAGGGTGCACAAATATAGTGAACTCTTACTATAATCAGATGGCCCATATAGTAAACCGTTTTTTTGATTTTTTTAAACCCCAAAACATTTTATTAAGAATAATAAGACCCTATATAATATTTATAAACACTACCACTCAACAGAAATTAGTTTATTTTATGTTTGGGGGCTCCCTAGAGGGATCATTGGCTGTCAAAACCTTTTATCATGTGAATTGAAGTGTTGGTAGAAGATATGATCCCTCTATGGTACATTATTTATCCATTGATTTGATATTTTTCTCTCTAGTATTTCACTCCCTTTTTATATTAGTCAATCCTCACATTTTTAGATTAGGTAATTTATATTTTTGATCTTGATTCTAGGTTTTATGTGTTGATATTATTTCCTTTGTTCTCAATGGTGTTCTTATATCGGGTGTTGACTTGTCTTGTAAAAAAATGTAGGTGGGTACATAATTTATTACATTAAAATTGAAACTCTATGTTTCTTTATTTATTTTAAATGGGTTTTTAATTGATTGTAAAGCTCATATTTGAGATGATTTTATGATTGATTTAAAAATGTTTTGCAATTGTAAAAACCCACAATTTTAATGGATTGAAATGTTTGGTTAGATTTTGATAAAATGAGGTATTCAATTGATAGTAGATTTTATGAAATCATTAAATTCCAATTCATGATAATAATATCTTAAAATGAGATATATTTTTTTGAAAATGAATGAATTTTATCAAAACCAATGATTTGGTTTTGAAATGGAAATGAATATTGAAACTAAAATTGTTAAATTGATATGTGATTGATGAAATGATTTGAAATGAATTGAAATGATTGATTTTCCATGTTCGGTTGATTGATTGATAGAAGCACAGATGGGCCTAGATAGTGAGTGGGTGATTTGGATAAAAATTCCATAACTCTAATTCCCTAAAAATGCATTGATGCTGGAAATAATAACTAAACCTTGTTTAGTATGATTTCCCATGATGGGTCCCCTAACATGGTATTGATTGATTATCTTGATGGTTTGATACATATGGAGGGTGAAAACCCAATCTTGAGTCACGATAATGATTGAGAGTGTAAGGATCCTATTTCTGAAACTAATGTACCACAACACGTATAGTCATGGTTTTTTTTAATTTATTAAACATGCCATTGGTTATGGATTTATTTTATTCATTCCAACTATTTTATATAATTTTTTTAATTTAAAATGTTAATTTATGAATGTTTGGATATATATATACTACCATTCAATTAAAATAATGTTTTATTGAAAATATTTAAATGAATTTCATGCCATGTTTTTTGTAAATTAAAATAATAAATGATTTAATTGTTATAAAATTGATTACGGAACACATTGTGAGACCCTACTATGTTATTTATCTCACACCATGTGTTTTCCATTAGGATGTTGTAGATTATATTATTCTAGTTCCATGTAGAGGGAAAGAGTTACTTGTAGGTGGAATGTGTACTTGATTCATGGGACCCGAACTGATGGAGGTGACCAGTTGAGATGTGATCCTCCTATTACATGTTTTTTCAGTTTTTATTAGGAATATGTTTTGTATTTTGATGATGTATTATTTGGATATTGTTAAAACTATTTGATATTGGTATGATCTCATTGATGGGTGTTGGAATAATATCTTGTATCATTTATCTTATGTTGTTTTGTGGTAATAATGTTCCTCTTGATTATTATATGATGTCAGCTAGTAATTTATAACCTATAGGGATTTGGAGAAAAATTATGGTTACATATAGACCAAATCATGTATCGGTGTACCAGGGTATCTATGAAGGTTTGTGATTTCCAATGGAAAGGCCTAGATGTAACTCTCTAATACTCATGGACTATATTCATTTTTTAGGCAGTCAAAAATATTCATTGGAAATAATTTCACCCATATAATTAATAATTTATACATAGTATAATTATTCTAAAATTCTAGCAGACTGACTCTATACAATAGAAATTTATGAATAAAACATAAATAGTTTCAATAAAAACCCAAAAAAGGAAAAAAGTACTATAATGATACAACTCAATAACACTACACCGAAATCAATTTTTTTAATTTATTGATAACCCAATTTAAGGGTAAGTGGGAACCAGAAAAATTGATGTACACCCTCACAAAACACACATAACAAAATTCAAATTTCAAAATAACCAGACACCGTACCAAGACCAAATCATACAACCTGTTTCAAAGATCAAAAAAACCCGACAACATCGTGAATCCCACAAATCTTGTGAGTCGGCCGAGGAGATCGGTTGTAGTGAGGAAGTCACGTCCTATACACATCACTTCTTCATTTTCATGAAACTGGCATCCACCATCACAACTCGCATCAACACCACCAAATCATAGACAACCTAATGCCGGAAAATCAATAATACTAGAGAAAATGAAAAAATAAAAATAGAAAATAAAGGTGGATTTGGATGAAAAATATATGAAATAATAGGAAAACCATGGTATTAGATATCATCTTCTCATGAATCTATGACACTATATATAGTGACCCAAATTCTTCATACATATATTCGACATTATTTTTAAAATAAAAAAATAATAGAGATACAATCCAGGATCCAAAGGGTTATTTTCTTGGGACAATTAGGCTCAAGAATCAATTTTACATAAAAAAGATAAAATTTATTTAAAATTCTCCCCTATATCCTTTTAAAGATATCATGATCTTTTAGTACATGAAATCACTTGAGTATATATATCAAATAAATGTTAAAGCTAAATTCTTAGTAAGAGGAGGAATGAGGAATAATTAATAAATAGTATATGGGTGAGATAATTAAGATAATCATATCATAAGAATAAAATCATAAACATAATTTTAAGTGGAAATTTTGTTAAAGGAATGAAGTGAGGCATACTCATAATAATGAAAAATCGTGATATAGTGGTCAATTACCACAAATAGTGATAAACAAAGCTATAACCATGTTCATTATTAACAAATGTGAATAAATGATAACATCAAAAATGTGAACAAAGATAACATCATGTTGATTCATAATAAAAACTATCGCATCAGATATATCACAATAGCTATTGAATTGATGGGATATATAATTACATGCCCACCCATCACATCAAAAAATGTCTGTACTCATGCATTTCATACATAACATACAACAATCACAGTCATGAAATAATCCCAATAAAATGGATGGGTTTGATTATAATTTAATAGATCGTATTTTAATAAAAAACCTTTTAGGTTTATTAAATGAATAGGGGGAGTAATATTTTTTAATATAAAATAATAATTATTTAGTTGAGAAGAAACAACTCAAGAGGAGTCAAATATAATTTTAATAAATTAATGTGTTTCGAAAATGAATTTTAAATGGATTATAAAACATTTTGACAAGGAAGAATCATGTATATCCTGAAAAAATAAAAGGAAAATAATAGAGGAAAAAATTTAAGGATATTAGAGGAACATATATAATGAACATTTTGTGGAAGATAATATAACCAAAAAATGTAGCGGGGTTAGAGAATCCCCTTACATTAAATAATGATTTATTTCATCGGTTTTACATATAATGAATAATAAAAATAGGATAATTAAAAAATGTAAATATAAGTGAATTACTATTAAATTAAATAATATTTATTAATTATAATCATTGTATTATATTTCCGAATTTCCCTTTTTAATGGGGAAATTTTTTGATATAATATTTTCCTTAAAACTTCCCGTTTTTCATCGATCTCACTATTTTGTTCAATTTCATTTATAAATAAGTATAATTAACTAAAAAAATTAAAGTAAATATATTTATACATTTATATATCATAAATTATTTATCATAACCCTCTATTAGTTGGGTTATAATAATATAATTGGAAATATACTCAACTGTAGTTAAACAAACGTTAATGGGATATTTTACAAAGAGGAGGCGCGGCATGTATATTATATGCTATTATTGAAAATAAATAATAAATAATATATTAAAATCATAGATATGAAGTTAAAATAATGTTTAATTGGTTTAATAAGGTTTTAATTAGAGAATATAAAGAGGATATTGAATTTAAAGGGGAAAATGAAGAAAAAGGTTGAAAGGACATTACATCTTACTTGAAGTGGTTCCTTTTCTACGACCCTTAAATTCTAGGAAGATTATATTTTGAGTACACTAAAATATATATAAGGATAATAAAGGGATTAAAAGAGAATATTTGGGAATATTTTTATATTTTTTATGAGTGAGAGGAGTGGTTTTTCAAGGGGAGGGTTTTTTATACTAAATGAGAGGTGTTTCTAAGAATAAAATATTGAATAAAACACTATATCAAAGGTAAACCTTGTAATAGTTAATTTTTCAACACTATGAACCACATATCAATAAAATAAAATGGATTTTATAAATTTAATTTATTTATAGACGGATTTCTCTAATTTTTTTAAAAGGTTACTAGAATAATTGAAAAATTGTTACTTTAAGGTAATACTTTTTATTTTAGGTTTTGGAAAATGATATTTAGGTAAGGAAATTATTTTGATTATTCCTAAATTATCCATTTATCATATTAAATTTATTTTCATCCAAAAAAAATATTTAATATTTATTAATTTAGTATTTCATCCTCATTAAGTTATAAAACTTGTAGTATTTGAAAAATTTTATTTTGTAATTTTCATGTAAAACTTTCAGTATTTCAATAAATTATCAAATAAAAAACCCTTAAGAAATTTCAATATAATGATTTAAAAATTGAAATTTATTTTATCAAAATAATATTCTAACCTAGTTATTTTAAATTTTCAATAAAAAAATTATGTTTTTATGAAATAACTTGAATCCATTTTTTTAAAATGGGCTTATATTTTCTTTGTGTTTTTAAGCTTGAGATTTGTTTTATGGGATTATAATATTTATATTTACGTAAATTTATCATGATAAATATTGTTAATATTAAATTATATTATTTTGAGGTAATATTAATATTCCATTGGTCAAGTTACTATTCTCAATGATCATTTTACTATTCCAAATGGTCTATTAAAATGATCATATTACTATTCCAATTATCATATTAACATCGATAAATACTAACTATTTCTTTTATTTAAAATTCACTATATATACTTCAAAGATTATATATTTTACTATTCTAAAATATTGATTGGTTTACTAATATTTTTATTTTCATTTCTGTTTTTTTATTTGTGGGGGTGATGATTCTAAAAGATTAGTTTCATCTATACTATAACATTATATCTTTTCTATTTAAAATGTTTACCATTTATAATGTTTGTAATAATCATGGGTTTAGTTTTATGTTAATGTGATGATATATGTTAATAATATAAATTGTTGTTGTTTTCTTTATGTGTTGTATGTGTATAATAGTATAATATAAAATATAATACACATTTATTTCAAGAAACAAATATCACTTATAAACTCATGGTTATTACACTATCCATCATCAATTCCAACATGATAACTCCATGAGTGTTTAGAATAGATGAACATAAACATGTATCAAGTTCACCTGATCTATAGACATCATGTTGTGTAAGTTGGGAGTGAGCATAAATGTCCCTTTATGATTTCAACCAAGATTCCAATATTTTACTTTTTTAAAAATTTCTAGAAACACAAGTATGAAATAAAAAAATTAAAAATAGGTTTCACCACTTTGTGAAAGTAAATACACAATAACTATGAATTTCCCTTTGGGAGAACCATTCAATGTTAGAATAAAAAATGTAGCATTACTCTAAAATTATTTTTTGAAGAAAATCACAAAAAATATTTATAAATTACATTCAGAAGATCAAAAATAAGAAAACAAATCCAAAAAATAAACATAATTAATGTATTTATAACTACGATGAAGGAAATATAAAGAATTAATTAATTAAAAACTAAAATCATTTTACGAAATGTTTTTCATGAATCAAGAGAAAATGTAAAAAATAACTTCTTAACAAAGGATCCATGTAGAAAACCACATAAGAGAAAAAATAAATGGCACATTAATAATAATGTTCATAATAAAAATTAATAGTTGAGGATATAATCCAACATATAAAAAAAGAGATAAGTGAATATAAAATATAAATAATCATGGAAAACTATTAAGAATTTTGTAATATGATTCAAGATGTACAAAGATAGAATCAACTACCATCCTAATGAGGCATTATTAGTTTATAATTATTCATATTAATCTCATATATACTCACTATTGAAACCCCTCTAGTTAGTAGTGGTATGCATCTGATGGTTACGACATCATTCATTAGGACAAGTATAGAATATTCCTCTTAACCTCTCACTATGATTCATAAGATCCCAATGATACTAATGAAAATATAGGGTAAAGAATGATGTGTTCCATATCATACAAACACTAGTAATGTAATATAAGGAAAACATTTCCCATGAAAAAACTTCACCCAACCTCAAACACCCTTCTTAATAAATAACCCATTATAAATGAAGAAACTAATTACTAAAGAAACATTAAATCATAAAAATATTTCCAAAATAAACATAGGGAGATTTATTAAATAGTTTATCTCATTTTCACAAAGTTACAATCATGCCTTTAAATTTAAAAACTATTAATATGTTATTAAAAACTCATTTGGGAATCCATTTTCAATTTTTTTTATTTCCCTATATAGGTTCTTGACTAGCCATTTGTTTCCAAACTAATAGTTATATGTACATGTACATGTGTATATTTATATTTATTTTCATATATATATATATATGAAAAATATATACCTTTCTTGAAAATTAGTTTTTAAATCATGTTTCATTTGAAGACTTCTTTGAAACTAAGGATAAAACCGCTCTTTAAAACCTAAAAAAATCATAGAACCCATTAACAAATATGGAAAAATATCACTAAACCATTACATAAACAACCTAACTACCAAAATCCATAAAAATACTAAAATAAGCTCAAACCCCACATTAATGAATATTGGAAATAAGGTCCCAAAAAAATCCCCATCATACTAATAGAATTTCAAACAAAAATTAATTTATTGTTAAATCTATCCTTTCAAATTGTAACAACCCAGACCCGAACAGCCATCCAAACATTGAAAAACAGGTCGGGTGTTACTACCTTAGGCACACGTCCCCGAACACCAAAGTATTCCGACTAGTAGTGAGGGTCTTATAGGTATTGTGGTGAGGCTTTTCCCTCTCAGAAGATAATAATGGTACTGGTCTGAGTTTAATAATAATGATGCAGAGAAATAAACGACCCAGCAGACTCGAACCATACCCACAGAGAAGAAGAAAATTCAATGTTGATAAATAGCGGAAGTAATAAATATAAACAATAGAAGAAAAAATAAACACAACAACATGTCAAACCTTGTAACTAATACTGAACAACAGAGTATGCATCCAAAAAAGGGCATACATATCAATATATATAAAGGGAGCCAACAGCTTACCATCTGTTACTAAAACAAGTAAGCATGCTGATACATAGAAGAAATCAAGACAATGTAAACTCCATCTAGGAAAGACCTCAAGGTTCAAACCATCTCCATGAAATAACTAATGTAGTCTATCTCCTAAGGCTGACCTATTTTCTTCCTGTAAATAAATAATGTCTGCAAGCGTCCCACATGGCCTTTGGAGGGTGTGAGATGAATCATAGTAGGATACCACCCAATGTTTCATACCTAATATAAGTGTTTATGTAGGAATGAATTTATAAGGAAAATATAAACAATACGATGCACAATAAACAAAAACTCCACTGGTGCTTAGTAGCCACCATGAAGTGTCACCTGCTTCGGCCAACATTGGAATATCTATCACGTAACATGACACCATGTTCCCCCTAACACCACCTGTCTCAAGTACTGATGTCCCGAAGGCATGCCAATAAATAGTATCCCAGAGGAACAACGATGTATGTACTCAAATAAGTAACCAGAAGGACAATGATGACATCCCTCAAATAAGGTAACCAGAGGGACAATGATGTCTTCCCTCAAATAAGAGGCCTTCCCTATTCAACCTGTGACTGAGAATTTTCATTCAATCACAGTCTACCTGAAAGTTTATCACCATTTTAAGGATACTGTGACCATAAATATTTTTTCACATCTTCTTGTAATGCTTCAAACTTTTTACATATCTACTAGACATGATCCTATTTATCTAAGTCCTATGATCTATAAAGAACATACAACTCACACTTCATCTACTCAAAATCATCCACCTCTTGTACCTTCTAGAGTTCCCATTCGTTAGATGTATACTTCTACTCCTTCTAAACCATATTTCCTTCATCCTCTTCTACCAATATATGAAAGTAATGATGAACCCTTCTTCAGAGAAGAATTAATTTTTAGGTTGATATTTGATAGGGATGCAATTTTTAATTTTTTACATCCACTGTACTAACATTCTATAATGATTTACATTTTCTCTTTTCATCCATGTTATGTTCTTTATTTCATATTTTTTTCCCATTTTGATAATCCCAAGGGGGGGGATGGAAGAATATGAGATGGAATTTATTTTTCTCTAATCTTTGTGACATGTTAAGAAGTCTTGTCCTTTTGATCATTATGAATGGTTTATTAATTCCATTTTTTCTGATCATCAAAATGGGAGAAATTGTTGGCCTTATCTTGTTTTAATGCTCAAAAACCATACATAATTAAGTTATATAGTGTTTAATTTTGTTTAATTATATTTAATTATCATATTAATCTATTATGTTAGTGTTTCACCTCATAAGAAATATTGATAGAATATGAATAAGTATAAGTCACCGATAAGGTTGAGTCACCATTCAGGTGAACTCACTATTGGACATCTCACCATTGGTTGAAAAATGGCTATGTATGAGCTACCATTTTAATGGACCAAGCTATGAAATATCTCACGATAAGTTGCCTCACCGACAAAAAAATGATGAATTATGAAAGAGGATGAGACACCATCACTCAGGCTACCGACGTACCGGGTTACCATTGTTCAATCTAACAACAGGTCAACTCATATTTTTTTTTGCAAAGGACATGAAAATATCACATTGATCTGCTGATAGCTAAGTCACCATTACATCAACATACCGATAGAGTGAATTACTGATGGATCCATATATTTTCTCTATGTATGAGTGACTGGTATAACCTACCGATGGAATTAGTCACCATCAAGTGGATCTACCATTAAAAATACATACCATCATAAAAACCTAAAATTACTATGTCACTGATACTCGACTCACCATTCTAGATTGAAGAATGATTTATGTCTGAGACATCGATTCTAATACACTACTACATGAACTACTAATCCTGAGACACTGTCATTTCATACTTTTTCATTGAAATTGAAATTTATTTTAACAGTTATATTTGTGAAACAAAGTGTTATTATTTATTTTAATAAACTTGTATTTAATTTTTAGACTTCATTAATGACAATTTCAGACACCAGTATGAGTTATTAAGTACTATAGAACATGTTTCTTTCTGGATGCTCAGTATAAAGAAAATATCTGATCAAAAAGCTGAATGTGTGATGCCGTTAGAAATCTAGAGATTCTGCACATAATAAAAAACTAATAACTAATGTGTGGTGAAAACACAAAGATATTGTTGAGAACCTAAATATAAGAAATTATTACAGAAAATAACTAAGAGAAGAGATGATATAATTTTTCAAATCCATATCACACTGGAAATAGAAGATATAAGCTCTCTCGACACTATCGTTTTCTTCATATTTTCATAAGTTGATTCAAGCCGATTTTCAATATATCTTCCATGAGTCACAAGCATCATTTTCAATCTCATACACCCTTCAAAACACTTTTATCTTTATTTTTCTCTTATTGTGTATTGTTTCAACTTTACATGAACTGTGTATATCTCTATTTTATAAACACACATTGAATTCTGTGAAAAATTGGAAGATACATAGATATCTTCAAATTCTATATTAAAAACCTTACATTCCCACATATAACAGTGGAAGAGGTTCTTGCGTGGATTTTTTTGGAACATCCATGAAAACTATGGATGAGGTCATTTTGACCGGGATATTGTAAGATTTGGTGTCCTGAGAACCATCTTTTTATACATTATTACATGAATATAAATTTATTATATTTTTATCTTTGTTCCACCTAACTATAATATAATAATGTCCTGAAATATTTGTTGCATTAATAAGATCATGTAATATCCATGCTTTGATGAGAACCTTAAAATTATATGACAATATTATTAAATATTTTTTTACATTTGGATGGAATACTATGATAGGAAACATAGTATACAGACTGTCATTTGAGAGTACTCATAAGAAGATGAGACTCTCTCACATGGAGTTCACAATTGGTAATCTCCAAGATGGGATATTATGAGAACAGACCTGCCATTAGTAATTCTGCATGTCATGGTTTCATCAGAAATCTCTATCTACGAGTGTGTGTAATGTTCCTTACACTAGAAGATTTTCATTAACCCATTTCATGACTCACACACTTAGATTTGCTGACGAAAACTGTCACGAAGACACTTGGTGGGAATTAGGGTACATTGGGTGCATCAAAAATGTAATGATGTGAATGGATATGTCGAGGAAAGATTTTTACCTTCCATGTTTTTCGAAGTATATATCTCATTCCATTTGATTGAGATATAATTGTCGCCCAAATTCCAAGGCCATGGTGTCACGATGAGTTTATTTCTGGAAGATAAAGAATGACGGATCCAGCATATAGGTTCTTGACACTACCATGAAACCTACTTGATAGGATATTAAAACAAAGGGATTAAATTACACTGTAAGTTTTCATATGAGGTGACACATCAATGCGGCATCAAATTCTTTCACTTGGGTGACTTGACCCATTTCTAGACAGTAATCTTTGACTTTAGGCAAGACCACCAAATTCCATTGAGAATGAGGCCTATATGGTCACACAGTATGTGTATCCAAGTATCTCAAGTAGAATAAAGATTATTCTCGTATGTGGTTTAATAATTTTTCAAGGAATCATAAATCATTTTAATGTTGGAGGAAGAATAAAATGAAAACAAGATATTCACACTATGTACATTGAATGTATATGCCGTGTAGTTTTCATATGGGAAAGGAAATAAAAAATGAGTGAAAATCGTGTATTAATGATTACATGCCGTGTAGTTTTTTCAGTCTGGATTTTGAAGAAATAATATTGTTTATTAAATGATATTTATTATAATTAGTGTGGTTGTATGTCAAGGAATTAATGATTCAACATGGGGGTTTTTAAAAATAGTTAATTAAAATAAATAAAACATGTAACATGTTTATTTATTATCAGAACTCTATAACCACAAGCTTGATTATAAATATTCTCACAACCCCAATAATTTTCCTTAATCATTGTGCACAACAATTTTAGAGAATTATCTCATTTCTGAAAGAACTCCTTCCTCCAAGAACTCTCTTAAGACCGAGAGTGATCCTCCTCTATCTGATCAAGGAAATCTAACGCAGACAACAAAAGAAAAAGCTTCTCCACATTAGCACCAAAAGATTCTTTTAGTGACGTCCAGAGGTACGTCATTCATGTGTGGATCACTGCTAGAGGAAGTCTACACTTGGATTCTGCAACACAATGTCAAATCATATTGGAACGTGATCAAAAATATCAACAAAGAAAGAATGCAATAAAAGGTTCTTCCTATAAATTAATTAAATTAATTATAATCAACCTGTGACGATCATCCATTGTGGTTCTGGGACTATTCATCTTATTTTCATATTTTTTAGATTCGATCCATTGAGTCTGACATTTATCGTTGTATTTATCTTAGATTGATCATTGCTAATGAAAAAAATTCAAGTGGGTACATCCATCCACGAGCTTTGACTACGCCCAAGACCTGCATGTGGTATCAGACGGTGATTATAGTTATTTAATTTTCGTTGATAATTTTTTCATTTATATATGATTCAATTCAAGATAAATCGTTCTATAAAACTGAATGAACGATATCGGTTCTTCCTCATTAGTTTCTCGATTCACATAACAGAAATGACCTTTTAATTTTAATTTTGATTAAAATAAAAATGAGGAACACATCTGGAGGAGCTGCTCATTCTTTCCATGCAACACAGGAATACATTACGTGTAGTAAAATCTATACACATTGTACCTAGGTTCAACGAACCGGTACTGGTCCGCCAAACCACGCCATGTGAATTGAGCATTCATATTTTTTTAATACACCGTGTTGACCAGAACTGAATGGCACGTGGAAACCGGAATACACGGTATGTGTGTTGAATCAACATGTGTGTAGTCTGATCCATCCGAGGTTAAACCATGTACAAGGATAAGCCTTTAACCGTATAACAAGGATTTACATATCATGTTTGACTAATCTACACGTTGTGTACTCCAAATTTTCCAATGTATAGAAAACATGCCAAAGCTGTCGGCATGTACTTTAGATGAATGGTGAAAACAAATACACTCCATGTAGTATATCCTATATGCAGTATACTTTACAGAAATGGAATTTCACCATGTTTCCTCCAAAGTACAATGATTCGTACAAGGAATATGGATGAGAAGAATCTCACGAAAATTATGAAAGGAATTTAAGAAAAATAATTGATTAATTATAAGATCACAACTAATTGAATTCAAGAGTGACTTATCTTGAATAAGTGAATGATTAAAATATTTTGAATACTAAATATGCGTAAATGTCATTTCATGCTATAAATGTTCATGACATAGACCAAAGACCATTTTTGTGTGTATGATATCATTTAAATTTATTTAATTTAAATTCGTTGGCCTGCGAGCCTTCTTCCAATAAAATATAGGGCATGTGTGCCCTTGGATTCTTTAATGTAAAATCCATGTAATGGAGGATCTCCCAAGCCAGAAGAGATGGTTCAAAATCCGAAGCAAAGGTGAAACCAACCCAAGAAGTTACAAAGGTGGATAGGTGGGAGCTTCCAAACATGAACCATCGCGTTTAATGTGTTTTTCCCTAGGTCAGGGCCACCTTATCAAAACTGATAGATAAGATAAAAAATAGATTCTCAAGATCATTCCATCTTTTTTTTCTGTCTGATTTCATGGTTTATTTATTATGTATGAGTTTTCGTGATTACATAGTTAATGAAATAAACAAGCATGCAAATATAGAATAAAATAAAAACTGGACAATGCGTAAAAATTATCAGAACATGGTTAATCACTTAAGCAAGCATCACATCATATTAATAATCATGTGATAATGAAAAAAATACTCATAATGGATTGAAATACCTCAAATACTATATTAAGTCAGACAAATCCTTCCGTTACATGATTAAGGGAAAGACTCAAGAAAACCTCTTTTTTTAACCAACCCTTGTTGGGACACTTAATTTTATAAAGGATTCTCTTATGAATGTTTCGGGTTGACTTAAACATTTTACATCAATATGAGTATCCCTTGATAAACGTGTTGGAAAATTGAGGCACGTTTTGAGGAAATACATGTCATGATTTTAGGATTGGTGAGTCTACTCAAAAGATTAAGTAACTGTAAGTTCACAGTTGGCAAAGACCTATCTACCTAAATACCTTTAAATAGCTTGACCAACCCTTGTTGGGGTTATGCGAAGGGGAACATGGAAACTTGCCACTAGAATGTCATAGAAACTAGGAATTCCAAGTTCAATGGTGGGGGCCATTGGGACATGATAAAATAATGGGAGAATTAATAAATTCATTTATTAATTTTCAAAAAATGTAATCAAAAGGAACTGATAAATCTTCTCTTTAAATTTGTAGAATCAATATTACAATCTCCTCAACCACATTTTCTCTGCAATAAATTCTAGATATAGACAATATCCTCAACGGCAGTGACTTTCATGAATTGTTAAGGCAGCTTCAGGTTATCCTACGCCATGAAAGAATGTTTTACGTGCTGGAGTCCTCACTTCCCGATTTTCCTGCCCAATGGGCGAGTGATAAAGACTTTCTACTCTATGATCAAGATTTGAATGACATGCTTGATGTTAAATTTTTTATGTTATCATCAATGTCTAGTGAGCTTATGAAGTCTCATGAAGACATGGATGCATATAGCATCCTCAAGTACCTGTGTGGTCTATACCAGGATAGAGCAAGACCGAAAAGGTCTGAGATCTCCAAGGCTCTATTTTAGAGCAAGCATGGAGAGGGTGCCCCATCTGGGACTCATGTAATAAAGATCATTGGCTACATTGAGCATGTAGAGGTTCTAGGTTTTAAACTCTCTGAAGAACTGGGTACTGATCTCATTATTGCATAACTCTCTCAGAACTTCTCTTACTTTGTTGTAAATTTCAACATGAACAACATTGAAAAGTCTCTATCTGATCTTCATATCCACATTTTCCATGTGGACAATGATATGAAGTGTGAAAAGACTTATGCTGAATAAAAGGAAAGGTAAGGCGAAGTGATTTAATCCCAATGCTTATTCAAGGCCTTCCAAGAATAGGAAGATCAAATAGGAGGAAAGAGAACATGAGGCTGTTTGTCTCGCATGTGGCAAGAAGGGCCACTGGAAGAAAAACAGCACCCATCCAAGGAATCTAGGGGATGATTCTGGTCTGTTTGTTACCAAATTCAAAATATCTATTTCTAAAAATTGGGTATTAGATACTTCTTGTGGTGATCACATCTGTATCCAAATATAGGAACCATGTAGATTCCGAAAGATTGACTGAGGTGTGGTGATTCTACGAGCAGCCAATGGAGACAAACACATTGTTGTAGCTGTCGAGAACTACCACCTCACATTACCTACTAGGATGGTCTTGGTATTAAAAGGATGTTATTATGTACCATCTATAACCAAAAACATTATTTCTGTATCCAAATTAGTTACTTATAGATTCATCTTCATGTTTGGAAATGAATGTTTCTACTTTTATAGAGATTTCATTTGTTTTGGTAGGTCACATTTATATAACGACTATTATGTGTTAGACTACAGAAGTCATGTAATGGAAATCGATGAAAATTTTAATTCACATGACTTATACCACACCCAACTTTTCCATCCCTTCCTAGGTCATGTCAATGAGAATTGTTTGACAAAATTACATCAAGATGGGTATTTAGATTCTTTTGAACTAAACCACTTGGTGTATGTCATGTGTTTCTACAAGGAAAAATGACTAAATCCCCATTTTGTGGGAAAGGTGAAAGGGCTAAAGGGCTTCTAGAATTAGTTCACGAAATTGTCTATGGACCATTTACATTTGAAGCGGGAGGTTGGTTCTTGTACTTCATAACATCTACTGATGATTTTAGTAGATATGGATATATTTACTTAATGCGGTATAAGTTAGATTCTATTTATAGGTTCAATGAATACAACTATGAAGTTGAGAACCAGCTTGGTAAGAAGATTAAAAAACTCTGCTCAAACAGAGGAGGTGAATATCTCAATCAAAACATCATTGATTTCTTATGGGAGTTTGGGATTCTATATGAACTCACCCCTCCTTACACGCCTCAGTTGAATAAAGTATGTGAAAGGAGGAACCACACCCTATTGGACATAGTGAGATCAATGATGAGTCATGCGAGTCTTCCATTATACTTTTGGGGATATGCATTACAAAAAGAAGCACACATACTAAACCAAGTACCAACTAAATTGGTAAATGGTATTCCATACGAGTTATGGAGTGGACGCAAAGCCATGTTAACAAATTTACATGTGTGGGGTAGTGAAGTATTTGTTAAGGCCTCTTCAGGTAACAAACTTGCACCTCAAGGCACAAAGTGTACGTTTATAGGATTTCCCAAGGATACAAGGGGTTATTACCTATAAAACCCCTCAGATAAAAATTTTATAGTGGCATTACATGCCATATTCCTTGAGAGGGATCACATCTCCAAAAGCGATAGTGGGAGAGAGATAGACTTCAATGAAGTTGAGGCTCATGATACACAAGAGTTGGTAGAAGAATAGATTCCACAAAGCCCCGTGGAAGAACAATCTATTCCAGAGACACAAGAAATGCGTAAGAGAACGAGAGAGGTTAGAGAACCATAATGATATGGTTTTCTTGTCACTGAGGATGGTGAATAATTATTGGTTGAAAATGACGATCCTCTTACCTACAAGGAAGCTGTTGAAGGCATAGACGTTTCCATGTAGAAAGAATCCATGAATTCTGAAATGGATTTCATATACAAAAACCATGTCTGGATTTTGGTAGATCCTCCAGTTTATGTAAAGACTGATTGTAATAATGGGTATTCAAGAAAAAAATAGACATAGAGGGACATGTCAGAACCTATAAGGCATGACTGGTTGCAAAACGTTTTAGACAGTGTCAAGGAATTTACTATGATGAAACTTTTTCACTGGTTGCGATACTAAAATCCATCAAAATCCTATTCGCCATTTCCACTTACCATGACTATGAAATTTGTCAAATGGATTTAAAAATAGCATTCCTTAATGGTAACCTCTAGGAAGAAGTCTATATGAAACAACCTGAAGGGTTTGTGTCTCTAAAGTATGCCAACAAGGTATGCAAGTTGTAAAAATCTATTTGTGGATTAAAGAAAGAATCAAGGTCCTTGAACATTCATTTTGATGAATCTGTAATGGAATTAGGCATTTTTAAGAACGAATGTGTGCCTTGTGTCTGCAAAAGGATTAGAGGAAGTGAAATCATTTTCTTAATAGTATATGTTGATGACATATTACTAATTGGAAACAAAGTACCTATCTTACAGTCAGTTATGTCATGGTTGGATAAATTCTTCTCTATGAAAGACTTGGGCGAGGTATCATATATTATTGGGATCAAGAAACATCATGCTTGATCCAAGAGAATGATAGGGCTGAGTCAATATATATACAGGGACAAGATACTGAAGAGATTCAGTATGGAACAATCCAAGAGGGGATTGTTTCCACTGTCACATGGAATTCATCTTTCCAAGAAAATGTGTCCTCAGACACATGAGGAAAGAAAGAAAATAGTATGTATCAATTATTCATCTGCAATTAGGACATTCATGTTTGATATTCTATGTACAAGGCTAGATGTTGATTAAGTATTAAGGGTGGTAGGCAGATATAAAGCTGATTCGGGAGACCGCCATTGGATGGCAGTCAATACTATCCTTAAGTATCTGAGGTGTACTAAGTATATGTACTTGGTTTATAGAGGTGAAGAAGAAATATTCATCATAGGACATGTGGATGCTAGTATCTAAAATATGAAGATGACATGATGTCGTAGACTAGATACATCTTCAGTTTGAATGGAGGTGCAGTGAGCTTGAAGAGCTCAAAGCAAGGTGTGGATGCATATTCTGCAGAAGAGTTCGAGTATATCGTATCCTCTGAGATGGATAAGGATGTTTTATGGATGAGAAGCTTCGTCCAAGATCTGGATGTAGTACCTTGTAGTAATGATCCTATCACACTCTATTGTGATAATAGTGCAATAGTGGCACTTGAAAAAGAGCCAAGGTCACATCAACAGACAAATCACATACTTTAGAAGTATCATCTCTTGACGGATTTTTCTCAGATAGGTGATGTTTTAGTGAGTAGTATTTCCACGGAAGATAACATGTCATACCCCTTGACTAAAGCTTTGACTCAGTAGAAACATGATAATAATTTGAGGTTTAGAGGACTAAATATCACAGGTAGTCGGCTCTAGTGCATGTGGGAGTTTGTTAGAGTTGGTGTCCTGAGAACAAACTGTTTATATGTTGATTACATGAATGTAAATTTATAATATATTGTTCATTGTTCTACATGACTATAATTTAACAATGTCCTAGAATATTTGTTTCCTTAATAAGGTCATGGAAGATCCCCGATATAATGAGAAACTTGAAATGATATAAAAATATTCTTAAATAATGTTCTATAGTTGGATGACATACTATGATAGGACACATAGTATATATACCGTTATGTGAGAGTTCTCGTAAGAATACGAGACTCTCTCTCAGGGAGTTCACACTTTTTAATCTCCAACATGGGAGATTATTAGAAAAACACACCAAAAGTAATTTCGCATGTCTTGGTGTCATCGTTCATTGCAATCTACGAGTGTGTGTAATGGTACTTAGACTAGAAGACTATCATTAACTCATGTCATGACTCGCACACTTAGATTTACTGACGAAAACCATCACGAAGACAGTTGGTAGGAAGTAGGGTATGTTTGGTGCATCACGAATTACATGTTGTTAAAGGATAAGTCGAGGAATGATTTTTACCTTCCATATTTATGGAAGTAGATATCTCATACCCTTTGATTTAAATAGAAATGTCACCCAAATTCCATGTCATTGGTGTCACGACGAGTTTATTTTTGGAAGTCAAAGAATGACGGAGCATGCATATAGGTTTATGACACTGCCATAAAACCTGATTGACGAGATATTGAGAAAAAGGGATTAAATTACACAGTAATCATTTGTATGAGGCGAAACGCCAATGCAGTATCAACTTATTTCTCTTGGGTGCCTTGACGCATTGCTAGATAGTAATCTTGGACATTAGGCAAGGCTGCCTAATGCCAATGTGAAATAGTCCTAGAGGGTCATACAGTATGTGTATCCATGTATCTCAAGAAGAATAAAGATTATTCCTATATATGGTTTAATAATTATTCAAGGAAGCCTACTTTTTTTTAATGTTGGAGGAAGAATAAAATGAAAACAAGATATACACACCGTTTACATTGAATGTATATGCCATGTAGTTTTCATTTTAAAAAAGAAATGAAAAATGATTACACATCATGTATTAATGATTACACGTCGTGTAGTTTTTCCAGTCAGGATTTTGAGGAAATAATATCTTTTATTAAATTATATTTATTATAATCAGCATGGGATCATGTCAAGGAATTAGTGATTCTACATGGAGGTTTTTCATAAGAGATAATAAAATAAATAAAACATGTAACACTTTTTTTTATTACCATAACTCTATAAACTCAAACCCGATTATAAATATCCTCACAACCCCAACACTTTTCCCTAATCGTTTTGCACAAGAATTCTGGAGAACTCTATCAAGGCTTAATGGAATCCTTCCTCTAATAATGCTATCAAGACTAAGAGCTATCATCCTCCATCGGATCAAGGCGATCTAACGCGGATAATGCAAGAAAATGCTTCTCCATGCTAGCACATGGATATTCCTTTGGCGATGTCCAGAGATACGTGGTGCACGTGTGGATCACAACTAGAGGAAGTCTAAACTTGGATTATGTGATGCATCGACGAATCACATCGGAATGTGATCAGAAATATCAATGAATAATGAACTCCATAAAAGGTACTTCTTGTCAATTAATTAAATTAATTATAATTAACCTGTGATGATCCTCCTTTGTGGTTCTGGGATTATTCTACTTCCTTGTCTATTTTTTTGATTCGATCCATGGAGTCTGATGTTTATCATCGTATTGATCCCAGATTGATCATTGTCAATGACAAAAATTCAAGTGGGCACATTCACCCACGAGCTTCCGCTGTGCCCGGGACCTACAGATAGTGTTTATTCTATTTGTTCCCTGATTGATCGTGTGGATCCTTATTTATTTTAATAAATTCGTGGTGGAAGGTGATCACCAAGTGGAGATAATTAGTTCTCTACTTGAGACTGATCCTTTTGTTTTATTTCTATGATGTTCTCTAAACTTTAGTTTTCATTTCATGAGTTTTTCTAAACCTGAAAACTTTACTTCACTGTGAATGTTAATCTTACAGAGTATTTATGATGGAATTTTTTTAGTAGGTTGATTTCAAAAGTTAACATAAAAGTTCACATTGTTTTAACTGATAATTAATCACTACTTGAGAAGTCTTTTAGAAGATAATTTTTTTATAAATCTACTACTTTGGTTAAATGGTCAGTTTTGTAATTTAGATTGGGCAAGTTTTAAATAAATTCTTTAAGATAGAAATTTTTAGAAGAACTCCATTCACCCCCCTCTTGAGTGTCCTACTCTGACCAACAGATATTATGTTCTCTACCTCTCTGATTCCTAATGAGATCAACACCTCAATATGAGGCTTAAATCAATTTCATACACAATATCATAGAAGCACCATATTCATATAGATGAAGATAATTTAAAACTATAAGTATGTTGTTGCATTTATTATTAAATCCATATTTTATAGTTTGATTATTCATTATTTTACCACAATCGATCACTCATAAATTATCTTAGACCAATTCGTTAAATCCTATGGGTTCTCTCTTTCTTATTCTCTAAAATTAAAATATATAATATCTCTTTCACCAATTTTTTTTATAACATATAAAATAAGTTGTATAATATATCCTATAACCAAAACATAAATTGGGAGTGGATATATATTCTCCCTTATCGACTACACTGAGATCCTTCTAGGTGATCCGCATGATTTTAGTGTGGTCAAACATGCACATTAAAAATGAATAAATCACTATGATTCCATCCCACCTTCTTTATTTTAATTTGAAATCACATTTTCTAGATTTTATAAGAAATAATTAATTATTATGTGATATCTCTCTTCATGGTTTGGTATCATCAACTCAAATGAATTCACAACATGACACCCTTTTCATAGTGTGATGATCATTCAATAATTAGATCCACTAAATGTACTGAAATATTTGAATATATTCCTTTTTATTAATGAATTATCATATCATTATACTTCCCAATACCATCAATCCATACCACCTAGATGGATGAGAAAATATGTTTCATTACATGAGGATTCAATGGAAACTCATACAGAATCCCTAAAAATGTATCATATTCCAATCATGACATAACCTTATACTTCAAGGTGAGTGCCTCCTATTACCATTAATAGGTATTATCAAAAACTCCCTTAATAGTATGTAATCCACCAAATTCCAGAACCATTGAATTTATAGTTTCCACCATTCATAGAATGACCCACTTTTATACAATACAAGCACATCCATTTCATAATCATGGGAATCTATTTCTCCAAATTTATGGTGTGGATATTCAGTCATGACGCATAACATATAACTCCGGATTCCATGAATTTATCAACACATACATTGTGGAATGAATCATTATGTTATAATGTGTACTTAAAATCACAAAATATTTCTAATTATAACTCGATAATCATTTTCATCAAATATATTATGGATTTTCAAAATTTTACAAAACATTTATTCATGAAATGGCCATATTTATCATGGAACAATTATATTTAATATCTATGAATCATGTTTTCCTAAAAATCCTCTATAATGTGCCCTACTATGACATGTTGTGTAACAGAATTATGAATTTTCTCATGCACTATTCCAAAAAGGATTTGTGGAAAAATGCATGAATTCACAACATTTATAAACCTTTTGAATTTATCCTATGAACTTTATCTAAATAAATTATTTGATATTTTAGAAATCCAAATTAAGGTTTAGTGTTAAAGAAATTTACAAGATCAAAAACATCACCAAACATCTTAATTAAAAATACATCAGCATGACCAAAAATTCAAAAATCACAACTAGAATCATAATCCAAACTCAAACTCAAATTAAAACTTGAAAATAAAACAAAATAAGACATAGATTATTGAACCACCCAACCCCCTCGAGCCGTGAGATCACAAACCATGAACTCCCTGAGCTACGCACCCTCACATTGAAAAACATTCCCCACCGATGATAGTCCACTAGTCATTGTCCCATGGAATCCATCCATCCCACACAATGTCACAAACATAAAACACATGCATGAATACCATAGATTTCTGGTACCATAGATAACTATCCAACATCAACAATGAAGGAAGAACACCCCCACCTTCACCACATCACCCCACAAAACCAAAGAACATTCATTCCTGAATAGGATCAAGAAACCATAATTGTTATGTGAAAATATCAAACCCAAAACATAACCTCCTTCATAATTAATCAAATGAATAACAATTTACAAAGTTACCCAAAGAGCGGGAAGAATCTTCCACAAATCAAACCTCCTAGAATATCACGTCAGTCTCACTAGAACTTCCCAAAACCTTCTTTAGATCCATCAAACTTGGATATCAACCCATGGAAGCCAACCACACCTTATGATATCCCTCCAGTAATTTTCAATATATTTATATTTACTTCACAATATTTCCAATAATTTTAGTATATATTCATTTTAATAAAAATTTCATTTTCATGGGAAACCATGGAATACAAATCCATTATCATGGCCTTGATATAATAATATATAAATGTGTCACTCTATATTTCATAATTTTTTTTGTTTATTTGATATTTTATCCTTCTCTATGTCTTTAATGCATATTCTCACATCAATTGAGTCATTAATTCCCTCTCATATTCTAGAAAACAACCTTCATGACTATTTTTGAAAAATATAACACACAACATCTTTTATTAAAACAATCCATATCATTGGATTTCTTTAATTTTATTAAAATAAATCCTTTTTCATATATATTATGTTGAATTTCACTCACACATCATTTTTAATAAAATTAAAATTGTTTTACACCATATTCCTATCACTTTGGGTTTCTCTATATAATTATTAATGTATTATTACCCTATTACTCTAAACTCCACAAGGTTTCATTTTTTTCTATAACTCCCCCTTTATAAATATTCTCCATGGTCTAAATTTTTTAATCATATTTTTAACGATTTAGATGGGTTTTGTTGATCCCTCTCAATCATTATTATTCTTACCCTTCATAATTCAATTTTTTTCTAAACCATTTAACACTAAGAGTCAACATCTAGAAATAATGGCTCTCAGAACCATTTGAGAAGTTACTTTAAAGTATATATTGGTTGTCATCTAAGCCCTCCCATGTTTTTAACATGTAGACATATCTACCAATAATTTTACATAATAATCCTATATTTAGAATGTTTCAATCTTTTATCCAATTTCTACTGGACAAATAAATAGCCTTTAAATGATATTTAGTGACTAAATATAATCATCATCATTAAGATATTGATAATTTACATAAGACTACTGATATATAGCTTTATATGTTAAAAATTTGTTAAATCCAAAAATTTAGAGTTGTTCATGCCCCTCATCCTTTTTCAATAAATTCTAGTTGCCTGATATCTTTACAATCTTTAGAAAAACCCCATGATATAAATCACAAAAACACTAAAACAAATGTTAATAATCAATAACAAAAAATTGTGTGAGGCATACCACAAAAAAAATTAATTAAAATTACCTCTTTTTGATAAAATCATGATTCCAATTATTACCGATGTATCCTTATCTCTTTATAGAGAACCTTATTTTCTGAATGAGGATAATTAGATCTGAGTTAACATCACCAAATCCTCCTAAATGTATTCATATATTGACATAATATTTTTTTGATAATTTTAATCATAGGGAACCACTACATTGGTAGTGATAATTTCATTTAGAATCTTCTTATAATATAGAAAAAATCAACTTATAACAATTTTTTTTATAAAATACAAAATAAACATGAAACATATGAATATATCTTCTATATATATTTGAATTATTTTATTCTTAATAGTAGTTTATTAAAAGTAAAAACTTCTAGGGATTCCACCTTTTGATCTCCAATGATATATTCACCCTAATGGAACAATCTAGTATATCATTAATTACTATTTTAAATTTTAGATAAGACTCTTAATAACTTGTACTCTTTTCATTTATTCTGTAACTTTCATATTTTTATTGGAAAATAATGTAGTTTCATATCATAACTTGTTAAGTTAGTTCTGAGATTTATACCATACGATAATTCTCTTCTAGGCCAATAACAATTTGATACTTCTAAAATTATGACTCTTCAAATTTTATTTATATTCTTAAAACTCATCACATGATTTTCTCTTTTCAGTATATATAATCTCATTGATAATATCTCTCCATATATTATACATAACATCATAAATAGTTAGAAACATTTAAATGTATTGTGATAGGAGTATATAAAAAATTATTAGATTTCGTATTATGTTTTTTTAGGTTGAAATAACCCTCCAATTCAAATTTTTATTCAATCATTGATAGTGGTTATTTTTTCAATACCGATTATATAATTCTAATTTCAGGTTCTTTCTTTGGGATTCTTCTTCATTATTATATTACGTTCTTTCTCCTTTATGAGAATAATCATACTCGTGTATATTTATTAAAATAATGAATCATTGATGTATCATTATCAATCCTTTTTTATCTAGTAGATATATATATATATTCCACCAACCTTCACATATTTCCTTATAGTGTGATATTTGAATCCTTTAAGGCATACCTTGTGTATTTACTCTTCAATACACATAAGTGTCACTTCATTATTTTATTTCTATATTGATAATTTTATGGAATATTTCTCAAATTTTCTTATATCTAGATTAACTTCACCCTTTTTATCTATCTTCCAGACTTTTTCTTAAATTTCAAAGAGGTATTCTATGACTGTGACATATAATATGCTTGATGAACCTTCTATTAAATTTTAGGTTCTTCCTCCAATATAGAAAATATATTTAAGAAAATTTATTTTCATTCAATATAAATCCTCTCATTTTATATCATAGGAATTGGGAACTTCCTTATGACTTCTTGGGTTATCCTCCTAGTGTATTTCCCTATTATATATATAGTGTTAGAAAATATAAATAATAATCCAAAAAGGTAATACCTTATGTTATCTTGATTAATTTGAGATATTTATGAACTATAAATCTTTCCACCACTGATCCCTAAGGCTTATGTAAACACACTCATGTTATACCACATTATTTTAAAATAGATTTTTTTTTTAAATTTCTCTAAGATCCTTAGTTTTGATATTTTTATTGACTCTTCAATTCACTAACTAATTCCAAATTTTAAATTTATTTTTTACAGTTAATGAGGCTTATATAGAGGGATTCTAAAATATCTCGTTTTTCCATTGTAGATATAGACTTTTATTTAAGCTTCTTGATCTTATCATCTAATTATTTCAACTATGTATACTTATTTTTTTCCTTGAACATCTCTCGATTAAGAATTATATCCTATCTTTAAGATATTTTTTTATAGGAATAACAATTTATTTCGGATATTTAACCATGGACACTTACCTTTTTTATATATTATGTAAGTTCCAAAAATTGATCACATTTTCCCTTTTTCTTTTCATACATATTTATTATGTTATAAATCAAGTTCACTTCAACTTTCCTCAATATCTTATTTTCCATTTATAGATATTAAATGATTTAATGACCTAATTGGTGAATAATTTATGAATGATCTATCACCTTTTAGGGTGATTGAATCATGTGTTAGTAAATACTAGTACACACATTGGACTGATAACAAAATTTTATTTTCATGTTGTAACTATTTCCCAAAATTATATCCATCTCCATTATAATTTATGAATTTGAAAATTTGAAAAAATATTTCAAAAAATTATTAAAAAATCATTTAATAATTTAATTGGGATATCTTTCCTAAAATTAAGGGCATTGAATCATAATAGTCATCTTCATATTATTGTTATTATTTTTTCCTTTTTATATGAGAAATTATTTTATAAAAATTAAGGTCAATTCCTCCATCTCATTTAACTTTTCATCCACTGTCTTCCAATATATGATATTGGGAGTATTTAACATAATGAATGTAGTAGTACACTAAGAATTATTCTTATAAAAGTCATTAAAATATGATCTAATCTGGATCTTCTCTATCATGGAATCAATAATTCATACATTGTGCTTTGTCAAATCATCATCCCAAAGAATATAATACAATACCTCTTTTCCAAAATAATGAATGAATATAAGAATTTATATTTTCCAATAAACATATTTAGTCACTATAAAATATTTTATATTCATCATAGATTCCTTGTTAAAAAAAATATAAAAAATAGGGTGATTGAACATAAAGTCAAAAAAATTAGGGTTTGATACAACTTATAGGGACTAAATTGACCCAAAAGTCTCATATGTGGGGCCACAATGTTGAACAATTTTTCTTCAGTGTTCGTCTAATCCATAAATATTTTTTCCAATTTTAGATATAATTATTCATTATCTAATCTAATTATGATTCTCATCCTGAATGATAAAAAATATATTAATTTTATTCATGAACACACTAGGATTTTTCATGGTTCACTTATATAGGATAATCTGAGGAGAATATACATGGTGATGTGATAATGAACCAAAAATTAACATTAGACACTATATGTGTTATAATATATTTGTAAAAGCAGACTTTTAATCTAAGGGAATATTCTCTTTTTTTCTTTCATAGCAGTTCTTCAAGACATGACAAGGATTGTTTGAAGAATTTTATGTTTTCTTTAAATTTTTATGTATATATTGATCCATATCAATTTAGCATGACAAATTTCTTACATCATTAATTTTTATTGATGCTTATTAATACAATTTAATGTTATGACCTTCTTCTCTAATACCAAATGAGATAAACACCTCAAAGTTATGAAGGAAGTCCTACAATATCATATCCCCACATTATTATTTCTGATGTATATAAGTATGAACTAGAATTATATTGTTACGCTATTTTTTTAATATATATCTAGTAATGTGATTCTTTCTTATTCTACCAAGATCATTCACTCAAAAATTAAACATGATCTATAAATGGAATTCTTCAATATCTCTCATTATTCTTCCCTAAAGTTTAGATATCTAATATAATATTTTTTTGTTTTTTCCATAACTATTAAAATCAGTTTTATAAATTATATAATGAATATCCCTTTATTTTTGGGTTGAGATGAATTCAATATTATCAACTCCACTGAGATTTTTTGTGGCACCCCATGTTTTTGTTGTGTTTAAGCATGTGTATTAAATCATTTAGTTCACTAATAATGGTGTAGGAACACTAGAGATGGGGTAAATCAGGTCTAAAAAAATTTAACAAATTAAAAATACTCTTATAATAATTTGTCACCTTTTTTATTTGGACCACTATTTTATGCTAGGATATTAATGTATGTTTTATCCCATGACAATAATTACATAAATATATTCATTGAAAAATAAAAATAAGAGATCAAAACAATTTATTTTTTAGGGTTGGGCCTCAATATATGAAACATAATCCTTTGCATGTTCAAATCCCCTTGGGGAATGAATTCTCCACTAATAAATATATGACCAAATTACAAGTTAGTATAAGGGATCATTCAGAAACCATTCATACTATATTACACAAGAATGAGTTCACCATATTATACAAGTGATGTATATAATATTACACATTTGAATAGTGATACATCATGTAGGTTCTTTATACTGGCATCCCACAAGTCTTCAAAAACTAAAACCTCTTGAAGTAGACCACCAAGGGGTATTGTGATGTCACTAAATCCAAAATCTATTATTTTTATTAGGTAACAAAATATTTTTCTGTATTCTATTTTTCAAGAGATAAACATGTTACTCATCCTATAAAAATAGTACAAATCTTTCTAAATCTTATATATATATATATATTTGATGGATTCTCATAACTCATCCACCAAGAAAAACACCTAAAAAATATTACCCAGTAAATAAGAATTAAATGAATCATTTTTTTGTTTACCAATTATTATATTTTACTTAATCTATTCAACGTGTTCAATTCTGTATATTTTTATTCTCATCATCAATAATGATAGATCGTATTATCAATATCGGTATAGGATTATCTTCTTCTTCTTAATTGACAGCACTAGTTCAATTAATTACATGTATTTTTCATTAAGAAGAAAAATTCTAACTTATCTTCTTAGTTTTCATCAATATATTACATGAATTCTCTTAACACACTCACACATTTTCATCATACTCTACTTGGATACAACAAAATTTCATTTTTTTCTTTTGATATTCTCACTTTCTCATACAACTGCATTAAATTACCCTTTCATTTTCAATTTCCATAATTGAAATGCATGGAGTTTTTTTTGGTTTCTAACTAAAATGTAAGCTAGTAAATTAAAATCTTTTAGGTTCCAATGATATTTTGTTCACATCTATAAAATATCTTCACATTGGACAAATCCCAATATAGGGTTTCCAAAACACCCTAATACTTTCTTGTCGTCTCATTTAAATAATGGTAGAATAAATATCCATTTTTTTGTTTTTGAAGACTCTAATTCCTATTCTCAAAAATATTTCCATAGTATCAACACATAAAAACTTATTTGTTTTATAAAATATGATCTATTAACCAAAACACTTGAGGCTTGTCATGTAACACGTAAGATTCTATGAGAAATATTTTGTTTTTATGTTATATACATCACCAAAGGAATCGTCCACTACACACAACTCTATAATGGCTTGCGTTGCATGCAATATAAACCTTCATTGATATCTTGCGTTGTATGCAATACCGTGTTTTTCTATACAATGATATGTTATTAAAATATTATATAAACGAGCCGTTATGAATAGATACCCACTTTTTGAAATTCTATAAATTTTATCTTTCAAAATGGACTTCATTTTTGGATTCGGAATATAGAAATTATCCTAGGATGAATTTTTGGTATTTTTCTGAAAACTTTCAATTTTTGATGAATAATGAAAACACTGAGTTATTGGTTAAAACTAACTTTTTATTTAAATAATAATTTTTTTATTTAAATTTATTTTAGTTAAAAATAGATACATAATACTTATATAAGTTCAATGTAATCCATTGGAGTCATTTTATAATAATATTTAATATATAAAAATTTTATAGAACTTTTTACCGTCTTTTACCCACCTCCTAGGAGCATTTGCAATTGTACATAAAATTTATTTTTACCGCTTTTGTAAGTTTAATTTCAAAAATCCGAGAGACACGGTTAATATCAAGGAGTAAAATGTGGTTCAATAAGATACAAATAATTTTTGGTGAATAGTAACCTTTTACTGGTATTTACCACGGTTAAAAGTAAATAGGGCAATTTGGGGTAAAAATGATATTATTATTACCCTAACACATATCTTAATTCTATTGGATAAGTGTAATTCGACCAAAAACAACCTTAGGAATAAAATATTACCATTTAGGTCCACTTGTATTAGATTGGGACATTTATTATTATTTTATATAATGAATAGTTAAAATAGTTAAAATAAAAGTTTAATAACTAAAATTTTTTTAATATAGGGTTATACACAAGATAAATTAGACTATAGATATTCACTAGAAATATAAATATATTTTCTACCTAATGGTATTTTATTTATAATTTTTAGACATTAAATAATTTAATTTATTTATGACACAATGGTGATGCATTAATTACCTAATTAATGAAATATTAAAATAATTGATATTATAAATACCCAAATAAAAGTAATCTGACACTTTTTATGAATTCCACTAATTTTATCGGTTAATATGACATGTTATTATTTTTTTAATTAACTTTTTTTCGAACTAATCATGCTGTTATGATTTTCACAAAAATCAATTACGAAAATAGTGTCAAAATTGACATAAAATTGTTTTTAAAACAAATATTATATTATTAATTGTTATTTTATTTATAAAAATATAATGTTCTGCAAAATAACTTTTTATAAGGTTATATATATTAATAATTAACCACTTGGGATTCGTTTGGCTTTTTATTGTAGGTTTATTAACCATATAGTGTAAGAAAACAAGAAGACACAGTAAAAGTTAAATTATTTAACAAAGAGTTAAATCTAAATGATAAAGTTAAAATAGTAACCTAAACTTGTCTAAAACCTATTGGTTTAGAGTATTTCGACACATCACCACCTTATATTGGAAATAAATCAATTTGGAGCTATAACTAACCGAATATGAATTTATTATAAAATAATATTTTATGTTTTTCCAAAGGTTCCCCTCTCCTCCCTTATAAAAGGGCACCTCCTCCCTCTCCTTCTCACATGATTTTTTCCTTAAAAATCATCCAACCCATGCCCATTTCACTTATAGACTTCCCTAGAAACATACTACATGTTTTGGTCTTCTTCAATGACCAATTGTAGTTCCCTAAGAAGAGGTTTCAAGGAGGCGTGTCGAAGAAGATGTAATATATATTACTGATTCTTTCAAATTTGTTTCTTCTTCTACTTACTCTACTTTAGTTGATTAATTATGAAGTAATAACATCAGTATCATTGATATACTGATATGTTATTAAAAATATGAAACAACCTTATTTCACCTTCTATCCATCCTATGAAAAATGAAATCACCACGCGTGCGTACGTACGAAATACCGTCTCCACGTAGTGGTGTAATCTGTTTTCCACCACCACCTTACTGGGATGGGTATAATGGTGTAAATAATAACTATATATGATTATTTTAAAGTGATATTGATTCTGAAATATTATACACACACTTCATACAATTCCATGATCATGGGAATGATATAATCGCTTGTGCGTACGTACGACCTACCGTCTCCACGATGTGATGCAACTCGTTTTACATGATCATCATTGAATAATGATTATATAAATGGATTTAATGAATAAATATGATATATATTATACTAATACCATTCAGTAAATGATGTATCTATAACCTAAAAAAGAATAATAAGAATTTATTTGACAACACACGCATAAGAACATAAAGCAATGAACACCCAAATAACAAGTATCAATGAAATATTATTAACAAGAAGATAAGAATATGACTATATATGAGATCATAACAATGAATATGACTATATAATATGTCAATGAAATTATTTAAATCATTATACAGGAGTTTCGGATATTTAAGAAGCATATCGGACCTAAGGTAAGGGAAAATCTCACAATCTCATTTTTATCCGAGATTGTTTATACTTCAGAATTTACTGGGGAATATTTATCATAAACATCCATGTTTCCTAAATATGTAATATTATTCTTATCCTCTGATAATTGTTTAAATCCAATTTTACACATTGGTGAGTTTTTCGTAAAAGATATAAATGGAATCTTTTGTCGTTTTTAGTATGAGGTACTTTTTTACTTTTCCTACCAAAGTACGAGAAGAATTTTTTTTAACTTATACGGAATGAATGAATTTTTATGATTTCATAGAAAATTATTTCCATGAATATTCCTTTACAAATTTTCAAGTTTATTTTTAATCAACTTCTTTTAGTTTAAAATTGTATGACATGTTAAGAACAGAAAAATGTTTTTGAAGTAGAAAGGATATTTTCCTCAAGAATTGTGTTCAAGTGATTTATTAAAATTATTTTCCATCTAAGATAATACAAGCTTCAGTTTATATCCATATTTTTACATTTATTTGATCATGTTATGATGGAATTATTTTTATGATGACCTTTTATCTTATATGGATTATGTTATGATGGCATGATGTTTAAGAATCCCATTTTTATAACATGGGTTATGCTATGATGTATGGTTAATGATTTTGTGGCACACATAAGAATGGTTTCATTATGATATGGGTGGGACCTATATCTCACTCCAATGCATTGGGTAAAGATTTATATCTCATGAGATAGAAATGGCTGGAACGGAAAGTTAATCCGGTTTAGTGATATTGGACTGGAACGAGGAGTGAACTCGGTTTAGTAATGGATTTGTTCCACTATGATAGTCTTGGAAATGATTCTTGACTAAAATTAAATGATTTTCTATGATTGTGTGTGTATTCCACAAAGTTTCATGTTTTATGTTAGGATTATTGGGATTAAATTTCACTACTATGATTTATCCCATGTTATGATATAATGATCTCTTTTGCAGGTTAAGAAATTCAAAATGTTAAATTCTTATGAATATGATATGATTGATATTTCTTATTTTTACCCTTACTGAGAATTTGAGCTCACCCTTTTGTATGTTTTCTTTTCCACAGGTCAGGAAGAATGTTATTAAGTAGATATTCCAAAAAGGGGCTCTAGATATGATTAAATAAGGGAGAGACAATGTAGATGATTTATGAACCATTTGTTTATGTTTCCCAGTTTCTAAAGACACTATACTTATACAGTCCTATCATGGTTTTGTTGTATGTTGTGATAAGTATGCTTTAATTCTGATGTAATAACCATGTATGTAAAGTATGGTTCATTATATGTCATATACTATCCCATGGATAGAGAGAGTCTTTAATGAAAATATTATTCAATATCATTCCCCAAATTTTTATATTTCATATAAAATATTATTTCTGTTTATTATCTTGAATCACAAATATTTTTGTTATATTTAATTCCACTAAAGATCATCTCAAACAAAATCTCATTTTTTTCATTTCAAAGCTTATTTAATTCTAAAAGTATATTTTTTGAGGGTAGAATAAATTACCATACTATTTCTCAGTCAAATTTCATCTCAAGGTCAATTTAAATACATTATTATATATTATTTATCTCGAATCACAATATATTTTTTGTTGTTTTAATCGATGAAAAATAGTCCAATAATCATCAGGATTTATTAACAATTTAGAATTTAAATATTGGAAAATTAATAATTCAATGAACAACATCATTGAATTTTATATAAGTCATAATCCATATGAATATTACCCATATAAATTCTAAATTGATCCTTAATCATTATTAAATAGTTTTTACACAAATTGACATTCATATTTATGCATAAATTCATCCTTTCACCCCATAGTAATGATGTTTATAAATATGTTGGACGATGTTTACATAAAATTACATTATGTTTTCTCAACATTAATTAATGATTATTAATATGTAATATTATTTTTATGCAGGTCCAATTGAATCTTAAAAAAATAATAATTTCTTTTATATAGATCCATTGATGTTTACACGAATTTATTTTTCTCTAAAAATGACTCATACACATCTTACATGGCATACCGATATTTTCATCGTCCTCCTAAGAATGATCATTATGCAAACTGGACTTTTTGAAATTATAACTTCGAAATCCATAACAATTATTTCATTAATAAATATTAGATTCACATATAATTACTTAAATTCCTTCTCATATAAATTTAATACATCATTTAAGTGTTACATAACTCAATATTAAGTAGGCTTTGGATGTGGTGCACTTTTTATGGCTTCTCATGAAACATTACTATGATTTTTCTATATAAATAACGGACCATTAATATCCCCATATAAATATATTTACTCTTTATTTTAATCATGCTTTAAACTATTATATATAGTGATTATCCATCTTCGTCCCTTATCATTGACTTGAGGATTAGATTAAATAATTGACAAATGTATGAGCTACCCACTTTAATATATCTGGAAATTTATTTCGGGGAAGAATCTTGATCCTTTTCCATTTACGATGGAAACAAATTAAACCATATTTTTTTTGTGGATTCTCACTCTATCACCCATATAACATTGAATTTAATTTATATAATTTTTTTGTCTGCAAATATAATGGAAAAATAAATAAAACTTCAACCTATAGGTAATTTTAACCTCCCTATTTAATTTTTTGTCAATTCAAAATTCAATTTTATATAATTTAAAATTAAATGGAATTTTTACCACATAAATGGAAATAAATGAAAAGATAAATGTTCTCTATTATCACAAATATTAAGATTCTATGAATATAAGGGAAGGTAATCCAATGGTGTGTTCTTCTCCCTAATTATTGTTGTATTTTTGTAAATCTCATATTCTTCGGATAGGTTCTTATATTTCAATTATTCTATGTTAAAACCATCAGATAAGAGTGGAAACACATTTTATCTTATAGGTGTTGCATTAATAATAAAACTCTTAATATACATTGTACAACCTGTTGTAAAAACATGAAAGGAAAATAAAAAAAACGGTTTTGTATAAATTTTATTATGTGATACGAACTCTTAAATTCATTTTTTTGGGTTGAACAAAATGAAATTAAAAAAAATCATAAAAAAAATCAAATTAATGTTGATTTTTCACCCCTATTTGTTAAAAAATTACTTATACTTGATAGTCCAGATAATGGTAAGTCAAAATAAAATTTCTAAAGTGAGAATAAAACTCCATCCATCAGAGTATCAGGGGCATATGCGGCGATGCTGTTGAAGAGTAAGTGAATCCTAGTGTATCATGGGTTTATCTGACAAGAAAATGGGGAGTTAAAAATTTATAAAAACAAAAGAAAATGAAAGTAATAAGTGAGTGTAAATGTTATAATAAATAATTAGTCTATAGCATATGAACATAAATAATTATATAAATTTCATGATAACTATAATATAAATTAATGATAGTAATATAAAGTTATAATATTAATATTAATACTTCTAAATATATCAATAATGGTTTAAATAATATGTGAAAAAAATATTTAAAAATAATATATACTAAAATTAATAATAAAAACTAATATGATTAGATAATTAACTAAAATTTATAAAAAAATGTAAAACACTACACAACTATAAATTTTATTTAAAACACTAAAAATGGTTAAAATATTTAATCATATATAAAAATATTAGCAATTTCAATGTCTATCAAATCATACACACTTAAACTTCTTCACTCTGTGAAGAAACAATAAAAAACACAAAAATGCATCCTCTGTCAAATAAAATCATCACAATCATAGGATAAAATTTTTCAATCTTTTTTATTCAATAATTATCATTCTTTATTTAAAATAACAATTTTAAAAAATAATGTTTCTCATGTTATTTATGAAAAGTCATTTAGACTCATACATCATGTAACATACATTTCCTTAACTCACCACTATTATACATAATTCCTTTAATAACACCATAATAGGTATTTGTTATATATAAAAAATCACTTAAAAGCAGATCGTGCTTATAATTATGAGGCCTTAATCATCTCTAAATATAGTTTAGATAAATGCTGTATTTCATCGGTTGTAGTTTCGAACTGATAAATGATCCATTTATCCTTTCTTTTCCTTGCACTGATAAGGAATCTCTTTATCATCACCTTTTATAAAATTGGTAAATAATCACTTTATCATCACCTTTTATAGTACTGATAAAGGATCTATTTATATGTTCTTTTTCTAGTTATAATAAAGGAGCATACTGTTGCAGTGTGATGTTAAAATTATATTATAGTTCAAGAGAAAAAATAGGCAACAATTGCATAATTTAATTGAAATAAATTTTACAACACAAAAACATGAAGAAAAATATATTATAGAAATTTCAAATATTAGATTATACAATTACATGAGTAAGTAAAATTTATGAAATTCATTCAAAAACATCAATGTTCGCCTATCTTTGGCCACCAACCCTTGATTATCCTATTATTTTCTTAATAGAACACCCTAGATCAAGAAAAAAATACACCTGTATAAAAAAATCATTTTTAGTAATAATATAATGAATTACATTAAACCCAAAGTGTTAATTTTAAACTCAAAACATATAATTTAATTCATAACAAGCACATCTTGTATCATATTGGTTTGAAATTTATTCTTACAGATCACTGAATTTTTCCTCATTCTCAAAAGAAAGTTCTCATGAATTTGATCAAATATCTAGTGATAAAAAATATACTATGGATGTGATCCAATTCAAGAGAAAATTATTTTTATAACAAGCCTTCATCTATCACACCATTTATTATTCATATTCAAGAATTATCTCTAAAAAAATTAATAGAATAAGTTCCAGATAAAAATTTTAAGGAAAATAATTAATTAATATAAGATAAAATTATATCAAAACAATATTTGGTTCTAATTGCCTTTTTCATATTTGATTCGATTTTTATAATAAAATAGAACTTATATACGGAAAACACACACTTTGAGTTATGCTTACCACATCATGTGTCAGATAGATGTTTAATAAATTTATAGACATCAAAAAATGAATTATGGATAGTTTTCCTATATTTTAGAAACAATATATACTCATTTTCATATTTTGGCAACTCACGCATTTTTTAAACTAAAATGACACCTTTATATTGAAATAAAACACTTTTCGTCTAATCAGACACATTATGGGTTGGATTGTTTTGTGGTCTATTCTTACATGTCAAAAATAAAATATGATCATTTTTCATAAACATTTAAAATAATGTGATCTCATTTTCATAGATTTGGATATTTTATGTTTGTTTTAGACTAAACTGGAACATTTTTATTCAAAATATGTAATTCAATTCTTATAGAAAACTTCTTGATTCAAATTGATGTTCGGTCAATTAATACACATAAAAAATGAATTACAAAACATTTTACTAAATTTGGAAAACAATGCATCCTCATATTATCAATTTTGGAGATGCGACATTTGATTTAAACTAAAAAGGAACTTTTGTGTTGAAAACACGCACTTTGAGTCATACCAACCACATCATGTATAATATTAAAAAGTGGTCAATTAATACATGTTGAAAATGAATTATTTATCACTTTTAAAAATTCAAAAATCAATTAGTGATTGTTTTCTTCATTTGGGATATTTATTGTGGGTGTTAAACTAAAATTACACATTTGTATTGAAAATATTCACTTTGAGTCATATATACCACAATGTTTATCAGATTGATGTGTGGTCGATTCTTACACATCAAAAAAAAATTATTGGTCATTTTACTAATTTTTTTTTTTAAATTAAAATCTCATTTTCTTGGTTCTATATATGTGAAGCATTTAAAAATAAAATGAATATTGTAAACTAAAAACATGTACATCAATTGACACCGACCAAATCGTGTGTCATAATTGTGTGAAGTGAGTTTCTAGATTTGAAACATAAATTATGGATCATTTTCATAAACAATCTTAGATTTTTTTAGTTTTGGTGATGACAAGTGTATTATAAAAAAATAAACATTTAATTTTAAAACATTCACTTTGATTCATACCTACCACATTAGGTAGTAGATTGACGTATGGTTAGTTCCTACATTTCATAAATGAATTATCAATAATTTTTTAAATGTTTTTTAAAAGAAGAGCTCATCTATTGGGTTTTAGTGATGTGAAATATTTTTCGAACTAAAATGAAACTTTTATATTAAAACCCCATAATTTTAGTCAAACCAACAATATCATTTGTTATATTTTCATGGGTTCAATTCCTTCAATTGAAAAATTAATTATTGATTTTTTCAAATTTTTTTAAATTGATGAAATCTTATTCGATCTATTTTATCTATGTGATGTGTGTTTTAATATAAAGTGTCACTTTTATGTTGAAAACATGTACATAGATTTATACCAACCACATCAAGTTTCATATTGATGTGTGGTCGGTTATTAAACATCAAAAATTAATTATGGATCAGTATTATAAATAATTTGATATAGTTTTCTCATATTTAGCTATGTGATGCATGTTTCAAACTAAAATGAAACTTTTATATTGAAAACATGAACTTAGATTCATAAAAACCACATATTTTGTGATATTTATGTGCAGTCAGTTCCTACATTTCAAAAATTTCTTATGGATCAGTGACCTAAGGTATCTAAACCACCGGAATTTGTTTTCATAGTTTTGAGAATGTGATGTGTGTTCTAAAATAAGGTGTAAATTAAGAAAAATAAGTATCAAGTATAAATAACATTGGAATTAAATAAAAAATTAGATAAATTTTTGAGAAATTAACTAAATAAGTTGTAGGAAGTCACCTCTTCATGATATCTACATACATCCTAACACCATATATTATGCCTATTTGTTTCTAAACAAATTAATTTCCTCCATTTTAAATACCCATGATAAATAGATCAAAAATAATATAAAATCATCCTAATACTAATGTTTCATATCCCAAGTTTATCTCTAAAGTCATATCCCATACTAGATCAAAAAGGTGATAGGTAATCAGTTAAATTTGATGTCATCAAAAAATTTATCACAATGTAATCTACCCACATACCTCCCAACAAATTTACTTCGTCTTTTGATTATGTATTTTTTTGGAAATGTTGGAAATACTAATAAAATATATACAATGAAATTATTTAGAAATATTTTTAAGTAAATTATAATTCCCTTTCTAAATTACTAATTCAATGATGCTACTATATTGATGGTATATGATATATTTTATAAATTTGAAAACATAATATCAGTAATTGTTGTTGTTATCTTTCATTTAAAACTATAGAAACATTGACTAAAATGATTCAACTTTTTTGAAATATGTTTTTATAATTAAACATTTCAATATATACATTCATTTATTTCCAATTGATGAAATCAATAGGATTATAATGTTTAGTCACTGACCTCATACAATGATTTAGTATATATTTATAGATCACCATATCATAACATAATTCATTTTAAAAATTAAACCTAAATATATAATACAATGTTAATCTAAAACTATATATTTCAGTGAATTAAAAATCCAAATTACACATCATTTGTTGTTTATTTGATGTAAAGCAGTGCATTAGATCTAAAAATATATATTTGGGGTATTAAAATTTTTTACGATCAATATGCAGTGCTTGCTAAAAATATGTTAGAAATAATATAAAAAATTAAAATATATTTTATAAGATTAGATTATTTTGTTTTAACCATAAATTTTAGGAATAAACATGAGTCTTCAATTTATTATTTTATCCTCAAACTCCTTGGTTATTTCATTTTTTATTATAAATTTCTGCAGAACCTAAAGAAATTTATTCTGTATAAACAATATAGATATTAATGAATCAAAATTGTGTTTTATAGGTTTTTACGTTTATGTAGTAATATATAAAATCCTATAGAAAATATGAATTTCTATTAATATTAATCAACATAATAGATTATTTTTTTGACATGAAAATTATGAAAATATTCCTCATGTATTTATTTGTAACTGACACACCCATCCATTCAAACATGAGAATCTCATTAATACTCTCGAGACCAACCACGTCTGTAATGAAATTTAAAAATATTTCTTATTCAAATAGAATTTTTGACACATATATATATTGTAATGTGGTTTATGTATTAATTTGTAGTGTTAATATATTCTATATTGGAACTGGCAGGGAGAAAGTACTCTTAGAATGCCATTTTTGTTTTTAGTCGATTCACTATATTTTCTTGATCTAACCTTTGGTTTCCCTATATTTCTATCCAATTGTAATACCATACCACAATTCAAAAAAAAATTCAACTTTTATTGTTTTTTATTCTATAAAAGAAAATATAGGACACAATTCATGTATCATTATAATATTAAATGGCCATGCTATTAAACAGCAGTAACAACATTGACAGTTGTAATATCTTGATCATCAAGTGGAACAGGAAACTCAGTACTCTTCTATTTAGATACTTTATTTCCCAATATCATGTGATCTTTTGGGAGTTATTTTTGTATAGAACATCTCATAGGACATTATACATAGTACCCCTTTCAATAAATTAGTGTGAGGGTGTTGATAGATACAAATCACATACAACTTCACCCAACATAATTTTAGTAATTCAAAATTACTAGAATTTTTTTGATTCACATTTAAGAGAAAGAGAAATTAAAAAAATGGAAACCTCAAGTGAGGTATATAGTTGAGGGGAATGAGTAGTGTCAAAGATAGTTGGGTCACATGGCTCTTCATGTACTGATCTTCGTTCCACAATTGGTTTTCCTTGATCTATTCACATATATTGGTCTCCCAAACATGACTAGAAAATATAATATCTTCTAAATCTTCTATTTTCAAATAAATTCACTTTATCATCTGATATGTATTTTTTTATAGATTTTTATTCAATAAATATATTTGATATGACACTCCAAAACCAACACCTTTAATTCATCCATATTATTTAGACCGCTTTAAAGCTAATAAAAGTAGTTTTTCATCAGTTATAGTGACTGTTGGCTGTTTTTTACAATCTATATAAGAAATATATGAATATAATTATATATATTTATATAATAATATTATTAAGCATAATTAATTACCATTATTTCATACATAAAATTATGTCCCACACTTCTTGTGTCTTTTCATCAACAAGTTTACCCTCTTAATTTACATGGTCCACCTTTGAGTGAATATGAGATGGGATTAATATTGCTTCATATTTTGATTCATAAATATACATATAAAAAAAGGAACATATATTTTTTTATATCACATAAATATTTAATTATATATTTACAATACATAACATTTTATTCTTCAGTGATGAATACCCCATCATTACATTATGATAGGGGTAAAAAATGATGAACATTGTTTATTTCCATAAATCGTTTTATATTTTATCAAATAATTTTTTGGAATAAAATTGGATAAAAAAATAATTTGAAATAATATATTTCTGACTATAATTAAACTAAAATTATTTCTCATCACATTAACTAATGAAACACTTCCACTTCTTCTGCTCTATATTTTTTACATACATAATATGTGGGTGGAGATTTACTTTCCTCTCAAAATACCTAAGATTAATATTTGTAAGAAGTATGTGGAATCCATTATGGGATTTTATAGAATCAATTAAGAAACATTTCTCAGAAAAATAATCTAAAATAAGTGAACTCTAAATGTAAAAATGAAAAGTAAGTCAACATTTCATGAAATAATTTTTTTTATAAAATATTAAAGTATATCATAACATTACCTTAATAGTTCCCCATGGGTTTCCTACATTATAGGATATAAATTAAACCATGAATCTATATAATTTGGCACATTTATTCTTATCATGACCCCAATATAACTTATGAAAATTTACTTGTTGGGTTCAATTAAATGGACAAGTTGATTCTATCAAGCGTCAAATTTTATACACATTATTTTTCCTTGATAGTCAACATAGTGATGCTATGTAATTGATGATTTTTTCATTAATATGTTGTTGATTACTTAAAAATTTTATAGTTTTAGCATATACCAGTTTTTCTTCCCTAATATTGGTTACATAGTCTTGTGAATTATTCCTTGTGTACATGAGAAATCGAAAACTAAATTTATATTACATTAATATAGTAAAAAACAAATAATATTATAAAAATATATTATATTAAAAAAACTTTAGCTTTATCAATGAACAGTCGTTCCTTTATTTTATGGTTAAAGGGATTTGGATCCCCTATCAAGAATTGAAATCCCTTCTTTTTGGTCATGTATAATATAAAATACATTATCTATATTGGTACACATATGAAATTATTTTTATCACCTAATGAAATGGTCATCATAGATTGATGTTTCATATGACCATACAAATTTGTTTTTCACTAGCTAAACAACTGACCAATTATTATTTTCTCAATCCGAGACATAAAATAGTTGAACTACTTATGATTCCATTATTAATGGCTCGTCCTTATACACTTCCACACTAAAAATCAACTTCATAAAACCCATTTTAAAATATTTAACTATACTCCTTTTTAATCCATTTGTAAGAGAAATTCATACATGAAATGTTTTATAATTTAACATGTATATTTGGTTGATGAGAAGACAGTATAACATATTCATATAAATTATATATCTATACATAGAAACAGATATGCGAATAAAGTCCTCCATAAGTGTAAGCCCACTATTTTTCATTACATTATGGTGATCATTTTCCTTTTTATTGAATTTTTAACCACTAATTAAAAAACTACCGTAAAATATCACATTTTTATTTAGTTCTCTTGCTATCCATTGAAGTCATTTAGAAATTGAATTCTTATTTTAAGATAACTCTTTATAAAGATGATCTTAGAACCATCCAATAAACAATTGATTATATGTATTTGATATTTATACATCATCTTTTGATGGATTATAATGTCCAAAAATGTGTTTGGGGGCTTAAATGTATGGATCAACATCATTACTATTTTTGAAAATATAAATTTGATCATATTCCTACTATATTATGGTAATTGAAACAACATATATTCATGAAATCCATTATCTCATAAGGTATTTTTTTATGATGAGACATTGGGAGGCCAATGTCATCAACATATGATAAGTAATCATTAGCCAATTTAGTAGCTTCTTAAAAAATGTATCATTATAAAAAAATAAACTTCTTCCAAAAATTTATTCTTAATATACCCTTTCAAAATATCTATATATCATTCAATTGGTTACATCCATATATAATGGACATGACCACATAGTTGATCCTCTTTGACCAATTCAACTATCAGGTAGCGAATTATATCAAAGTATTTTGGTTGGAATAACTTCTCAAATTCACATAATATGATTGAAAACTCTGTGTTCATGATTGAAAACTTCCCAGAGTCAATAACTTTTCTAAATATATTATTTCAAAAAACGAAGAGTTATGTTAATGTATGACATTCATTTTATGATGAATGAAATGTAAAGTGGTGGGAATCAAATCTGGCATAAAAACATGAAAATCACGTGATTTTGATCCCTCTAACTTCAAATTAGTCATGAAATGACATTATTGATATTTGATGAATAACTATATTGAAAATTTTCACTATTAATGAAAATAAATATTTTAAATTTTTCTTATCTTCATAAATTATAATATGTAAGAGGAAGAAAATTCATCCTTGTACCCTTCCCTGATGTTAATTCTTTATTTATCCCCAAGTGAATCATATCCAACATAGCCTTCATTCCATATTTTTTTACTGGAACATTTTGTAATGGGAAAATAACACTATCAAATATATTTTTTCTACTTGCATGAGATCAAGAAAATGTCTTACAAAAAATTAATTCTAGTATGGTAATTCAAAGTAAAATGTTCTCTTCTTCCAACTTGATTTTGTAATGTTTTTTGAAAATGTTTTATTATATTTTACATTATTAAATAGTAGATCAACCATTCGTGGAGATAGTGTTCTACCCTCTTCAGTATTCCCATCAAATATTGTCATCCAAGATTAGTATTTATGTCGTTAAAGAAAAAAAATTATGTCATAAAAACACATTCATTGAGGAATGTTTCAACTGAACTGATTGTGTGTAGTCTTCACAAATTGGATAACCCCACATTACTTTAATGTTGTATCCTAAAATATTTCCTAAACTAGAAATTTAATTTACCACTCCATACAACATGGGACTCAATTTGAAATGTCACATCTACGAGAATCATACAATGTAACATCTTTATCCAACATCAATTTCAGATACTTGATTAATGGATTAAAATAGGCATTAATATCATTACTAGGTTGTTTTTTATAGATATAATAAGAGATAACATAATGTATTTTATCTTTACTATAAACATGTTGGAATTTTATAATTTAAAAACATTTTACATGTACATTGAGTACTACTATATACACCAAGAGGATTTATTTCCTCCGTAGATAACCTAAATGGTAGTTTCGCATCCCATTTCTAATTTTATGATGCTCATAATCATTGTTTTTCCACTGAGGAGAGTCTAATGGAAGATTATGTTTCCCATATTTAATTTTTATATACAAATTACATGTTCATTGCCTCATAGTTTCCTAACATTTATAGAGTTTTCAAAACCATGGAATGTTAGGATTGTTTCATATATATTTTTAATACTTGATTCATCTTTCTTGTATCAATTCAGACCACAAATTTGTAAATTTATGAGGTACCAATGGTACTAGAGAAATTTTATGACGTATTCTGGACAAGAAATCATTTTTTTAAAGATAATTTCCATTAAACATAGAATTATTTTAACATCATATTTTTGATAAAGATGTTCATTTTCTTCTGGTTTCATATCATCCAGGAGACCTAGTAGTTCATTAAATCTCATCTCACTCTACCCACTTCCAAATTTAAAATTATAAAACATCAATACAACTGAAAATGTAGTGTATTTAGTAAAACATATATAAAATTGCCTCTTAGAATATTTGTTTAACTTCTCAAATATTTTTGGACAATCATGAAGGAAATATACAATTAATATTGTCATTTATTTTATATCATGTGCATCCTCATTTACACTGATATTAATATGAAATGATCCATAAACCAAAAAAGCATCCCTATCAGTGTGGATATTTATTTCTTACCCATGTTTAGTCTAATATTTATAGCGTCGATGTATTCAATAATAAATGGAATGATCATTCAAATCAACTGGAAAAATTTGTCTTGAATAAAAATAAAGTAAAAATGGAAAAATGATTTGATAAGGGTTATATGTATTATTTATTGCAAACATGATGAACTCTTAAACTCCATATTTATACTCTTTTTTTATAAAATTATCATGCATCAGTTTTAGATTCATATTTATCCTATTAGGTTGATAAAATATTCATTTTATATAAAAAATATTTAAACAAACATTAGGTATTCAAAATCAAAGGATATATTTTTAGCTAATTATAATTAGGGGAACCTAAAATTTGAATGTTATTACTGGTGATTCCTAAAAAGTTATCATTTTACACATGGTTGGAATGAAAAGAAAAAACCTAGGGGTTAACATGTGGATATTGTTCTAGGTTCTTAATTTAATGTTTTTTATAAAAAATGTGATAATCCTAGGATAGTTTCTATAACAGTTCAAGGTTGGATTCCATCAAGAGGGAGTAGTTTAAATAAATTCATTAATTTACTTTGTACATGGTCTTCTAGGTGGAGGTTCATTTAAAGTCTAGGTAGAGATTTAAATGACTGATGAAGTTAAAATTACCATCACTTATCTATGTCCAAATGTCAGATATAACTAACTTAAAAATCTATAAAAAGTGGTGAGAAATTTAAATTATATAGGACATTTGACCACTAATAAGTATCAGTAAACCCTTGATCCTTATTTCCTCTAATTGTGAACTATTCCCACTGATAGGTAGACACTTCTAAAATTAATGTTTCCTCTCTTATTAATCACATTTAATATGTTTGGATACACTTTACAACATAAATAAATGGATTTCAAATAATTATTTCTCATATGATTATAACATATCTTATTAACAATGATAATAAAATATATTTCTTACTAAACTGAATCAATTATAGATATTTATTAATATAATTTACACTAATAAATACATTGTAAAAAATTAATTATTATTGGATGATAGACTACCCTTAGAAATTATTTTTCTTTCATTCGATTCAATTGGGAACTAGATTTCTAAAATTGAGTATAAATATATTTCATCAGAACATATATGGTCATGCAATCACTGGATTTGGAAACAAGGTCAATGATCTTGTAATTTAATAAAGAAAATGGGTGGACATGTTATTGAAAATATAATTGAAGTTGGATTCAATGTTACTCTATCTTTTAGTATATTATTACAGTCCATGTATTATAGGGATACCAACACATGTATTTATACTATAACCCATGGATGAACCCCTATTTCAAAAATTATATATTTATTAATCTTAATTAAATTTCACAAATCCTAAAATATCCAAAACTTCTATTCAATTTCTATAAAAACAAAAAAATACTTTTCATTAATAAATTTTTTAGAAAAATCATTAAGCATCTGTTTCAAATATTTGAAATCCAACCCATTTTGATTTAACCTCTAACGGATAGTGCAAGACAATGTATAAATTTACAATTCCTAAAACACGTTCTTATATAGTATAATAATTCCACAACCATAGATGTACCTAATTCAATATATAGATATAAATACACTTCTAGTCTCCTCAATTGATATCAAAGAATCCAAAATTAAATTAAAGAATTTATTGATTCCTTATGGTTTTTATGATTTCCATCCAATAAAAACCAACCAATATCTAAATTTTATAAAGTTTTTGATAACATATTTTTATATTATAAATGTTGAAACATGAATGAAAAAATGTTCAATGAATTGGTGTCTTACTATCTCTATATATAAAATAAAGCCACAAAAGTTTATTTTAAATACATGATAACATTTATAAACACTATATGAATTTATCAGTTTGTATATAAGCACAAAATTATTTACAAGGTCACATAAAAAACACATATAATTATTAAATAAAACCACAAGTTTAGTCACAATAGAAAACCTCTACAAAATCTACCTCCACAAAGAAACAAATCACTATTATCTATCTCCCACATCTGGTAATAAAATCCTTCATTGGAGTATATAAAATAGTATACTAATTCTTTATAACATCCCTAAAAAATTATTAGTTTGGGGAGATTATGATAATAATTAAAAAATTGTTGCACTATCTTATAAACATGCATGTGTATGAGAAAATTTGTTTTAAATTAGAACATTTTTATAGGTGAAATTGAATCCTTTCATAATGATATTAAATAAATAAAAATAATAATAATACTATGTACATGGATTAATCAAAATAAATAATTTTTTAAATAATCATATAAAAGTTATACATACGCACACACCTCAAACCTTGAATAAAGTATTCCTTATCCACCCTTTATATTAAAGGTAACTTGATATAAAAATGAATCTGAAAAATCACTTTATCAACATCTATATTAACCAAGGAAAACTCACTTAACCTTCAATAGTATGAGTCATCTTCTAATAAATCTAGAAATATATCACATTAAAACATGTTGAAACCATTTTATGGATTGAAATGTCCATTATATAACTATTTACCATAGTATAATGTGAAAACATTTTGAATTAAATAAATGATTTTATATCCTCAAATAATGGGAAAAATATGTACCCTTTCAAAAACATCTGAACATGATATAAAAATTATAGTATAATATCAAAAATTATATACCTCAAACCTTATATATTAATAATATCATATAATAAATACTTAAAATAAAAAACAAGTTAATCCCCTTTAGGAAACCCATTTAATAGGTCTCCCAAAGCAATGATAAGCTTAATTTGTTTCATTTAAAACAAGATATTCATATTTCTAACTCTCAAAATATCAAATTCAATGTTTATTTTCACATAGAAATGACCACTTACACATTTAATCAATTAATCACTTTATAAATAAATTTTATGAAATCATTGAATATTAATATTCATATTTAAAACCAATTCACTAAATTGACTACAAAACCAGTTCATAGATATCACTATAAAATAATAAAATTTAAGTACCAACCTAATTTCGAATTTCAAAAGTAAAGAAAAATGCATTTTTTCCTTATATATTTATGTATATATGTATGATCAATAGAAAAAAAAAATATTGAGTTTTGAATCTAAATAAAAAATTCTAATTTTTTATAAAAGTATAAAATCCACCATCAAATAATTCATATAAAAACATAACATTCCAAAAAAAGAAAAAAAAACTTATTTATTTATATAATTCAAATCACACTAATTATCATTGATGTTGTGGAACAACTTATTAATAATCACACCAATGAAATGATAACTATAAATTTTATTATGTGATGATAAATGGATTATAATTTGAAAATTTAAATTTTCTTCATCAGTATCATATATCTAAATAATTAAAATAATTTTAAAAAATAGAAATTTAATCAATAGAATTTATATTTGTCACCCATTTATCCCAAATCATTAAGAGAAGTAATGGATACAAAATTTATATCACATATATAAATCTATTTAATTATAATTTTTCTATCCAAACCATCACAAAACATCGCCCTTAAAAAACCTTAAAGCATATAATAATAATTTGATGAAATTATATATTTAATTGTAAAATATTAAAACAAATTACCAATGAGGAATTGTACAAACATGAAGCTAATCTCCCATTTTCCCAGCTCACAAAACAAGTCATTGCACAAAAATTTGATACAATTGTAACATCCAATGATTCGAGTGCCACACAACGGGTGCCCCAAACCCGATTGGTCACATGAACTCAAGAGCATTTACCCAAATGTCGGATCCTGTCGACTAATAGCGAGGGACAAGGACTGATAGTGGGGAAACTATGCCCTTATTTTACAACGTGTAGCGCAATAGAATAAAATATATAAACATGAAAAAGTGGAAGAAGTAAACAATATAAACCAGAAATGGACAATGGAAGTAAAAGATATATATCAGTCATATATATATACTGATTCAACATGTCACTAATTCTAAGATAGAAGCCAAGGAAAGATACACTGTAATCAGATACAATGCAGCAGAAGGTACAAAAGGACAACAAGTAAAGCCAAAACATTGCAACATGAACTCACCAGCATTGCAAGCCTAAGCTCAGTCCCATGCTCTTCTACTCCTCTACAACAATAATGTAACTTTGAAGGGACTCTTTCCCTTATCAACACCTGCAGCAATATAATTTGTTTTGGTCCAAGACATGACCCAAACAGGTTGTGAAAAATAACTCCTAGAAGGCAACCACCAAAATCCCATGCCCAATTGTCAGTGAAAATGTGCAACAATAGTGTGCAATAATAAAATGCAGTAAACTAGAAAGTACTGAAAAGTAACTATCTCTACTAGTTACATTTCCATTTCAATAACTATTTATCAATTTTAAAGCATGTTCTTAACTTGGCAGGTACAACATTAGAAATCACCACAGTGAATATTCAATCTAACAATTGTTCTCAAACATGAAAATCATTACCCTCATGCATGTAGAAACGAAACCCTCAGGTGACTAGCCACATGCATAATGAATATTTCCCTCAGGCATACGAGATATTTCTCTCAGGCACAGAAGATACTGCCCACAGGCATAAGAAACGTTGACCTCAGGCTAATCAAAACTATGCCCTCAAGCTAAACAAAGCACTACCCTTAGGCATTCCATAGGAAAAATAGGTAACCGGGCTGAGCCCAATGCTTAATAAAGTAATGATATATGTTTCCTCTCAAGAAAACTCAAAACATGCTATAATCATGGCATACCCACGGGTATCCTGGCAGAATGGATAAACAAGGGAAACACACCCTCGGGGTGGCCCTGGATCAAAACAACAATCACAAACAACATTTTATACTTTTTTGTAAGATTACCTATGTAATTGTAGGTATCTCAACAGTCAAATTATCAGTCACACGACATCCCGAACATGGGCACGTGGCACAACAAAGCACAAAATGTACTGGATAGTTGGGATTAAACACAAGACCACCTACCTCTATCTCCTCAGATCGATATACAAGAAAGGTGCCTCCTAAAACAACCGAGAACGAAATATATCTATAATAAACGTTATCCCTTTAAAACCTAAAAAAAATCCCCTAGGGAAAAAATTGGAAGGAATGACTCCAGAAGAGGGAAGACGTTACCCGTGCAGTTCAGATAAGATTGAAAGTGGAAGAATTGACATTCCAGTGTGGGATCGGGAGCTGGTCCAAGTCTTGACTTACTCTCCCACTTCTCCTGGTGAGCCTTATTCCTCCTCTACCGAATGAGGAGGCTACTCCCTATTTTTAATGAAAAAACATAACTACACAGCGTGTACTTTCAAATACAAGCCTCATACTTTCCTTTTTAATTGTTCCTCTGGTGGCTCCATTTCACCAAGACCCTGTTCATCTACCCAATGATTACACGATGTGTATTTCTAAGTACATGACATGTAGTAAGTTTTTACACCCTTCACTGCCAATAAGCCAACACGCCCTTAGTTCTCGTCCCACACGGCCAAAGTACATGGAATGTGTATGAAAGTACACGGTGTGTTGTTGGTTTTTACCGACAAGCCTACGCACCCTGTATTCTCATCCCACATAGCCGAAGTACATGGCTTTTGTACAAATAGTACATGGAATGTACCCATAAATTTGAGATTTTTCCCACATTTCCCTTGTATTCTGAAAAAAAAACATAAAGAAAAAGGAATAGAAGAAACTCATACCAAAAGAATAAGAACTGGGTTCTTACAAACTACACCCCTTAAATAAATTCATCCCTGAATTTCCCTTCCCATGGTCGTAAAGATAAAGCTGTGAACAATTCTGGTCACTGAGCATATACGTCGGTATCCCGCTCCCAGGTTTCGTCATGTACTCGGCCATGCTACCATTTCACTCGTACGAGAGGAACTGACCGACCTCGGACAACCTTCATGATCCTATCAACAATACGAATCATATGCTCCTCAAAGGAGGAATCATCATGAAGTTCCACCTCCTCGAGATGAAAAACATGAGATGGGTCTGAGTGATAACGTTGCAGGGGAGATATGTGGAGGACGTTGTTCCTGGTCCGGTACCTCTGTGGTAACTAGAAATGATAGGCAACCGGCCCGACTCTCTCCAGAATCTCAAATGGGCCTACATACCTCGGTGAAAGTTTACCCTGTCTCCAGATCCACCTCTGTCCCAACCTCAGTGAAACACACAAGAAAATATGATCCCCGACCACGAACTCCAAGGGTCATCTACAGATATCAACATAACATTTCTGATGAGAATGTGTAGTAGCCATCTTCTTCTGTATCAACTGGACCTGCTCTTCCATCTCTTTCACAAGACATGGTCCCAGTAAAGCTGCATCACCTGCCTCTAACCAGCAAAAGGGTGATCGTCATGGACTACCTTATAAAGCCTCATATGGTGCCATCTCAATCACTGCCTGAAAACTATTATAATTGGAAAAATCTATCAGGGGTATGTGTTTCTCCAATGAGCCCCCAAAGTCTAATACGCATGCACGCAACATGTCCTCTAGTACCTGTATTGTACGGTCTGACTGACCATCGGTTTAAGGTTGGTAAGACGTGCCCAGAAGCATCTGTGTACTTAGTTCCCTCTAAAAAATCTTCCAGAAATGAGACGTAAAATGGGCATCCCTATCTAAAATGATAAAACAAGGGACCCCATTAATTTGTACTACCTCATGGATATACAACTTACTGAGATCGTCAACACAGAAGGTCTCCTTGATCGGAAAAAAGTGAGATACCTTCGTATGTCTGTCCACAAAAACTGTACATCATCATTGCCTTGAGGTGACCTCAGCAACCTGGTCACAAAGTCCATCGTGATTCATCCCATTTCTACTCCAGAATGGATAACTGTTGTAACAGTCCAGCTGTCCTGAAATGATCTGCCTTCAGCTGTTGACAGGTGGAACATCTCGTAACAAAATCACCTACCACAATTTTCATACCCGACCACCAATACTGATGTCTTAAGTCATTGTAAATTTTGGTAACTCCAGGATGCACATCCCAAGATGATGCAAGAAATTACAACATCAACTCCTCACATATATCCCTTAAACCCACACTCGTCCATGGATACGCAGTACCTCATCATCGCCTATCATCCAACCAGGAGGAGTGTCCTCACTTTACACCAACTCCCGTAGAACTAGGCCTTCTGAATATAATAGTTGTCTCATCCTCACTCAATCTATGAGGGTATAAGTCACATATAAGGATGAATTATAGGTTCACACCTGACTATCGTGCACCTCCAAATGCATCTCAGAGAAAAAATACATAAGCTTCCACTCACCACTTGCCTTCTGCACTATATGTATCTGAGTCTTCCAACTCAGTGCATCACCTACTTCATTACCTTTACTAGGTGTATAGGCAAGCTAAAACTCGAAGGACTGAAGGTATTCATCCCACCATTACTATTTCAAATTCAGATCACACTGGGTAATGTTATATTTATGACTTTTGTGGTCTGTAAACACCACAAAATGTTCTCCTAAGAGATAATGTCTCCAACAGCGTAACACGTGAACAACTTTAGCCAACTCGAGATCATGCATCGGGTAATTCCTCTCATGTGGACTCAACTACCAAGACCCATACACAACTACTCGATCACCTTGCATCAACACTATACCCAGAAGAATTCCTGATGCATCAAAGTAAACTATATATCGCTTCCCTTTCTCTAGAAGTATTAGGACTGGTGTTGATGTCAACCTTCCCTTCTGCATCTGAAGGGCTATCTCACAAGATTTAGACCAAACGAACTTCATACGCTTCTTAGTCAAACCCATCAATGGTGCTTCTAAGTAGGATAGTCCTTTATAAAGCACATGTAGTAACCACCTAGCCCCAAGTAACTCTGTATTTCAAACACGTTCTTAGGCTGCTCCCAAGAAACTACTACTCTCATTTTTTTTGGGCCCACCGCAACTCCTTACTCTGATATAATATGACCCAGGAAGTGAATCTGGTCCATCCAAAAGTGTCACTTTGAGAGCTTATCATATAACTGATGCTCTCTCGGTGTACTGAGTACGATCTCAGGATGGGTGGCATGGTCGTGTTGAGTGTGAGAGTACACCGAGATATCGTCTACGAAGACTACGACAAAAGAATATAGATATGGGTGGAACACACGATTCATTAGAGCCCTTAAAACTGCTGGTGCATTTGTTAGTTCGAACGGCATGACCAAGAACTCGTATAGACCATATCTTCTTTGAAAGACTGCAAGGGGTATGTCTGATGGTCTAACGCGCAACTGATGATATCCAGATCTATGGTAAATCATTGAGAACACTCATTCTAGTCGAAGTTGATAAAAAAGATCATCAATCCTAGGTATGGGATATCAGTTCTTAACCATAAACTGGTTCAGTTTTTGATAACCCATGCAGAGTTTGACAGTAACAACTTCCTTCTTAGAAAAAAGGACAACCGAACCCCAGGGAGAAATATTTTCTCAAATAAAACGATTGGCTTGTAATTTCACTAGCTTCCTCTTAATCTCTTGCAATTCTGGCGTAGACTTCCTATAAAAATAAATGGACACCAGTGCCTCTACTGTTATAATATCAATACAGAAATCCACCTTTTTCTCCAGAGGTAGACCTGATAAGTCATTTGGGAAGACATCCCTAAAACAGTTAACCCATAGAGGGAAATTCTTCTTATAATTTCCTTGGTCATAAATATTTGAACTCACAATCTGGGCTATCACTCCACCTCATCCATGATGCTCGGGTCCATCTCGGCTTTCCTACACATAACATTCGCCATTGTATAGACACTCTCCACCCTCTGGTGATGTAAAACTCACCCTGCGATGATAGAAATCTAAAAAGGCTCAAAATGGTACCAACCAGTCCATCCTTAGAATGACATCATAGCCTTTCATCTCTAAGACATAGAGGTCCCATAAGAAGTGACACCCACCAACCACTAGGGGGAACTCCTTGAACTAACACACACCTGCTGTTCTAATTCTCGATGGAGTGTCTATCGCCATCATACCCGAAGAAGAAGAAACACGGAGCCCAAGAATCTCTAAAATGGGTATAGAAATAAAGCTATGTGTAGCACCCGTATCGAAAAGTACAGAAGAAAAAACAGAGGCAACTAGAATAGTACCTCTAACAGTGGAAGGTCTTGGATCCTTCTCCTGTTGGGTCTAGTGAACTGCATGTCTACCCAGTGTCGTGGCCCTACGACACAGCCTGACTACCCTGAGCTGACCCGCCCTACTGTCTTTGAGATCCTAGTGTTTGGTTACCACCATCATGACCACAACCTCGGCTTGAATGTCCTGACGTATTCCAATTCCCTAACTAGTAAGAAGCTTTCGGACCAGCTTCGGCATGCAGAGTCTGCATAGAACCCCTCTCACTAGTCACCGGTAGAAATGCCCGGCAAAAAAGTTGAAGATGACCCATATTTTCACAAGCTCGACACTCCACTAGGTCATGTTGACACTAAGGTATCTTGTTCCCCTATTTACCACACTGGTAGCACATCACCTGGACACATGAAGAATTATTCTGGCTATTACAGCCACCGTGAGGGAAATCCATCTTCTTTTCCTTTTTCCAGTAGAAATAGCACCATAAACTGCTGAAGAACTGCCATGTTCCATGCCAATAGCTTCCCGCTAGTTCTGCTCAGTAATCAATTCCTGATTTACAATAGCATGCACTGTAGGAAACCTGAAAACATTCACCAGTGCTCAGATGTCACATTGGAGACCATCCTCAAAACATCACTCCCTCAACATCTCATCATCCACCAGAACAGCTGAAAAACACTGTAGCTCGGTGAAGCGGGTATAATAGTCCATCACTCACAAGGAGCAATGATGTAGATTCATGAACTCTTGATCTCGTTCTTCCCTTAATGTCTCGGGAATGAAAAAGTCATAGAAGACTGCCTTAAAATCGTCCCACGCCATGTCCCGCTGATTCTCAGTCTAGGTTGTAACATCCCACCATCTCTTGGTGGAATCACGTAACATGTAATTAGCGAGCTTGACCCTCCTCCCAGGAGGCTTCTCCAGATTCTTGAAGATTGTTTGCATAGAACCCAGCCAAGACTCTGCAACCTACAGTCTGCCATGCCATAAAAATATAGGCAGATGTTGTCGCTAGAATATACTTGTCAGCTCTGCCATAGATGTTGAAACCTGTGGTACTCCTTGAATGGTCTGAATGAACCGCATGAAGCCTTCACAGAACTGTGCATCCGTGATTTCATCCTATATAATGGCTGGTGCAGCATTTGGCACTGCTGGAGGATCCACATGTAGCCCATGGCCTACCATCTCTAGAGTATAATCGTCTCCTCTCTCTTGGAGAACAACTTGTGGTCGTCCTGGAATCATGACCCTACAAGGTCAAACACACACCCTAGTTTAATTTACTATTGAGGTTTCTTTTGTCCGTTTTAGTATTCCAATGAAAAAGGGGAAATAAAAACCCATGAACTTGAAAAAAGAGACTACACGGCATGTATAAGGTCTACACAGCGTGTAATCTAAAGCCCTCACATGGTTGTGTTCTGATGCCTAACTGGGTGTGTCTCAACCCTAGGAACACGGCGTGTTACACCCGTACACAGCGTGTACGCCACACTGTTTCCCCAGCCACACGAAAAAAGTCCACACCGTCTCTCAGCGGTCAAGACTACACGGCATGTCCCACAGGTACACGTCATGTACTAGAAAGGTAACGCCAACCCGTGTTGTTAGTTACACAGCTGGATTCCAAGATTACACCACACATCATGTTTATAACTGACACAGTATGTATTATCTAAGGTTTCATCACCCATGTTGTTAGTTGCACGGGCATACACATGGTCAACCCTACAGGGCATATACAATAGGTACATTGCATGTTCCCATTAGAACTTCCCAATCCCGTGTTTCTGTCCACACGACCTATGACACAGATAGAGACTACATATCATGTACATAAAGTACATTCCATTTACTTAAGAAAAACAGTTTCTTCCCGAAGAGAAGAACACATGGCATGTAGTCAAAACTACAGGGCGTGTATTCTAGGTTTTTCCCGACAGTAAGCCTCAATGACTACTCTGGAGCCTAGAACAACACTAAAACGAACACAATAGTGCAAAAAAAATTTCTTTGTGGGTCCATAATCCCTATGAATCAAATATTTACATCTTATATGTGTTATAGACAAGGTAAACAAGTCAATTATTCTCCCAATTCCGGTCAATGAGGGCCCATAACATCTCAAGAACAAATGTGCGGCATTCATTCAAACAAAGACTCATACAAATAATAACCTATCAAGAGTAGGCATATTTATTGATGTACCTATCACAACAGCATGCATTTTCAAGCACAACATCAATCACAACAACATGAAATTTCTAATGCACCTACATGGCATGTAAACTACACATGAAATTTGATACTAAAATGTGCCTAAATGATGCATGGGATGGCATACCCTCATATCATCGGGATGAAACTAAATAGAAACCAAGTATAAAACATAAACAGAATACCCAAATGTGTCACCCAACGGTGAAAATCAAATCAACTATAATAAATGAAAAACCAGAAAAATTTCAGTTAAACGAGGTAGATTGGATTTTCCCTCTACACAGGCTAGCAACTCCCGGGAACATCTTATTACCAAATACCAATTCCATTTTATCCTTGAATATAGGCTCCAAATAGTAAGTCAAAGAAAATAACTCATCTTATACCACCTTGTAACATTCTGGATCTAGGTTCCACACAACGGGCGCCCCGAACCAGGTTGGTCACCTAACCTCAAGCACATTTTCCCAAATTCCATAGGATGCTGACTAGTAGTGAGGGCCAAGGACCGATAGTGGGGAAAATATTCCCTCACTTTTCAAAGTGTAGCACAGCGGAATAAAATATATAAACATGCAAAAGTGAAAGAAGTAAACAATATATAGCAGAAATGGACAACTGAAGTAAAAGACTACTAGAAGTTATATATATATAATGATGAAACGTGTCACTAATTCTAAGAAAGCATACAAAACAAGATACACTGCAATCAGATACAATGCAGAACAAGGTACAAAAGTAAAGAAAATAAATTCAAAATACTACAACAAGAACTCAGCAGCATCGCAAGCCTAAGCTCGGTCCCATGCTCTCCTACTACACTACAACAATCATGTACCTATGTAGGAACTCTTTCTATTATCAACACATGTAGCAATATAATCTATTTAGGCCAAAGACATGACCCAAACAATGTGTGAGAAATAACTCCCAGTAAGCAACCACCAAAGGCCCGTTCCCTCATGTCAGTGAAAATGTGCTACAACAGTGTGCAATAATAAATTGCAGTAAACTATGATGTACTCAAAAGTAACTATCTCTACTAGTTACATTTCCATATCAATAATTATTTATCAATTTCCAAGCATGTGCTTAACTTTTGAGGTACAACATAAGAAACCACCAAACATATTATTCAATGTAACCATTGTCCTCAAACATGCAAATCCTTACCCATAGGCAAGCAGAAACGAAACCCTCAGGTGACTGGTCACATGTATAATGAATATTTCCCTCAGGCATATGAGATATTTACCTCAGGAATGAAAGATACTTCCCATAGGAATTTGAAACGTTTCCCTCAGGCTAAAACAACTATGCCCTCAGGTTAAACAAAGCACTTCCCTCAAGCGTTCCATAGAAAAAACAAGTAATCGGGCCGAGCCCCAAGCATAAGAAAGTAATTATATATGTACCCTCTCAAGAAAACTCAAATCATTCTATAATCACGGCATACCCACAGGTATCCTGGCCAAACAGCTAAACAAGGGAAACGCACCCTCGGGGTGGCCATGGATCAAAGCAATGATCCCAAACAAGAGTTTATACTTTTTTAGTAGATTACCTATGTAATTATAGGTATCTCAACAGTGAAATTCGCAGTCACACGACACCCCGAACATGGGCACGTGGCACAACGGTACACAAAATTAACTCGATAGTTGGGATTAAACACAAGACCATCTGGCTTGATCTCCTCTCATCGATATACGTGAAAGGCTCCTCCTCAAACAACCAAGATCAACATAGATCTAAGATAAATGGTATCTCGTTCAAACCTAAATAACATCCCTTAGGGAAAGAATCAGAAGGAATGATTCATGAAGAGGGAATACTATACCCGTGTGGTTCAGAAGTGATCGACGGTGGAAGAATCAGAGTTTCGGTGAGCGATCAGAAGCTCCTCCAAGTCTCGGTCTTCTCTCCCACTGCTCCAGGTGAGCCCTATGCCTACTCTATTGAATGAGGAGGCTACTGCTTATTTTCAACAAAAAAACATAACAACATGGCGTGTACTTCCAAATACACGGTGTGTAAATTCTTTTTTAATTGTTCCTCTGGTGGCTACTTTTCACCACCACCCTATTCAACTACCGAATAATTACACAGCATGTATTACTATGTAAACGTCATGTAGTTAGTTTTTACACCCTTAATCGCTGACAAGCCAACATGCCCTATGTTCTCGTCCCACACAACCAAAGTACACGACATGTGTATGAAATTACATGACATGTAGTTTGTTTTTACTGACAAGCCCACGTTCCCTATATTCTCATCCCACACAGATGAAGTACATGATGTTTGTAAAAAAAGTACACGGCGTATACCTATAAATTTTAGATTTTCCCCACATTTCCCTTGTTTTCACAAAAAAAACATAAGGAAAATGGAACAGAAGAACCTCGTACCTTCAGAATAAGAACCGGGTTCTTACAATAATAATGGAAATGAGGTAGTCAAGAAGGAAGATGGGGAAGGCTTGCTGCATCGGTTAGCTGGGGGAGTGTAATATTTGGAAAGGGTGGTCATCAGTGGGCTACTTCATGATAGTGGGTATAGGGGATGAAGAAATCTATGGCACGGAGGTATAAAACAAAAAACAAGAAATAAAGGGCACAAAAATATAACTTGGATTGGACTAGGAATAAGTGAGAGAGGTGATTGACAACACTGAGAAATGAGATATGAGGATAAATAATAACATACCATAGATTTAAAATAGTTGATTCATCTGAGAGAAGGTCTAGGGAAAGAGGAGGTATAGATAAAATTCCATGATAGTTTAAATAGTGCGAGGGAAATTAGTTCAATTAGGGTTCTATTTAAAAGATCATGAAGGGTTTTATCATCGCCTTCAAAAAACCACTCACAAAATACCTCTTTATCATCACATTTTTTCAACCGATAAAGATATATCATAATTAGTTCAAAACAAGAGTTGGTAAAAGATATCACTTTTAGTGCTAAAAAGACACAGATAAAGTCCTATATAAAAAATTCTAATAATATAAATAAATAATTATAATGTATATAATTATAAAAAATTTAAATAACTAAATAAATATAATTATAAATATATAAAGATAATTGTAAGTTCATATTTACAAATATAATTTTAAATATATATTAACAATTATAGTTACAGATATATATATATTTATTTAAATATAGTTATAAATATTTGTTTATAATTAGAAGTATATTTATATTATTATAAATATATTTATATAATTATATATTGATACTGAAATATTTCTATATTTTATAAATATATATAAATATAAATATAAAATAAATATAGTAAATATATTCAATATTCAAATATATTTATTAAAATTTTGTAATTATTTAAATATATTATTATTTATTTATAATCATATAAATACTTTTTGAAAAAAATTTATTTATTTATTTATAATTATAAATAAGTAATTTTATAAATATTTTAAATACACGTTTATTAATATATTTATATATAAATATTTATTTACAAATATATTTTTAACATTATTAATAAATATATAATATTAAATTGATTAATTTTAAAAATAACTGAAATTGAATAATTTAAAATGAGTAGACTTAAAAAAATATTAAAAAATAATCAAGTTTTATAAATTATAAAATTTATTAAGAAATAAAATATATATATTTATTGAAATTATGATAAATTCATATTGAAATTATTAAAATATAGTAAACAAATTTGTATACATAAATATTAGAAAATTATTAAATTCCAAAAAAATCAAAATAAATAAATAATATTTAATGAAATAATATTAAAAAAATTAAAACAATTTACAGATTAGAAACATAATATATTAAATATATTATTTTATTAATGAAATTATAAAATGAATATTATATTTTTAACAAATTACATAAATATTAGGTGTGTGTGATTCTAGATAAAATTTCTTTAACTACGTACATATTTGTGTGAGTGAAATTAATGTATGTGTGTATATATATATAAAATCAATTTTGAAATATAGTAAATTTAAAAATGAAATTATATAATATCTAACGTCTATTTATGAAATCAATAATAATACAAATGAATATATTTAAGAAATTAATCAAATTTATAAATTAAATATATAATTTAAAGAAATTTCACATGAATAATTAAATATGATAAAATGAATCAGGTGGGTTTGGTGTTTCCTGGAACCCTAATTTTTTTTGAAAGATTTCCATTATGCCCTTGGGTAGTTTATTAGCTTTCTAACATGGGTTGCTAAGATTGTGCTTGGGCCTTCTATCCATGACCATGAATTTGGGGGTTGCTGGAATCATGACTGGTAATAGATGAATGATTAGGCGCATCAAGTTTGAAGTGTAGAGACACATCTGGGTGGGTGAACTCAATTTTAGGGATGGATGCATTGACGTTCATCATTATTCCTTCCATCCACTTTATGTATGGAGGTGTGTCATTCCATGCAACATTCTGACATGGAATGGGTTTGGAGATGTAGTGTATTAGGCAAATGTTGTTGGCCATGCGAGATTTGTCTGTTGGTCGGCTTGAAAGAGGGATGGGTGTACTAATTCCCTTCATCCAAACCTCTCGCCACATTATCGATGGAGGGGTTACCTACCTCTTTGTGTCATTCCAAAAAGATGTAATGTCTCATGGTAGGGTGGAATGCATTTTTTGGACTATAATCATGTGGAGATGTCTACTAGAAGGGGGCGACGTGTCATTCGGCTGGGGACAAGACATGATGCATGCTTCTCCCTCTGGGCCTTTAGGCTTCATTTTGACCTTTGGGTCGCTAGGGCTTGAATCCTAGTATCATTCGGTATTTGGGACTCTCGGCTTTTATGCAATGTTAGGGTTCCCTCTAAACCCTATTTAAAATAGGATTTTTCACCTTTCTAATGAAAGGTATCTCAACCCAGACCATTAAAAAATAAAAAATCAATATATTTTTATATATATCAATATATATGTTTATATATTAGTATATAACATATTGATATATATTTTTATACGTGAAATAATAATTTAATTATTAAAAAATGAATAAATATAAATAAATATTAAAAATGAACACATTTAAAAAATATATATAATATATAATTTTTTGAAAAATTAATACGTACATATATATTAATATTTAATATATATATATATATATATATTAATATTTAATATGTTCATATGCTTATACATCAATATATATTTTTATATATGAAATAAGAATTGAATTATAAAAAAATTGTGTGACTAAGTTGGCCCTCAACATGAAGGTCTAATGACTTAGGCAGCCCAACAAGGAAGGCCTACTGGTTTAGTGGACCATAACAACCAGAGGGTGGTACAAGGACCACAAGGGACCATGTTTGTAGGAATGGGTCCATTTAGTCCCTTGGGGAGTGTATGTTGGAGCCCATCCCCACAACAGACTTATGGTGTGTTGGGGATGCAGAATCATATAAAAAAAGCTCTACCCAACTTGTTTGTGGTATATCAAAATGTATAACTCTTAACTGAATATAGTTTATGGTAAATCAAAATGTATAACTCTTAACTAATGATTCCTTTACCTCAATTATATCTTGTATAATACACAAGCTCACCTCAACTAGTCAGATAGATCATTAATACAAAAAATAGGATATTATTTCTTAACTATCATTCAATTAAACTTTAGTAATCATCAATCATTCAAACTTTCCTTTCAACCTTCATAGAAAACAAAACCAGATAACCCTATGTTGACATTCTTATACTGATAAATTTCATATCCAAAAACTCATCTAGATAGTTCTTATGATTTTGTAGACCTTTTGTTTCGATTAATTAAGGTGGAATAGAAACTGATTCATCTCTTTCAATTAGCTCAATTATAAATTCCAAATCTCTATCAGGTGGAAGCACTGATAATTAATTAGGAAACACATCCTTAATTTTATTCACTATAGGTGAAAATACAATGTGCTTCACACTCCCTTAATCCATAAAATGACATGGAACATGACTGGTGAGCTCCCCTTATGGCTGATGTAGTGTTCTTTCATGACCAACAAGAATATCCCATTCTGCACAATGAACATAATAGTTACCCTTAAGTGTTTTAAAGGTTACTCTTTTACAATAACAATCGATGTGGTATCAGTATAATACATACCAATCTATAGCCAAAGTTAGTTTAAAACCTAAAATATCAATTATATAATGTTCCAAATGGAAATTTTACTCACCAAACTTAGGAGAAAACACCTTACATAGACTGATTTACATTGATTGTAAACCAAGTTGTGTGTTAATCGTCCTAACCCCACTCACAAACCCTACCGTCAGACTCAAACTATTCACATGTTAAGAATTTAAAACTTAATTAAAGGCTTAAATATCAAATAAAATATATAAATCATAGAATCTATAAGAATATAACCTTGAAATATCAATGTCCTAACTTCGATGTCCCTAATTATAGGGTGAATTGCATGAATTTTTCCTATCCCTCACCCTGTTACTATAGTACGAGTCCCTTAAGATGATCTACTTTGATAATATGAGAACTATTTCCCTGATATACCACATCCACCACCATTAATGACATGGGAAATAGTACTACATCTTCCAGACTCGTATGGTGTATAAGACCCCCTTACCATACTTTGGTTTAGTCTATCTCCTCCATCACTACCTATTATTCAGGGGTTCCTCTAGAACCTTTATACCTATCCCATCATACCTTATGCATGAAACTCTATTAGCGGTTAGGGCCTCTAATTATGAAAGTGGGCCAACCTAATATATTGATTGAAAATCATTAAACTATTTCCATGGGTAATTGATCCTTCCCTATAGATACTCTACATTTCACTACTCTAGTTGATTTAATCTTAGTAATGATTAATACCCTTGAATGATGTACTATCTAGTTGTTATGTAGAAACCACCTTTCTTCCATTGTAATCCTCTTTTAGGTTCCCCTCATAATAGAGATCGTGATTCAACACCCCATCAAACATTTTCAATAGGAATATATAATCTTGGAACGTAATATCAAATTTTAGATTGTCTTGAAAGAACCTCACCACTATTGCCTCACCCCTACCAATGTTGGAAAAAAACGTTGAAAATAAGAGAAACAACCAGCATAGTCCATCACTAACATACTTCCCTGGGTCAAAAACATAAACTCTACCACCATATCCTTCCTAAGAATCATTGTGTAATAGTTCTACATGAACTTCTCTTGGAATTCCTTCCTTACCATGCCCTCTAAATTCTAATCCCAAGCCAAAATATCCCAACACACTTCATGGAACCTATGAACATATAAGTACCCAATATCAATCCATCTTCCACTGGATTTGTTACCTTTTCAATAATTTTCTATTGTTACTCAATCTAGAACATAGTGGCATTAGGTCCACCCCCTCCATTAAAGGCCAGAGGGTTCAGAAACTATATCTCCCATTCCAAATCAGACATATTCCCCATAGACCAACTTGGGTATCTATCCATGAACAAAATAAATTGATTAAGGTTCTTATAGAATTTATCTCCTAACCATTCACCTAAAACTATTAGGGACCCTCGTTCCACTAATGGATGTATATTTATAGCCATGTCCTCCTATGTTACCTTGAACTAACTTCTTCATGGATGCATGTATCTATAATTCAAAACAAATGCCTTGTGAAAAATAAAACATCATTAACACATTTTAACAATATGTATTCAAAAATTTCAATAACAATATATCCCTTACATATTTCAACGTAGTCAAAACTGAGGTACTATCAATACTATAAACCATACCTCCCCTAGGACATGTCTAACACTGGGTAAACACTTCCATATTTCCATGTTTTTCATTAGAAATCCATTTTATCCATTTCAAATTACCACATTTAGCATCATTTACAATTATAAATTCTTCATTAGGAACTATTTCATTTTAAATTACTCAAATAAAGAAAAAATTATAATTCCCAAAAACCTAGTCATAACAATATTTTCCATACATGCCTATCATGATACATGTCACATTCATTCTTAAGCTCTTATAATGATATAGTTATAATCAACTCTAATTCTATACTAGGCCATGGGAAAAATCATAGAAAATGATAACAAAAAAAATTCATCACCTAAGGTCAACTAACATCCAAATGTAAGATAAATCATAAGTAACATCAATACCACCCTAGGTACCTCAGTTTTCCCCCACACATGGTTTAAATAATCACATTCAAGGGATCTTGACTAAGGCATGAAACATCCTAGTCTCTTAACTAAAATTAAAAAATAGTAAGACCACTATAAATAAAATAAAACATTATTTGATACCACTTTGTATTGTCTTGACCTGGGTTCCACATTCTAGTTCGCCAAGCTAGTTGAGTACATGAATATAGGAACACCTCTCTATACAGAATAGGATTTAGAATAACAGTGAAGGTCTACTGTGTAACATGGGTAAACTATACTCTATTTTTGAAAGAATATCTACAATGAAAATCGGTATGTAAATAATCAGTATAGAACAATGACCAATGTTAAACCAAATAAATATAAGTCCAACATCTCAAGTATGAATCCAAAAAAGGGAAAATAACCATAAAAAAGAATTAAATATGTCATTCCATAAAAGTATCGAGTATATAATAGTATCCCAAAATAAAGACCCTGATATATCATAAGTGGTTCATAACATCATTTATAGTTACACCATGTATTATCCATACCGAATCCATAATAATCTATTTATCATAGGTTTTTTCCCTTATCATGTACTAAAAACATGAATCGTATTATATAACCGATCAGGGATCCTGATTATGGGGTTAGTATAACTCAGTACGCCACCACCAGTAGAGTTTCAATAAATATATAGTATATAAAGTTGTATACATTTGTGTAATTAATTAATATCAAATTAAAAAAGAAAATAGGTTTCACATTTAATAATACTTAATAAACCACATTGGCCCTTTGGTTCATAAGGACACCATAACCAATAATACCCACTTCACTCGATGCAGGATTCTGAGTGATACACCATAGGGATATCATAATTCATTATTTAGTGGGATGAAATTATTCATTTAGTTACAATTTCATTTCTTCTTGCTTAGAGAAATAGTATAGGTTCTAATATCTCAGGAACATGGAATATTATACAAAACCCTATATCTCAAGGGCCTATATCATCAGTCTTGAAACCCATGGGTTTTTGGAGAATCAGTCCTTTACTCACAACTCCTTACTCCCATGAATGCATCTGGGGCCTAGAAAATTAGTCTGGAACCCCATGGGTATTTAGGGAATCAATTCCTAACCCAAACCTCATTGATTAATCAGTCCCAAATATCACATGTATAATTTAAATATCAAGGTTCAACATCATTAACCATCTTATCAAACATTCGCAACATTATTCATCATTCCATTTATTAATCACAACCATGATTAATTAGATTTATAAAAAGTAATAACATGAACAATACACCATTAATCCATTTAGCATCATTTATTTCCCAACTCATTAACATATCAATGATAATCCAATCACCATTTTAAATCACATTATTATCCATGCATTAAAGATTTAGTTCAATTTCTTTAACGCAATTTTCCCCATTCATAAATTCTATAAATAACCATTTCAAGTGTGTTGGAACACCACATGGGTTTCCTTCCAATCTAGTTTCAAATCTCCAATGGTCAAATGGTATTTGTTAAGGGTATAACAATCACATGGGAATCCATTAATTACCTGAAATTTAAAATTAAATATCCAAAAATGGATATTAAATGGTATAAATAAAACCATAGGATCATGATCAAGACTAGGGGAGAATAAAATTAGAACACCTACCTCAATATCGTTGATGAACACTCGAAAAACAGTAGCCCTCATTTCGATGTTGAATTGTAAAATTCATGATGGTGAGGATGATTTAGTATCAAATATTTGGATAAATATCCAACATAACAAGATTCATCAAAAGAAATATCTAAACCATAAAAATGGATGAAATTAATCCATATCCAAAGAGTAAGAAATACAAGAGAGAGAGAAATATAAATGAGAAGATATCGCATACTAGGAGAGAGATCGATCCTTCCACCAAAACATTAATTCACATCAGAAGTGGTTTGAGGAACCTAAGAATTCACTCGAGAGCCTCCAAAAATGATGGAGATCATAGTAGGACAAAATAGGTTGATTGGGGATATAAAATAGGGGTTTGGGTTTTGTACATAAAAATTATGGGGATCAAATAACTACACGCATAGTTTCCTAGAAGGGTCGCATGGTTAGAGAAAACATGCACCCTAATTGTGCACCACTACTTTTCAATGGGTGAAGTTTTTCTCCTTGAGGTTCATGGTTTATCGAATCATGTGAATATTGTGCAAATACCTGTATCCAATTGGTGTATTGTTTTTTTATGGAGGGTTCACGGTTTGAGAAAAGCACGAGTCAACCGTATACTTCCCAAAAACACCCAAAACATCAACAAACTCACCAAAAGACACCTAATAAAACTATAACCAAAATGAGATTAAGAAAAGGGTATAAGTTCTTGAATGGAATGTTCTAGATGTACCCATAAAGTTTAAGGTATCACACTGTTTGGATTGTTTCCATCACTATAGTTCCGAGTTGTTCCCATGGAAAGAAACATACTACCTCACATAGAATTCCATGTAAGATCTCTTTTTTGTATTCTTGTACTATTAACCATATTAATATAATCCAAAATAAAGACGACAAATATCATGGATCAAATATCTATTAAAAATATAGAATAAATGATATATGAATTTGAGGAAACACTAGTGGCCTCTTCTGGATGGAAATGAACCAAGTCCATAAACATATATATATACTCTTTCACAGATAGTTTTTTCAATAAGATTAAAATTATATTGTTGTTGATATCGTGAATGTGTGAAGATAGTATTTATTTTTGAGAAATTCTTCATAATCCTCCCACACATTTCTCTAATAGTCTTTATCTTGGATGACTATATTACATAATTTGTCTACAAGATCCTCTTATATATATATATATATTATTAGATTAATCATTATCTTTATTGGTGTAGCAATAAAATAAATTATTTTAATAATTCAGTTGAGACACAATTAGGATTTTTAATTTTCAATATCCCATTGAAAAACTAATGGATTCGATTTTTGAAATAGAACTGAATTAACCACTTACCTGGTTCATAATTTTTTCCCTTTTTTAAAGTCTTGAAAAGATTACACAATGCTCTGTACAAGTTGTTGAATCACCTATGGAACATGTGAAACCAAATTATCCATAAAATATTACTTTTTATTTCTATGACATCTACCTAGTTCCATTTTTTATAACAAGAGTAAAATCCAAATTAGTTATCACTCTCTAGAAACTTATTTCATGAAAATTCTAAACCACCAAAAGAAACTATCACTAAAATATATCATTTCAAAAATAAACTATTTAACCATTTGAATCTTTTTATCAAAAAATAATAATAAAATAATATTAAAAATACAATCCTAGTGGGAATTCTCAGTACTAATGCATGATATATTGTACTCATCAGCTAACCCCAATATGATGGGATGGAAACTTACCTACAAAAGTATTAAAACATTATTATACCAAAAACACTCATTTAACTTCATGTTAAGAATAAAAAGGATAGTTTTGTATTTTCATTCTATACATTTCATGTTCTGACATTTCTATCTCCTTTCTATGAACCCATCTCAAGTACCAAAAAATACAAATACCATTTTTAAAATCAAACCCTAACTCATTATCTTGAGATAATATAGAGAAATATTAACCTTAGGAGACATCCCCAAGATACGAAATTATCATAATAAATTACAACATATAAAGATAATGTTAAAAAATGATTTTCTCTAAGAAACCAAACAACCTATAAAAAATTCATAAAAACTAAGACCAAAATATGATGCATGAGAAACAAACCACATAACCTAATAAAATAATATTATAAGAACCATATCAGAGTAACAATAAAAAAAATATATGATTATAATGATAATAATATAATGTAGAAATTCTTTAGAACCAATGTTGTACCATATATATCCATGAAACAGACACTCACTGGCTCTATCACCATCCTGAAAACTGATGACATAAAAGAAAACAACTAGTGAATTAATAAAATTTCCCCTTCCTTATGTCTTATTAGATGACATTTGAAAACAATCCAAAGTTCCCAAAATGGATTGATTATAAAAATAAGTAGGTAATACCCATATAAATGTCAATTCATTCCACTATTATAAGAACAATATATCAAATTTTATATAAAATAGTTGAGAATCAGATGAACAATTTATAAACGATATAAAAAAGTTCCATGGAAAAAATAAACACTATTTTAAAATCATTACCTATTAATTGACACGATTATTACAATTCCACACCCACATACACAAAAAAAGTGAATTCAACCATGGAACCCCCTATACTTTTGAGTGCTGAGTTATCCATTCAAAAAATCCATCACTCAATGATCCATTTTTGATCTGAAAAATATCAATCCTTAATTCCATTCAATTTTCATGGGGTTACTATCACAACATTACTCACATCCATTTACACAAGAACACATTCCAATAAAATTATTTATGGCTTGAAATTAAAATGATTCATGGAAACAAAATTCTAATTAGGATTATTTGAAAATAAAATTTCTTTCCATATTTCAAAAACATCATTTTTTAAATCACATAAAAACAGTGATTTTAAATATAAACCAATAAAGATATTTATAATAAAATCATTGTAAATATTTAGTAAAACTCAATCCCACTAGTTCTAGAATAGTAGAATATGAAAGAATACATCTACCACAAGTTTGATTGAAAAAAATATAAAAAAATATGATTGGATTGATCTCACTTGTTTTTTTATAATGCACTAATAAAACCAAAAATAATCTCATGAAAACTCAAAAACATACAATGGATCTAGGTAAAAACACCGATATATGGTTCTACTCAATAAATTTTGAATATAAAAATGATAAAAGCGAAGAACAAGAACCAAACATTTATTTCTAAAAATTGAATACTAAAATATTCACCATAAATGGTGTATGGATATCGAATATCACTAAAATAACCTAGGAATTCACAGAGCATTATGAGGGGGGGGGGGGGGGGGGAAGAAACCAACTGATGAATTTACATTCACAACATGGGACAATATTATTTTGGCGTGATTGTATTCCTAGTTTAGACACCCCATTCATATTGTGAATAACCTAGGGGCCACTAAAGGTGAAATACCAATCACCAAGGTTTTATTTTTTGGAAAAGGGTTAATGTCTTGAACATTCATCACTTAATTAACTTAGTTGTTCAGGAACCGATAAAGAAAAAATCACCTAATGAAAATTTTCATTAATATATTCCCAAAAAAATTAATCTTTTAATCCTACTATTCATGGTGTAATTTTCCCTTGTAGACATATTAATGAATGTTCTCACATTAATTATCATATTAATCATTATAATTATTCAAGAAAGGTTTTCCAATGAATCAAAACATAAACGAAAACTCACAAAACAATTTTTTACCTTAAACTGGGTTTGTTAAAATATTTTTTTGGAAAGAAATCATGAACCATTGGTCCAAAGAAATCATTTATAAATAGATAATAGAATTTTATAAATGGTAAAGATGTTATTATTGATTGGATTCCCAAATATTTATGTGCCCAAGAGAATATGAGTAAAAACTCATTAATTAATTATTATTTTTATTGGTGAAATTCTTGAATAGTACAAATAAGAACATAAGTTATATAGAAGGTGGTTGTTCCAAACATATGATAGGGGACTTCTTAGTTATTAATAATGTTTTGAAAGTGTATATTGTTCATGTAATTTTTTTTAAGATTTTAAATCCAAAATTACATTACATAGATTATTTGGTAACTGAAAATATATTTTATTTTCTAGTATTTTGTATATATATAGTTTAAAATAAAATTTTATTATTATTTATCAATTACGTGATGAGAGTTTTCTTATTCTGTTATAAAACAATGGTCATAAGATTTATGATTCTATAAATAATTTAATATTTACTACTTTAAGTACTGATATTTTTATGTCGTTAATATATATTATTTTATATTATAAATTGTTTCTTGAATATGTTCCAATCACAAATAGTCTTGGTTGTGGAATAAGATACTATGACATTTTAATATACTCTCACATAGAAAGATTAATAATTTTTTTTACTAAGGGGTCTACCAAGACTCTAATTCCTAAAACAAAAAGTATGAAATACATGTCAAAAAATAATAATTATAATAGATATTGATTTTTATAAAGAAACACCATCAAAAATAAAACATTGATATTTTTGGAAAATTTATAGATTCTAGTCTAGTTGGACGGTATTAGGCTTGTTTGATTATTAATGATATTCAAGATTCAGAAGGGTGTGTTTTCTGACTAAAAAAATTGACGCCATTAAATGTTTTGAAAAATTTTGTTATGTTTGTAGAAAATCATAGTGTAATTAATGTCAACTCATTAAGAAGTGATGATTACGATGATTTTGAGAATCAATACTTTGAGACCATTAACTCATAACATGTCTATAATCACAGTTTCTCTACTCCTAGAACTCCCTAATAGGATGGAGTGGTTGAAAGGATAAATTAAAAATTTCATGAAATTTCCCTAAATATTATTAATGAGTACAATATACCTTTCATATTTTTCACTAAAGCTGCCAATAATGTTTTTATAATATTTAATCGGGTTCTTATCATACTGAATTAAAAAGGATCCCTGTGAATTATGGAATGGTAGATAATGTAAAGTTAATTACATTAAAATCATTGAAAATAAATTCAACATTCTTAATATTAAATTGGATTTGGATAACATTTCTCTAAAAATGATGAATGTATTTTTCTAGTTTATCCTACCTCTATAATAATATTTAGAGTCTTGAATAAAAGAACCAATGTTATGAAATAATATTTTAATGAAATGTTTTACGAAATAGATCCACGTGATCCTAAGAATTCTATATAAGATTTTGAGGATGATATGTGAAATTTTAATATAATTAAAACAACAAAAACTCATGTACATTATTTTTATTTTCATCCCAATATTCCATAGTTAACCAATATGACCAACCAAATCTGAAGTAAGATTTAAGAGAACCACGTACCTTTGTTCCTAAAACCAATAGAACCTGTAGATACCATCATTTAGATGATATAATTAAAGACTAATATAAATAAAATTAGAATAGATCTTTTCTTAGATACTGAGTTTAATATCATCCTTTATTATTAAAACATGAACTTAAAAACATTATTAATTCTATAAAAGACAAATTTTGGGTCATGATTATGTTAGAATATTTAAATCAGTTTAAGAAGGAACAAATAATCAAAACTAGTTAAAATATCTAAACAGTATATATCTATTGGAACTAAATGAGTGTTTAGAAATAAGGATAATGAATATTTCACTAAGTGAGAAACAATGTTATATTGGTTGTAAAATATTATATTCAATATGAATTTATTGATTATAAAGAAATAGTTTGACCTATATTTACACTTGAGGATATTAGAATACTATTTCCTTTTATATCACATCTAAATTTCAAAAAATTTCAAATGTATTTCAAGATCTCATTCCTTTAATTTTATATTATAGAGGATATTTTTTTGAAGAATATATCTATTTAAAAATTAAAATTTTCCAAATTTGGTTTTTAAACATTATAATGATATTTATATTTTAAAATAGGCTCATATAGTTTGGTATGATAGGATCAAATCTTTCTATATTAAAAATGTTTTTTAATGAGGAATAACTAATCTTTCTATATTTTTAAAAATAATTTCAAAATATCATTTAAAATAAAAAATATATATTGATGAAATTATTTTTGGATCATAAAAAAATAATTACTTATTGAATTTTATAAAATTCTGCAAAATGAATTTGAAATATGTTTAATGGGTGAGTTAAAATTCTTATTTGGTTTCATATTTTCCAAAACAAGGAAGGAATGATTTTAAATATAAAAATGTACATGAAATATAATTTTGGAATGCTTTGTCATAGATTTAAAAAAGGTATTGATACTCAAATGAGTAAAAAATATAAATTTTATTTAGATGAAACTAGAGAAATATTTAACCAAATAGCATGTAAAGACATTATTTGGAGTTTACTATAGTTAACTTTTATTTATCCATATATTATGAATAGTATTTGTGTGTGTTCTAATTTACAATAAAACCTAAAGGAATATCATCTAAATGTAGTTAAATGTTTTACAAGCACATAAATAACACTATTAAATTAAAACTACTTTATTCTTGAGGACATGATTTTGAGTTAGTAATTTTGATGATGATTTTATTGGTTGTAATATATGTATAAAAATAACCTCTAGAACATGTCACATTTTAGAAGTTATCTAGTATCTTGGTGTATTAATAAGAATAATTTTTTTAATTGTCCACTACTCAAGAATAATGCATAGCTTCGTACTGTTTTTGTAAACAATTTTTATCGATAGAATAAACATTCATAAATTATGGTTATGAGTTTAGACATGTCCTAATAAATTGTGACAATGCGAGTGATATTAAAAATATATAAGAATCATGGAACCCATTCAAAGACTAAAAATATTAATATAAGAAATCACTTTTGAAGAGATAATTTTTAAAAATGAGATATTACTCTCAAAATCATTGGCATTGAACAACATATTGCTCACATCATTACAAAGCCTATGATTATTTACAGATTGAACTATATCTAATAAAAATTAAAAATGATCAAATATGTATAATTATTTTAATATTATTTTGATAAAACCTATTTTTGTTATTTAATTAATCTAATTTAATATATTTTTATTAATTAACATATCTCATTTAATCATTAATATGGTAATATTTATTTATTATTTATGTATGTTTAAGATATTCTATCAAATTGATCACATATTAGATCAAGATGAACGTATGGTTGGTTGAAATTATTACAATTATTTTTGGTAATATGGAAAAATACTCTACCATGCCTTATTTTAAGACATCATATGAGTTTTATTACTTTTTAGACTATTTTATTTTATTTATTCTATTCCAAATATCTTCTTTTGGAAAAGCCTTCAATGATTTTTAAATAACACTAAATAAAATCTGAATCATCGCTATTCTCTCAAAATATAATCCTAACATAATTTAAACCACTAATTTCTAACCAAAAATTATACTTGTAACCTTAGAATCTCATTAAATAATAGTTAAAATGAAGCATTCACATTAGGATTAAGTTCTAAAAGAGTCAAGCATATCTAAATTATCGAAATCTATCTCCATTAGAATAGTAAAACATTTAAAATCTCACCCACTGTTTCATGAATCTATTCAAAAATGGAAATGGTTTGATGTTTTTTAGACCAATTAAATACTTATTATAGAGATCTTTGATAAAGGATGGGTGGACTGAGTGGGCCATGGGAAATGACAGACCCTTCTATCCTCATTTAATAAAATAATTTTATATGAATATTATTTTTGGAGTTGCAGAAATATTGGACCACATTCAAATTATTATTGATGGATAGAAGAATATATTATCTTTAATATTATGGGATATAATTATATAATTTCCACATAAATGTGATTATGAGGATATCCAAAGGTATTAAGTTTTTTATAATCCTCATTTTGTTTTTGGAAGATTCTAAAAAGAAATAACTGGCAATATAAATCCTAGAAGTCCAAAAAAAATTATTCCAGTGGTGATTTTAGGATATTGTGTATGTTTAATCATTATGAAAGTAATTATATGAAAAGGATAATTCATAATTTTAATTAATTTTTTTATATATTTATCTAATTGTTAAAGAATTTCATATAATTCTTCCATGATTTCTTATGAGGTATATTGATAAGTTGAGAAATATTTATTAATGAATCAATTCTCTACCATATCCAAAATTAATCTCTATTCTATTTGAAATTAAGGGACTGGTTCCTCGAGGAGAGGAAAATTATACCTTTTCAAATAGTATTTTTATGAATAAAAATATCAAAAAGGGAATGAAAATTGGATATAATTCATGGAATTAGATTTGGGTCAAGGATGAAAAATTGATGCATAAGCATTAAAATCCATTGAAGAATCCAACCATTCCAAAAAAAACATAGTAACTTTAGGATTAAAGCCTAATCAAGTGGTTAAAGCTGACTATTCTTTATATGGATGTATTGAAGATGCTGAATTTGATCATATAATGGAATAATTTAGGGCTTTTGAAGAAACCATGAATCAACATCCAATGGTTTCAAAAATACTGGACCCATGGAAGGAGTAGTATCTCTTTAGGTGGATAGTACACCTAGATCTTTGATTTTTAGGCATAATCTCATTGATTATGGAAGTGATGACAATGAAAAAATATTTTTAGGAATCCCTACTATTTTTAATATTAGGGTATCACTAATCTTTGACTCTAAAAAAAACAGAGGGGAAGTATCCTAAAACCCCCATTATTAATTCAGATTATCCCTCTTTACAAAGTGGTGGTGGAGATGAACATAATTATGGAATTTCATCTAAACTAGAAAGGCATGTCAAACCTATTTTACCTAAAGCTATAGAGACATTTGAGAAACCTAATTCCTCTAAGCTTATTATGGGACAAGACAACCTTGACATCATAGTTTATTTTTTTCAAAATAGGTTAATTTTAAATCCTATAAAACCATTTAAGTGTTATTATCCATTTTATGATTTAGATTTATCCATATAATGTGATCTAATTTATTAATCATCTTCTTGAAAAAAGATTGTACTATTATAATATTTTGACTATTTGATTCAAGATATTAAAAGGCCTAATTTTTCCTCATCAAATAACGAAGTATCTATATTGCGAACCTCATATATTGTTTTTAACGAATCTACTCCTAGAACAACTGCACCTCAACTATATACTTATACTTCTTTCATTTCATTTTCCAATTTTTTTATCTCAAAAAATTTTGATTATATGTTTTGATAGACATATTTTTAGGTCTAGGCTGTAATGGTGCTTATGGAAGAAATGAGGATATAACTTTTACTATTTATAGTTTTTTTTCCATATGCAGCAAAAGTATTTTTTGGAATTTAATTATATGTTTCATTAGATTGAATATTTAAAATCATATGTTGGAGCTATTTTTCAGTATATGGTAGATATTATGATTAATATAGACCAATGTATTCTCATTATCATCACATGTTATTGAAAATCTCTTGATCCTTCTCCTCCGACACATGTGTCTATAGATGAAAATATCATTCTAAGGATCTTTTAAAAGGATTTTCATACTTTTTTAGAAATATTCAAAGATGAAAAATATTTAATGTTAGTGGATCATGCTGCTCAGTTCAAGAAGTGGTGTGATATGGTTATATAATAGGCAGTTAATATTTTTAAGGATAAAGAAATTATAAAAGGTTCCATCGAGTATAACCCACTTCTTATTTTCAATAACTCATACCTAAAGAAAATTCTTCGGTAATTGGATAAGAACTTAAGGAAACTTCATTTAACCAATGATATTAAATTATTTGTGGAAATTATATTATTAATGTCCCCACCATTTGATCAACTCGTGAATAATTTGGATGAATTCATATAGATTATAGATCATGGGTCAAGGGTTATGACTAATATCACTTGAAATATAGAGAGAAACCTTTATACCACAAACACTAAAATTATAAATCCACTATCTATTCATCTGACTAGTTATTTTAAGAGTACCACTATTGTTTCTAAAGATCCCTTAAGACCTTTTGGTCTTAGTTTTTTTGACATTCTACACTAGATGCGACCTATCGCAATAAGGATTTAAATCTGATGATATTATTCTTATTCTCAACCTATTCTAACACTATATCATGCTCTATCTAAATATAATTAGAAATAAAATATTAACACTTCTATGATTTGAGATCCTATAAGACCAGATTCTGATTATGGCATATAATAGGGTTTTTTTATAACATATACCTTTTTAAGTGAATTAAATATTTTTTAATCATTATTGGATCTCTAGAAATTTCATTTTACCTTCTGGTTTTTATGAATCTTCTTAACTTTGTCAAATGTATTCTATATCAATCCAAATATCTTTTTGATAATCCTATAATTGGGAGAAAATAATATATGTCATGATATAGAAAAATTATTTATGAAATCGAATAATTAGGGGAATTTATTTCATTATATATTCCAGGATTTTTGATCATTAAAAAGGGGAATATTATGGGATTATTTTAATAATCAGTTTTTTAATGATCTAAAATAATTTTTATTTTATTATTAATAAATTTTGTCTTATATGATAGGAAATATTATTTTTTGGTTACGTATGTGAATATTCAAAATATTTAGAATGATCAAAAATATAGTAATCAAATTCATGAAGGAACTCAACTGACCTCATGAACAATACTGTTACATCCTAGACTTGGTTGCCCACATGAAATCAAGTTTTTTCCCCATATACTAGAGGATATTGACTAGTGTTTAGGGTTTAAGGGGGAATTGTGGGGAGACTATACCCTATTTATGAAACTAGAGAATAGTGGAAACAGTAAATAAAGATAATGTATTGGATTGAATAATAAGTAAGTAGTGGAATAAAACATACAGATAATGATAAATAGATAGAAACAATAAATAGTACTGTATACAAAATGATCATGTCATGTTTTTTCAATGAAATGGGGAAAAAGGGATTATGGGGAAGTAAGAATAAACAATAAATGCTTTATAAAAGTACAAAAAAAGACCAAAATCTAATATCTACTAGCTATACATGGAATAGTTAGGTCCTCTTCATCATTACTCATTCATAAAATCAAATAATCAAGCATCCATAGCTGTGAACTTCACTTTATCCCTATATATATCTAGGAAGTCTGTTTAGGTACCAATTAGTAGCCCAAATAGGGTGTGAGAAAATATAAATAGCCCAATGCTAAAGAAATCTAATATTATCCAACATGTGAAAACCAAATGAATAGTTTTTGGATATGATGATAAATAAAGCAATAAAAAAATTAAAAAATCATATGACTCGAGATCTTAGGTAACTCCTTTCTAAATCTACAAACATCAACCTACGAACGAATGACCCTGACCATCTGCCATTTTTATGTATATATATATATGTGTGTGTGTGTGTTTTTTGAATATAACCTGAGGTATATAATCATGGAATCTTTTTATAACCTCCTTATAGTATTTCTATGTCCTTAAAGGGTCAAACCAAATCCAACAATTAGTGACGATGTTGGAAACAAGGGGTTGAGTATAATATAGGGTTGAATCCTTAACATTTCACTTTTATAATAATAATACTTCCAATCTCTATGAAAACTTCCAAATAATCCTTTGGGATATACTTGATTGAATCTGAAGGATATAATTTGATGTTTTCCACATCCTAATACATCAATCCAAATCCATGGAGATAATCTAAGGAATTCCAATTTTTGGATAACGTAATGGTTGAATCCACAATGCCACACTAAGGAATTCAACAATATAAGATATGTACTGAATCTAATTGGGGTTTCAACTCTTGGAAAACACATCCATGTATCGAGTGGAATACTTTGGATAGCCATGGTAGTCCCATGTGGCTAAATGTTAGAATTACATAGGTAGGACATCCTATAATAGCTTATAACTGTCAAGAATAAGTCCACAAACATATTTTTCCTTTCATCTATGCCCGTTTAGTCATGGGAATAATCCACAATTTAATAAGGGTTATGTGACCCTCCCTTTACATTAATTTTTTTCATTAAATTCATTAAATATCTCAATTAATTCAGTTTAATAATTTGAATCATAATTGACAACATAACCCCATCTTATGTGGAAGTTTGGTCTGTAGGCATAATAAAAGTATCAAGGGAACACATACATATATTAACACTAATAGAGTGGTGGTTTGTGTCAAGTTCATTAACCTACAACAATGGAAAGGGTTTTTCTAAGTATCTCATTCATGGTCAAATAAATTAATTGATGAATTTCACATTCTCATAGAAGCACATAGAAATCATGGTGTGTAGCACACCCTGACATGGTATAAATGAGAATACTTGTAGGGAAAAATACTAGACGACTTATCTTATGTGGGTATAAAACACTTCATCTATTATCATCCTACGATTTGGGTCATAATGGGAGAAAATAGAAAACAAGAGATAAAACCTAAAAATATAGAATATAATCTCATATAGAAATATAATTAAAAATGGTGAAGAAAAAGGAAAAAATCATGTGGAATGATAAAATTTCAATGTGGGATCCAATGAGACAGATGACAGTTGAATTAGATATTGAACAAAGAAGACCCACTAGACCATATGTGATGGAAATTGAGGAGATCTCTTATATGTGGTCCACTATGAAAAAAGTAGAAGGATACGATCATTTTATATATAAGAGGAATGAAGGGAAAAATTTCATATCTCACTTCTAAAAACGGGTGTATGATTTGGTCTCATTATTAATCAAATCATGCACTAATCGTTTATCATAACATCCCAAATGGCACACATCCTCACATGGTTAGACCAAACTTGTGTATCTCATGCATGACTACTATCCAAAGGCCCCCCATTATACATATATGAATATGGTTAGGATATAATGTTCAAAAAACATTTGAGGTAGACTTGAATTTTATTGAATGTTTCTCATGGCCATGCATCTCCACTCACATGGTTAAAAAATCGATTCACCTATTGGGTAAAGAAAATTTACCTACACATTTAGTAGTAACCATGTGATAACAATGGTAGTATTTATATTCCTCACAAAATATGAATCGTAGGGCTTAGAATAAGGTCTAAAACCACCAAATAATTTTGTAATACTTTAAGAAAATTCATTAGAAAAAAATGAGATTTAAACTGATGTTTGAAGGATATTTACCACTAATAAAAACTGGGATATTATATCCTACACTCCTTAAAAAAACTATTCCCTGATTTTACCCTACGATATTAGTCAAGAACCATCTGAAAACAGTTTCGACCACTGGTCATACCTACCAAACTCCCACTACGAGGTTACATTATGTACACGTACATGCATCTATATCACCCAAACCAGAGGAACTGAACTGCAAAGAAAATAATTCATGCTCTAATCAATAATCTGAAATTGGTACTCCTCAAAAAAATTATCAACCTCCAATTCAACTTTTTCAAGATAAAATATGTGATATGGTTCTAAATAAAATAAAATGATTATGAAACGTCAAAATTTTCATTTATAGTCATTTATTTATTAGGGAGTTCTATAGATAAGTCATATTTTGACCATCTCTATAATATCTAAGGGCTGGATGAATCATGAAGGTAGATTACCTTACAACCTAATATGTCAGTGCCCCAGTCTCGTAAAAACACATAGGAAGACTTGATCCGCACACTAATACTATAGAGGTCAGTGATGATGATTAGAACAATAACTCTAACTCATATGAGTTGTAACTATACATTTTCATATTTTATGTTTCTGTATTGAATTATCCTAAATGAGATGTGGTACCGATAGTGCTTCCTCAGCAACCTCTAGCAGCACAGAGATGAACAACAATGTGTACTATATAAGGACTCATAAAAATCAATCTGAATCATATCATAGAAACTATTATTATATCAAAACCTTATTAGAGCCATGTATTTCTCCGAAAAACATTTAAAATCAAGGAATAATTCCCTATGCCTACACAACAACATATGTATATTATCCTTGGATTGACGATCAGTCTGAGGGTGATAGTCTGTTATTAGAAACACCAGTAAACCAAAATCATTATATAACCCTTACCAAAAATAAGAATAGAACTAAAAATTATTGTCTTACTTGATAATACATGAAACACCATGAAGGCATATAATATCTTGGATGAATATTTCTCTATGTTCCTCATTGTGGAAGGTTTCTTGAACATGTATGAAATTAATAGACTTCATCAACCTATCTATGATTACCCATATTGTGGTACTTCTTCTAGTTGAATTCATTTTGTTCAGAAAAAAATCCATTATACCACCATCCCATTTCCACTTGGGAATGTGTATGGTATGTAAAATCCTTATGGGTACTGATGTTCCTCCATCAATTTATTATTGGTTGAATACTGTGAAACATAACATATGATCTGCCTTTTCATCATTGACCACCAATACAAGATGTGTAATCCATGATACATCAAGTTATGTCTGGGATGAACATCCAATTTGAAATAATGATATTCTCATATAAATTCAACTCAAATTTCTATAGAAACCCATAAATTCCAATGAATATTCAAGATATCTTCTTTATCGATAACACAAATAGGTAGTGGGTCCATACATGAAACACTTTCCCTTAGGAAAATCCATCAGTATCATAAATCTATTTCATCATAATTTGGCCAAAATTTAATAATTCACTGATATAGCTACAAAAAATTGATTATTGTGACACTCCAGAATCACCATATGCATCTAAAAAAATAGATCCATTAACTTCCATTCACTAATTTATTTCTAAACCCTGTGTGTATAAGTCTTATATCATAGATCATAAGCCAACACATTCCCTTTCCAAGGAATATAATAAATCTAAAAATCTAATGAATAACCTTATTCAACCCATTTTTGATGTCTAATGTTCATGTAATGCTATATGAAAATGTATTCCAGGCTCTTTTGTTCTGTATAAACCAAAAATTGTTCACTTATTAAGTAGTTTCTCTAGAAATTTAAGGCATAAAAGCATATACTAACTTGAGTTCAAGTGTTGGGTGATTCTTCTCATGAGTCCTTAATTGGAGAGACTCTTACACTAAAACTCCTCCACCACATGTCAAAAATTTTCCCATACCGATGAGTGATGCATTAGAATAAAATTTATAAATTCTTCGAAGCTCTAGAAGATTCAAGTTTGGTGATGAGGTTAACCTTCCTTTAAACCCCAGAAAGTCCTCATAAATCTATAGTCACGTGAATTGATGGTCTTATTGGTAAAGCATGTAATAGATCATTATGGAATGATAAATTATGAATAAAACCCTAATAGTATACATTTATCTCTAATAATATTTAGATATCAATTATTCTCTTAGGAGGATTCCATGAAATAGAGGCTTTCACCTTCTCTGAATCTTCTTATACCCATGATTTTAATATAATGTGACCCAAGAACTGGAATTTTCTCTTTAGAATTGATATTTTGTGATATTTTCATAAATTATATTATCACTTATTGAATTCAATACAATTTCAATGTTTTTTCATGATTTTATTATGTATGATAATGGACCAAGATATCATCCACCAAAACGACCAAAATGGAGTCCATGTATGGGTGAAAAACCAAATTCATCAAGGCCAAAAACATTTGTGGTGTGTTATTTTGGGAAAATGACATTAATAGATAATAATAAAGGCTATATCTACATAGAAAATATGTACATGAAATCTATGAGTGTATAACGTGCATTTGATGATACCCAGATCCTAAATTAATGTTTGAGAGAATATAAACTCCTCGGATGTGATCAAAGTGATAATAAATTCTAGGTAGTGGATAATAATTCTTAATTGTAATATGTTTTAGAAATAGAAAATCTATAAAAACTCTAAGGGTATAATCCACCTTCTGAGTGAAAAAGGACAGGTGGACCCCATGGTGAAATATTGGGTCGAATAATTCCATTAGCTTCTAGGTCAACTATTTGTCTCCAAATTTCCTAAATCTAAGTAAGATCCATCCTAAAAAAGGGATAAATACTTGAGATTATCATGGAATAAGATCAATACTGAACACTACATCTCTCATAGGAGGATTTCCACAACATCCATCAAGAAATATATCCCTAAAATGTTCCCCCAAAAGAGATAAAACAGTTCTATGTACCCACTAATCATCAAGAAAATCCTTGGGATCTTGGATAAAACTCCACCCATACCAAGATGACCAGATCAATCTCAACATACCTAGTCATACCATTGTCCTTTGTGAATTTGATTACCACCCTCTATTGATAAGACGGAAACCCTGTCGTGATAAAAATCAACATTGGATTGATATGGGATCAACTAGTCCATCAAATAAATTAAATCAAACCCTTCCATATTGTGTGAAAAAAGGTTCCATACAAAACTATAACTTCTTATATCAAGGGGAAACTCCTTTTATCAGCTTATACTCTCCTATCATATTCTTAGTGTAGTTTGAAGAGTCATAAATCTATATAAATACTTAATTTTGAGTCTATGGCCATCTACAATATCCAAAAACATGAATGAGTGTGAATCACTAGTGTCAAATAAAAAATAACCTAATGTCAAGGATACAAAAATCATAGCATGAAATGTAGATGGACCCACACACTTCTCCTAGGTTTATGGTTTTACAAAATGTATCTACCCTGATTCAAGAACCTGATGTACAATCTGGCTTCCCTTAACCTGTTTTCTCTGATGGAATTGCAAATCATATGGTTGGAATTTTCAACCACAACCCCCACATCAACCCGATTGGCCAATGGTACTCTATCTCCTTATCTATCAAGGAGCTATTGATCCTGATCTTGAGCATAGAGTCAGTGAAGATCCACTTCCACTAGGTACTAAAGAAAATATTCTACAACAATACTGAAGATGACCCATTCTTCTAAAAACATGACACTCAATCTAGTCCCATTCACCCTTATGATCCATTAGACCTAACCTTCCACACTAATGGATTACCACCCTACTACTAGTGTATAAATTCTATTTTCCACTTCCTTGATCTAAAATCTCAAATATATGCCTCCTCCCACGGGATAAACCACTTCCATTTCTAGGTGCTAAAATGTAGTTCCCCACAAATTTATCTTCCCCTAGGTTATACTCATAGATGATCTATTATTTTACTATCCTATACACTATCATTGGATGGAATATGTTAACCTTACCATGGATGGAATGCCTAATTCCATACTTGAATAACCTAGTTCTATAAATATCATCACCATATAGAGTAGTAATGGAATGTTGGAACTCTGTGGAATGCATGGAGTATTCTATAATGGATAGAGTATCTTACTCTAAATTCATAAAATCTACATATCAATCAGATCTCAGTATATTTGGGAAAAATTAATCACAAAACTTAGATGGGAAATACCATTTGAATATACCATGGTATTGATCTGCCTAAGAAAAAACATCCATTTATTATTTGGAAGAACCCCGAATCATGTAAGAATGAATATTTACTCTCTATTCACAAGTAATGTCTGACTTATCATAGATCAATAACATATCCTATAGAACGGACTCAATAGTCGAGGGTCCACCATTCCTTGAGAAATTAAGAGGTTACAACAGTTTTAACTCACTAGTCAAATCTAACATAAAGAGTACGGGTTGTGGCATAGACTACGTGGATTACACGAACTGTAATACACCCTATATAAACTAAGAATCAATGCCCATATCTAGTATAAAATGAGGTTTCCAGGGTGGACCTATAGGTGGTAATACTGGGGATCCCAGTTCCACCACCTTTGGAGAATGTTCATGTTCACCCTCATCGAGTTTGACTTGAGTCCATCATGGGGTAATATATCTACAATGAAAATCACATGCCTCAATATAAGATTCAATTAGTTATGATATTACAATTGAACACAACAAACACTCCCAAATACTAACTTCTATGTTCATTTTTGAGTCAAATTTCTTTGTTTTACAATATATGTTCTAGTATATGGAGTTTCAATTTTATGTTATAGAGTAAAAAATCTCTATGTGAAAATTGGCATCCCCATGTTGCTAAAAAGATTTCCTTTAATAATTTTAAATTAAAAATTTAATACTCATATGTAAATATATATACCATTTTCTATTTAAATGAGTTACAATTTACATATTGTAAAGATGTAATATTAATAAGTTACAATTGTAATGTCTTGTAATAGAAATGAACATTTTAAATTAAATATCAAAATGTAACTACTATACATATGATGGACTAATTATATTGATCACCACTACCAATTTTTAGAGACTCAAACTAAGAAAATTACAATTAGGACCCATTTTATCACAACAAACTAAAGAGAATTAGTTTATGTAGACATGATTGATGATTTAACAATAAAAAATGTCTTAAATAACGTGTAACCATAAATAATAGTCGGAAAAAACATCCTAGGTTGATGTAGAAACATTAAGTGACCAGTGTACCATTTATTCTAAGAGAAATTGAAATCATATATATATATCAATCCATTCACACATTACTACCACATGAATTATTTAAAATACATGAATTGAGAAACACTTATGGAATGGAATATGCATGACATATGAATCTCTAAGTGTTTATGTTGATTAATTTACTAATTCTCTCATTCCATACTAGCCCAAGGGTAAAAAAAATTAAGAAAACAATATCACAAATCAAGTGTGTCACTAAATAGTGAAATTAGTTCAACTATAACATGTGAAACTCAGAACAACATGTACCATCCCTATAAAGATATATTTTCACTGTACATGGGTAAGATATTCCATAGAACAGTCTAATTACCAAATTCCAACACCTCATAGTATCTCTTCTACAAAAGTAAAACAGAAAGACAAGGAAAATAATATTCTATGCTACCAAATTAATATATCCTGAATTGGATTCAACCCAAAAGATAGTGAATTAATTTTTCCACATGGCCTCGTGCACACCTCCTCTTATGTAAGAGGGTGTCGACTAACATTGAGTGTATAAGGTTCTACAGTAAGGAAGTTATACCCTCCTTATTAGAGTGGAGCATAATGTTAATAATAAATAAATATGAATTATTTAAATGAATGATAAGGTAGAAATTAAATATAAATTCTTGATAATGATAATAACACTAAAAAATAAATAGTGTAATATACAAAAAGATAATGTCATGATTATTATAGTAGTTGGGGGAAAGGAAAAATAGGGAAACATTCATTCATAAAAAATTCTATAAAAAAATTCACCAATAAACCTAAAAAAATATCCTATATCATCATTATAACTAGATCTATCTTCTATTTTAATACTCTATCCTAGAATAGAATAATGAAGATTCCATATTTGGTCACTTCCCTTTGTCCATACATGTATCCAAGAAGCAATTTTTGGGTACCATTTGGCATCCCAAACAGGGTGTGTAAAAAATTTAGTAGGCCACCGACAATGGTATATAATACTATCTAGTCAATGAATATAAAATGAATAGTTGGAAGATATGTTAGTAAATGAAGGTACAAAATAAATAGAAAACTCATTCAGCTCAAGATCCAAGGGGATTCCCATATGGATCTACCTACATTAGCCTAATTCGGAATTTCTCTCATTTTTTCATCTTGTATATATGTGTATATATATGTGTAAGATAGGACCCAAGAGATATAGCCATGTAATCCATGTATAACCTCATAAGAGTAATTCCAAGAACATAGAAGATCAAACCAACTTACAACAATCAATGGTGATTTTGGAAACAAGGGGATGAGTGTAATATAGGTTTCAACAGTTGGAATTTAAATTTAATAACTACAACCCCACCAATCCCTTAGAATAATTCTCAAGTATACTTGGTGTAGACTTTACTGGATCTTAATAAGATTATCTAAAGTGGTCCATATCTAAAGACATCAAGTCGAATCTAAGGAGATACTCTAAGGAATTCTAATTTCCACATAATGTAATATTTTAATCCATGGTTCTTTATTTTGGTATTAAAAAATATAAAGTAATTACCAAATCATAGAGGGGTTTCAATTATTGTAAAATGAATCCGTGAATCGAGTGGCATCCTCTAGGTAGTAAAGGTAGTCCATGGTGGGGGAATAAATAAATTTCCAATGTAAGGCCATCCTATAACATAATATAAATGAAATAAATAAATTTTTAAGAATGTTTAAAATTTTATTTAATCTTACTTATTCATGGTAATTATCATCAATTTAACAAGATTCATGTTACAGGGCCTTTCCATTCATGATTGATTCAATTCATTTAACATTTCAATTAAGTCACATTACTCATTTAAATCGTATTTGAAATTGAAAACCCACCATAGGAGGTGGTTTGTTTATATAGGAATGGTAAAAGTGTCAAGGTAACACATACATACATAAAAACATCTTAATGGGTTGTTTGAGTTGAGTTCATCGACCTTTGAAAATTTCATGGTTTTAATGGAAATATCTTGGCCAAAATCTAACAATTTAATTTTAGAATTACACATTATTAAGGAAATGTGTTTAATGTATTTTTTGAGGCATAATGAACCATGTTATAAATTACAAGAATTTTATGGTAACACACTATACCACCTAAATTACTTCATTAGATCACTCCATATCCAATCTCATCCTTAGATTTGGGTTGGAATGTGGGAAAATTAATAACCAGACAAACCCACTAAAAATAGGGGATATTATCTCTCTTGGAAATAGTATTACCAATGGTTAGGATAATGAGTAATAGAAGTAATAAGATATATAATATTATCATGGAAGATCTAACGAGACCAAAAATTATAGAATTAGATCTCAAATGAAGACGATACACCAAATATTTTGTTATGGAAAGGGGGGGTACTCATATGTGTGGTCTACTATGAAAATGGATAAAGAGAATAGGGTTTTAGTTTTAATAGGAATGAGGGTAGAATATTCATTTAACCCTTTTAAAAATTTGTTCATTGTTCAGGCATGCAGTTAGACTAACCATATTCTAATCTTTCACTATCATTTCACAAATAAAACAAGGATTCACATGTCTTGGCATAAATTTTGAGTAACCATGGACAACCCATGCGAAGCTACTGTTCAAATGATCCCCCATGCCAAACAAAGCACATGGTTAGAAGAAACCGTCTGAAATCAATGTGAGTTACATATCCAATTTATTATATAGTCTTTAATGACCATGTTTACTCTCTATAATGTTTTAAAAAACCATGCTCAACCTCATTGGGATACATGGTTGATCTTTACAGTTTGTACTAACCATGAGACAAACATTACCCTCTTAATATTCCTCCCCAAATATGAAAATATGGGAACGTTAAAAGTCTAAACACCCCCAAATCAGTCTTTAACCCCTTACATACTTTTATTAGGAAAAAATAGAAAAACTTATGTTTGAAGGATATGTACTTATAAAACATACATGATCTTACAAATACAACAGATGATGTGTGAAATAACTAAAATGTTTTCTAAATTTCTCTAAGTACTAGATTAAACGAAAGATTACTGGATTTACCACAAGAAGTTTTTGAATAACTATACGAATATATATGGAACTCATAATAATTTGAAAAAGAATAATAGTGATCACATGTCCTATTAAATAAACTACGTGATTGATTGATTGATTGTAGTGGAAATTTATCACTTCTCAAGAGACCACAAGCCTAAATAAAGTGATTATGTGATATATCCAATATTTCAATAAAACAAATAATCATAGTGAATTTATGATCTTAAAAATCTTCTAGAAGGTATAATCAAGTGATTGTATGATAGAGTTTCAGCTTTTTAAAAGTACTGAAGTGACCATTTGATGACTTAAAGCGAATGCGATTTCATGTGAAGCGACAACATTTTAAATTGATCAACTACAAGACATGTTAAGGGAATATACTAAAGTTTATTACCACATTTTTAATCGACAATAATGAATAAATCTAATGTGGAATTATTAAATCAACCCTGAATAACTGGAATTATATTTTAATAATAAATATTAATAAACTTATGTGAATAATTAAATACTAAAATAGATCATTTTATACTCCCAAATTTCATACTGAATTTGAGGAACTATAATTATTAACCTTTAATAGGCATTCAAAATAATATTATCTATATTTAAATGAATACTAAAATCATGGAAAACCTATAGAAAATTTATCATGAAAATAAGAAAACATGTCCTTCTACTCTATTTCATAAAATATTGAGACTATTATTTTAGATATGATTCATTGTAAGATATGATAAGATCATTTATAGTCATTACATATACTCACATAATTGAAGGATTTCTTTAGGAAGATGAGAATACCCTTATAAACAACTGGAAATAGATCTATACAAACATTCAATCGAACGTAATGTCTATATATTTTTCCATTTTTATATTATTTTTTAATTGTGATTATTTATTTTGTATATTTTTTATGGTTTTACTTCTATAAAACATTGTTCAAATCTCTAATAATTTTTAATTCCCACCAAATGAGCATCATAAAATCCAAAAAAATGAATAAATACCTAAATATGTGTATTATTCCCCCCCAAAAAATGAATGTCAAAAGTTGGCAGGAAAAGACTCACGAATCACATAAAACCCTTAGAGACACATGGAAACATGATTGATAGAGGTTCATAGAAAAAACAACACATGATGCATGGCCTATAGAGAATCCCATAAATTCCCTTTGGCATGTCCTATTTTTCATTTGGAATGCACCCCAGAAACTCATTGATCATGAATTAGCTATCATGAGAGAACCTCCGAAGATACAAGAATTTTCAATCGGTGGAATCCGGAAAAACCATATGAAAGACCTTATAAAATAAAATAAAATAAAAATATCCAAATTTTGGAATGCCTTTATGGTTATAAAATTCACATGTCACGTCATCGATGGGAAGAATTATTGTCCTTGACAACATTAATAAAACTATTTATATCCATATAATTTGAATAATAAACAATGGAATTAAATTGGAGCAATTTGGGAGACTTTTCCAGTCATAAAACGTTAAGAAGCACACCCTAGGAGATTCCAATGACACTTGAAGACCAATATTGACATGTCTGCTTCATATAGAAAAATATAGTTTACATTTTATTCTCATCGTGTGAAGGGACATTGATATGTCATTGCAACCTCATTCCCCCTTTCTCTTCATAGGAAAAAACTGATTGAATTTCCCATCAAATTATTTCACATCTCTATTGGACCTTTTATTGGTCACGCGACTTATCACTAATAGGTAGAGTGATTGTCTTCGAGAAAAGTCATACATCCTTATGAGAACCCAAACCTTTATGAAATAAACTACGAAAACAAAAAGGAAAAATAAGGTGCATATAGTGGTTTTAAAACTCATGTGTCATACCTAGGCTATCTATAGCATGGTCTCACAAGACCCTTTGAAATTTCAAATTGATTTTGCAAAGGTACCGTAGAAAGGAATATTTTCCACAAAAAATATCCTGAATAAGGATTCAATGAATATGTGAAAGCCTTTTAGAAATAACATTAATCTACTAAAATACATTATTCGTGTTGGAATGATATTATGTAAGACCCTTGACATGTCAATATGATTCAGGAAGACTCCATTAATTGGAAATAATCTGATAATGGAGGTGTAAACAAGATAATCTCTCAATCACTGAAAATTATGTGACGCCCCTATAATGAATTCAGTAAAAACTCACAGAATACATGATTCCAAATTCCTACACCAAATAGAGCATATATTCTTGTGATACATTTCACAAAAAGAAGCTATTTACTGGGGTGGAGAGGCTTATAAACCCCTCTACCCAACATGAAAATACACAAATACCTTCATAGTGTTGATAAGAGATCCTTGGAATGTCACACCATCATTAAATTATATTTCATAGAGTGGATGATCTTACAACTGGGATGTTTTTCATTGGGTAAGATCCAGTGAACAACAAGAGTGATCACAAGGAATGCATAATCACTATGCATGATAACTAAATATCTTGCGATGGACTTATGGAAGGACACACAATGAACATTCACATATCTTATAGATCAATTGAAAATTAAAATGATCTTGCTCTTAATAATTCTATGAAATTTCCAATAAAATGATGGAATAAGGATTAATGATGGGAGAATTATGAAAAGAACATATCCACCGATCCTCATGCGCTCCACAAGAAAAACCCATGAAATGTCCTAGCACCAAAACATGTCACCTTGATCTCATGATGCTCTATTAGTATACTATTTTGATCATGCATAGTCCTATGAATGTGTGAAAGAAGGATGCATGGAATCCCACGATAATTCTACCCACGTCTCATGAAGCCCTCTGGTCTCACCATCCAAACCTTATAGTGTACTTCATAATAGTTTCTCGACTCATATTACGACACCAACACATGTTTTATGTGTCTCTTGATAGACCCTAGGCATGTCAACTAGCTCCCATGACACCCTCTTGGCATGCCATCCATATCTCATGATGAATTGAAAACATTTTCTCTTAGATCATGTGTCACCCTCTAGAAAAGTCTCATTAACTCTAATGACACCCTTTAATCATGTCAACAAGTATTCATGATGACATCGTGGCATCTCATCTAAATCATGAGATTCCCTACAAGCATGTCAGCTAGGATTATGCGATGGATTCTAAGATTTTTCAGTTAGGTATCACGTTTTCCTCTATAAAAGACAACCTTGATCATTTTATGACCCTCAAACATGCCATTAAATATGTGAAAAAATCCATTGGACAATCCAACTGGAACATGTGATTGTCTTTGGAAATGTCTTTAGTATAACTAGACTTGTCCAGACAACCTATGACATGTCAATCATGTAACATCCCATGTAAATAAAGAATAATAAGTTTTTATAATTATTAATATTTGCGAATTAAATATTAATTTTACATTAAAGGGGTTTCTATGTTCGATGGCATACCCGATATGCAGCAATAGGTTTCTTTGAAATCTTATGTTGCACAATAGTAATACAATATTATTTTTTTATATGGTAGTTAATGCCTAGTAATTATATTGGAGAGAACGAATAGAACTAACTAAAATATTATTATACATGTTTTTTAAATGTTTTTACATTTATCCAATAATAGTTAGGGGCTTAAAATGTGAATGAATCCAACTTTAAGCAAAAATACTCTAATATTTTTAAAAAGTTCGATTTACAGCCTTTTGATGGTGAACCCTTTTTAAATAAATTTATTTCACTTTTATATGTTATATTAAAAAAATAAATTATTATTTATAATCACAACTTCAAAATATAATTAGGATGAAATTTTTGTATTTTTTTGAAAAAGTTCATTTTTTAATGAATTGTGAAAATTAATTTTTTTTCAAAACTACCTTATAATATAATTTATTTATATGGTTATATTATATTTTTAATTGGTTTTAAAGTTTAATTTGAATATATTTTAAACATTTAATCTAATTTTTATCATTAGAGGCAGTTTCACTTTGAAATTGGACGTAAACAAAGGTAAATCATTTGATAGTTGTTTCTTAAAAACACGCTTTATTGTTTTGATAGTGGGAATTAATTTTAAATTACATTATTCCACTTCTATATTTTGAATATGTAAAAATGGATTCAATATTTTTAATCAGGTGGTCCAAATTTTATAAATAGGTATCTTTTATTTTTAGACATTATTAATATTTACTTCAGTAAATATTTTATTTACCACAGTTAATTGGTAAATATAATAATTAGGGGTAAAAAATAATATTATAATAATATTAAATTACCTTAACATGTGTTTTAATCTTATTGGTTGATAAATATCTGACCATGGGCATCCTTGGGTTGATTTTGGGATCACATGGTGCCACATGGGAGTGATTATGACACTTTATTTTAATTAACATAATGAAAAAACCAAAATGACATATTCAAATACATTTTAGTAAATCAATTTTTTTACTTCATGTTATATATGTTATCTCTTAGAATAAAAATATTAATTTGAAATCTAAAATAATTTACTACATCATGGTATTTTTTTTATAATTTTTAGACATCAAGTAAATTAAATTATACATGACACATTAATGATGCAGTGTTTACCTCATTAATAAATGATTTAAATAAATAATATTATAGAGATTAAAATAATATCCAAAACCTATCCAATTATTATTGGATGATTTTATTTCTACAATGAGTCATCTTATATTTGACTTTAATGTGTTTGTTAACTTTAGAATCCTGAAATCATCATATAATAGAATAATATTTTCACACATTCCTAAAGAGCCCCTCCTCCCGCTTATAAAAAGCCCTCTTCTCTAACCCATTACTCACACCTATCAAGCCCCTTGTCTCATCGAAATTCTGACCAATTAATATACCTATATCTCTCTCTTCCTCCTAGAAGCCTTTCTATACGTAGTAGGAAATTTAAGTAAACATATTTGTTCAATCCAAAAGGAGATATCTGATTTGAAGGTAATGTCTTCTCCTAAGTTCTGTTGTATTATTTTCCATTTCCAAACACCTAAAATATTATTATTTCATTGTTTTATAAAAAACTATTATCTTCAATATAATAGGTTTCTTTTATGATAATGATTCAAACAACACTTACATACCCTTCCATTTAATGTGTAAAAAACATAATGTTTCAGTGGATGACGAACTAACACCTCATGAAATGATGATTGTTCAATTTTACCATTCCACCTCTTATGGTGGCCATTAATATGGAAGTATATTTAGGTGTGATATATATTATATTTATATTATTTCTATTATTCTGTAATTTTCAATTATAGAATATCTTTTTGGTTTCAATACTGGGTAAATATGATGATCTCATTTGAGAAAGTGTGAACTACCGCCCCCTCAATGTGATATGACTCATTAATGTCATATGTGGGATGTATAAAGGTTAGATTTAATGATATTATTTATGATATTATACTGGAATTATAATATACATATTTATCATTATGTTTTAATTCAATTAAATTAATAAATTGAAATCAAAGTAGCGTTCATGTGTACGTACGACTTACCGTCTCCATGAACGGTGCATTTCATTTCATACCTTCAAATGTTTTGTACAGTTATAAATACTTATATATAACAAATATATAAGATATATTTGATATCTAAATCATTAATATCATTCTGGAGAAAATGAGATTTTTTCTACATAGAAAACATGTAAATATAAGAAGTTCATTTTTGACTCAAGTACCAAATATCGACAAAACCACTGTTATTAACATAAATAATTTCATAATGATTATTACATGGTAATTTGTAATATAAAAGGAATAATAAACATTAAAAAAATTTAATCAAGTAGAAATTAACTTTGGTTTATTATTCAGGATATTAAGGAATGAACGAGTCATGTCGGACACAAGGTAAGGGACTTTGTATCAATCTCTTTTCATTGAGGCATATTTTGTTTTAATACACGAAATTATTTTAAACACTATATAAACACATTTGAATTTTCATTTAATTCAAAGGGAATATTTTTCTATGAATCTTTTTACTAAACGACAAAAATAATGTTTCTTTTTAACGTAATCAGTGACAATGACTATTCCATCGTCGCGAGTATTATTTGATATTTGTCTTCCTTAACAAGACATAGTGTTTTTTTAAAGGAAAATAAATACTATATACCATTTTTCTATAGTTTGGTATTGAAAATGTTTTTGATAAAGAATTTATTATTTTAATATCTTGAAATTATATATTTTGATTGAAATGTTGAAATGTTATCTTTCTATTATTATTTTTTTATGTGTTATGGTTCTTGGGAATTGTTTATATATACGGGTGGTTCTATGATAATCATAGGGCGAGTGAGCCTGAGATAGATCTCCAATACATTGGGTAACGTGACAGAGGTACAGGTGAATGTTTCCTATAAGAGATTTAGGGAATATACTATTATGGGTATTCCTACGTAACTCCCTATGTATCTGTGATAGCTACAATGTAAGTATGATATGGATTCCACAAGTTACCTTCATGATTTATGATTTCAATGTGTTATTCATAAATATTATGATTTCATGGGGTATGTTAAAGAGCTTATGTTATGTATGTATTGATGAAATAATGTTTTCTTTCTTTGTTTTATAACCCTTACTAAGATTTTTATGCTCATCCCATGTTTCGAAATGTTTTTCACTCGAGTTAAAGATGAATAGGGTCAAGGATGGGATCAAGGAAAAGTCATGTTATCTAGAACATAGAACTGGACATGATTTTTTTTCAAGAGTTTTTATTTTATGAAAAAATGGAAACTATGTAGAAGTGTCTACTTTGTAATTTTTGAGATGTAATGTAATAGTTATGGCCTAACTCTCTAAAAAACTAAAATTGAAAAGATCCTCAATGTGAATTATTCATTCTATTCAATATTTTTTAATATTTTATGGCTAGGACCTTATAGATGGTATCAGAGGTTGGGTTAGATAACATTAAAAGTTAGAATATTATTAAATTAATTTCCATAAATTAATTTATGGTATTATTGAAATGATATAGAATTTACAGATTACAATATTGCTTCACCTAAGATATTTCTTTGTTTAGAATGGTTTTTCGCAGAGGAAACAAGGCAGCTGTGATGGGACGACATCATGAGGAAGAAAACCTTCTAAATCATTAACCTGAGATGTTTAGAATCTAAACTGAACAATTTGTAGTAGTGATGGCACAATTGAATCAGGATATAAATTGTGGTGGTATCCATGCACGAGATCAGCCAGATCAATAGCAGAGGAATATGTCTGTAGTGGATCATTTCCTGAGTCAAAATCCTCCATAATTTAGAGGATCATCTGACCTTGTGAAAGATTAAGGGTGGATTAAAGCATTGGAGAAGATCTTTGAGGTCATGGGGTGTTCATAACCTCAAAAGGTTAGCCTCACTATTTACCATTTTGAAGGTGAAGCTAATCAGTGGTGGTCGATGGTGAAAAATATTAGGTAAATTGAGGAGATTGATTCTCTTGATTGGGAATAATTCAATGGTATGTTTCTTGATAAATATTTTCCTAAGGTGGTTCGTCTAAGGATGGAAAAACAATTCCTTGAATTGAGACAAGAGGATGACTCAGTGGCTGGTTATAAAGAAAATTCACTCGACTGGAAATGTATGCTCCAAATTTCATAAGAGATATTGATAGTAAATCAACAATTTGTACTCCAGATTAAATCCAAAGTATCGAAGGGATTTATCTTCTCATGAGTTGAAAAGTTTCGAAAAATATTTTTGATGTGTAGAGAATGTGGAAATGGAGTTTGTCGAAGATCAGGTGTTCTATGAAAAACAACAAAATTTGAGGTCAAGGTGGCAGGTGAAGGAGAAGAACTCTTTAAAAAAGTATGATGGTAAGAAACTGATGTATAGAGTATGAGAAAATTGTGGTAAAATGCATGCTGGGGAATGTCTTCAGAATTTTGGTAAGTGCTACCAATGTGGTAAAATGGGACATAAAACTCATAATTTCTTTGAGAAATATCAAGGTAATGATAAGATAAAATATTATTTACATTCAATAAATGTTTTTAGTGCAATTAAATGGGTCATTATGAAAATGGGTGTCCAATAAAGAACTCATCAGTGAGAACGAAGTCAGATTACATGTATAAAGGTGTGGTGAAATCCTTTTCAACTACTTCAACATATGTTTGTCCATCGAATGAAGTAGTATTAGGTACATTGTTTCATTGTTCAGATTATACCAATGTGTTGTTTGATTCTGGGTCTACACATTCGTTCATTTCTGATTAGATTTCTAGTAAATTTGGAATTCTATTTCAAGATATGAATCTTGAACTTATAGTAAAAAAACTGGGGGGAAATGTTGAGACAAAAAGAAATCTTATGAACCTTCCTGTCATTGTGTGTGGAAGGGATCTACATGTAAACCTTATAGTTTTTCCTTTACCATATTTTTTATGTTATTTTTGGTATGGATTGTCTTTCTGTTAATCATTCTAAGATTGATTGCAGAGCTAAAGAGGTTTATTTTCAGAAATATTTTCAGTTTGTGTACAAGAATGATCCCATACTTTTGATAACATATTCGGAAGCTGAGAAAATATTAAAATATAGAAATGAATGTTACCTTTCACATATTTTTGAAAACAAATGAAATATTCAGATTAATGATGTACCAGTTGTAAATGAGTACCTTGATGTTTTTTCATAAGACTTGTCGGGTATTATACCTGATCAGGAAGTTGAATTTACTATTGACTTAGTTCCTGGTGCTAAAACAATTTCAAAAACCCCCTTATCAAATGGTTCAAATTTTACTTTTAGAGTTAATGAGTAAATTTCATGAGTTATTAGATAATGGTTTCATTCAACCTAGAACATCACAATGGGGTGATCCTATCTTGTTTGTTAAAAATAAATATGTTTCAATGAGAATTTTCATTGACTATAGGGCATCAAATAACATCACTTTTAAGAACCAGTAACCTTTAACTCATATCAATGATTTGTTTGATCAGCTCCAGGGAGCACAATATTTTTTGAAGATTAACTTGAGGTCGGGTTACCATCAGTTTAATGTAATAGAAGTAGACATTCTGAAGACAATGCTTCGTACTATATATAGCCATTATGAATTTGTAGTTATGCCTTTTTGGTTATCCAATGCACCTATTGTATTCATGGATATTATGAATAGTATTTTCCATGAATTTCTGGATAAGTTTACGGTTGTGTTCATTGATGATATTTTGGTTTAATCTAAAAGTAAAGATGAGCATTAAAGTCATTAAAGGGTTGTCCTACAAACCTTAATGAAAATAAACTATTTGGGAAATTGAAAAAGTGTGAGTTTTGGTTACAGTAAATTTATTTCCTTGGTCACATTGTTTCATGAAATGGTATAATTGTTGATCCTTCTAAAAAAAATTTTGTTGAAGAATGTCCAAGAAACACAAATATAACCATGATCCGTAGTTTTCTTGGTTTGTAATGTTATTATCAAAGGTTTATTGAGAATTTTTTATTGTCATCTAGCTCACTGACTATGTTATCTCGAATAGGTGATAAGTTCATTTGGAAAAAATAATGTAATGATTGTTTTCACGAATTGAAAAGAAGATTGGTGAATCATCTAGTTTTGGCACTACCTTACAGAAATGATGAGTTTTTTATTTACATTGATGCTTCATAGAAAGGAATTGTTTGTGTCCTTATGCAGAATGATCAGGTAATTGCTTATGCTTCACGTCATTTGAAACCTCATTAGTTAAATTACCCTACACATGATTTGAATTATCTACTGTTGTTTTTGCTTTAAAAAATTGGGGGCATTATTTGTTTGGAGTAAAATTTTAAATATATACTGACCAAAAAGGTTTAAAGTATATATTCAATCAGAAAGAGTTGAACATGAGACAAAGGAGATGTTTGGAATAAATCAAGGATTATGAGTACAGGATTCATTATCATCTAGGAAAAGAAAATAATGTGGCTGATGCTTTTAGTCGAAAAAGTAAAGCTTCCTTAACTATTCTAAATTTAGAAAAAGATCCTTTCATTTTTTATTTTATGATCTTTTGGCATAGAAGTTGTTAGTGCATGAAATAATTCTACTTTGTTTAAGGTGTCAGTGAGATCATCTCTATCAGAAAGAATTATTCAAGTGCAGAAGGAATCTAGTGAGTTGGGAAAAAGGTAGAGTTGGTTCAGAAGGGTAAGTTTCCTGAATTTAGTATTGATAATGATTGTTTTTTGAGATTTTTAAAGAGATTATGTGTGCCTTGTGATTCATAGTTGAAGAATGATTTGTTAAGTAAATCTCATAGTTCCCCGTTTTCAGTTCATCCTTTCATTACTAAGATGTATATAGATCTTCGAGGGTATTACTGGTGGGATAGAATTAAAAGAGATATTGCTAATTTTATATTGAAGTGTTTGACCTGCCAGCAGGTTAAAGCAGAGTGGCAGTTACCGAAAGGGATGCTTCAGTCTTTATCGATACTAGAGTACAAATGGGAAAATATATCCATGGACTTCATCATGAGATTACAAAGACATATTGAGGTAATAATGCAATCTGGGTTATTGTAGATCGATTTACTAAATCTTCTCAAATTCTTCCAATTCAAGATACATTGTCTCTAGAACAACTTTCTCGGTTGTATGTAAGAGAGATTGTCAGGTTGCATGAAGTGTCCCTATCCATTTTATCTGATCATGATTCAAGGATTACATCCATCATTTGTAAAAGATTTCAGAAGTCATTGGGTGCTGAATAAAATTTTTGTACAGATTTTCATCCTCAACCAGATAGCGATCATAATGAACAATTCAGCACTTAGAGGATATGTTACGTGCCTGTTCACTAGATTACCAGGGAATTTGGGACCAACATCTTTATTTGGGTGGTTTTTTTTATAATAACTGTGTCATTCTAGTATAAAGCTGGCTCCATTTGAGGCATTATATGGGAAGTAGTGTTGAACACCAGCTTTTGGAATGGCATAGGTAAAAGGAAGTTGATGGGACCAGAATTGGTAAAAGAGATGGAAAAAAAATCAGTTGATTTAGAAGGACGTGAGAAAAACTCAGAGAAGGCAGAAAATTGATGGGGATAACCAGAGGAAGGATATTTCTTTTGAGGTAGGTGATCATGCCTTTCTCAAAGTTTCTCCATAGAATTGTGTGATGCATTTTGGTAATAAAGGAAAGTTGAGTCCGAGTTTCGTTGGACCTTATGAGATCCTAGAGAAAGTTGGATCTGTGGCATATAGAGTGGATTTACCTATAAGTTTATCCCAGGTAAACAATGTTTTTCATGTTTTAATGTTGAGAAAGAATATGCCGGATCCATCTCATGTTTCGAACCCAGAGGTAGTTCTGTTGGAAAAGAATCTCACTTATGAGGAAAAATAAGTCCAAATTATTGACCGAAGAGAGAGTGTGTTGTGGAATAAGGTAATTCACTAGGTAATGGTTTTGTTTAAAACCCAAATAGTTGAAGATGCAATGTGAGAATCTGAAAATGCTATGAGGGATAAATAACCCAACTTATTTGATAAGTGATTAAAAATTTTGAGGACACAATTCCAAAGGGGGGAAGGATATAACATCCCATGTAAATAAAGAATAATACATTTTCAAAATTAATTATATTTGTGAATTAAATATTAATTTTACTTTAAAGGTCTTTCTATGTTTGATGGCGTACCCGATACGCATCAATGGGTTTCATTGAAATTTTATGTTGCACAATAATAATATAATAATATTATTTTATATGGTAGTTAACGCCTAGTTATTATATTAGCGGGAATAAATAGATATAACTACAATATGATTATACACATTTGTTAAATGTTCTTACATTTACCCAATAAAAGTTAGAGGCTTACGATGTGAATGATACAATTTTAAGCACAAATACTCTAATATTATTTAAAAGGTGGATTTGCCTCCTTTTGACGGTGAACCATTTTTAAATCTAGGTTTTTCACTTTTATATGTTATATTTGACAAAAAGTATTATTCTTCATAATCAGGACATCAAAATATAATATGGATGAAATTTTGGTATTTTTCTGATAAAGTCCATTTTTTAATGAATAGTGACAAATACTGTATTTTAATTCAAAATGGCCTTCTAATCTAATTAATATATATGGTTATATTATCATTTTAATTGGTTTTAAAGTGTAATTATAATATATTTTTACCATTTAATCCAATGTTGGTCATTGGATGTAGTTTCACATTGAAATTCGGCATTAACATGTGTCAATATTTTGATCGTTATTTCTTAAAAACAAGCTTTTTGTTTTAGCAATGGGAATAAATTTTAAATTAATTTCTGCCACTTCTATGTTTTTAGTTTAGAAAATTGGATTCCATATTTTGAATCATAAGGTCCAAATTGTGTGAATAGGTAACTTTTATTTTTAGACATTATGATTATTTACATTAGTAAATATTTTATTTACCATGTTTAAAAGGTAAATATGGTAATTAATGGAAAAAAATAATATTATAATAATATGAAATTACCCTAAATTGTGTATTAATATTATTTGTTGATGCATATCTGACCATGTGAATCCTTGGGTCGATTTTGGGAATGTAAGGGGCCACATGGGAGTGATAATGACACTTTATTGTAATTAACTTAATGAAAAGTCAAAAATGACATAAACAAATGTCTTTTTTTAAATAAGTTTTTTCATGTAGTTATATATGTTATCTATTATACTATTTATTTTAATTTGAAATCTAAAAATTATTCTTAAATCACAGGTTTTTTTATAACATTGAGACATCAAATAAATTAAATTATTTATAACACAATAATAATAAACTTTTTACCGCATTAAAAAATGATTTAAATAAATAAGATTATAAATATTAAAATAATATACAAAACCTATCCAATTATAATTGGATGATATTTTTTCAAGCACAAGTCATCTTATATTTTACATTAATAAGGTTTTTTTCTTTAGAAACCGAAAATCATTGTATAATAAAATAGTATTTTCACACATTCTTAAAGAGCCCCTCCTCCCCCTTATAAAAAGCCATCATCTCTAACACATTACTCACACATATCAAGCCCCTTGGCTCATCCAAACTCTTCCCAATTAAGATTCCTACATCTGTCTCTTCTTCTTATAATCCTTCCCTTAGTCATAAGGCAATTCATGTAATCCTTTAGGTTCAAACCAAAAGGAGATACCTGATTTAAAGGTAATGTCTTCTCCTAAGTTATTTTGTTTTATTTTAATTCTCAAACCCCCTAAAATATTTTTGTTCATATATTTAATGACCAAAACAGTATCCTCATCATACTAGGTTGTTCTTTTGAGAAGTATTATAACTACAATTAGACACACCTCTGTCTAATGGGTATATAACATACTGTTTCTATGGACGGCGAACTAATGCCTCACGAAATGACGATTGTTCAATTATCTCTTACCACCTCTTATGGTGTCCATTAAGATTGAACTATATTTATATTTGATATATATAATATTTATATTGTTTCAATGTTTCTTTATTTTTCATTTATATAATTCCTTTATGATTTCCATAGTGGGTAAATACGGTAATCTCATTTGAGGAAGTGCGGATTACTGCCCCCTCAATGTGATATAACTTGTTAATTCCACATGTGGGATGTATAAAGGATGGATTTAATGATATTATATATGACCTTATACTGGAATTATAACCTACTAAGGTATAATCAAGTTTTAATTCCATTAAAATATGAAATAGAAATGAATGTAGCGTTCATGCGTACATAGGACTTACAGTCTCCAAGAACGGTGCATTTCATTTCTTACCTCCAAATGTTATGTACTATTATAAATAAATATATATATTGGATATATAAGATATATATGATATCAGGATATTAATATCATTCTAGAGATAATGGAATTATTACCACATAGAAAACATGTAATTATAAGAAATTCATTTTTGACTCAAGTACCAAATATCGACAAAAGGACCATTATTAACAGAAATGATTACATAATGTTTATAACATAGTAATATGTTATATAAAAGGGATAATAAACATGAAAAATGTTCTTAATCAATAATAAATTAACTTTAGATTATTATTTTAGATATTAAAGAACTAATGAGTCATTTCAGACACAAGGCAAGTGACTTCATCTCAATCTCCTTTCATTTAGCCATATTTTGTTTTAATACACGAATTTCATTTATACACTATATAAACACCTTTGAATTTTCATTTCATTTAAAGGGAATATTTTTCTACAACATTTTTTACTAAACAACAAAAAAGAATGTTTCTTTTTAACATAAGCAGTGACAACGACCATTCTGTTGCCGCGAGTATCTTTTGATCTTTGGATTCCTAAACAAGCCATAGTGTTTTTTTAAAGGAAAATATATACTATATACCCTTTTATGTATTATTTTATAGAAACTGGTTTTCAAAAAGAATTTATTATTTCATTATCTTGAAATGATATATTGTTATTGAAATGTGGAAATGTTATCTTTCCATTATGAGTGTTTTATGTGTTACTGTTCTTGGGAATTGTTTACCTATATGGGTGGTTTCGTGATAAACCTATGGAAGGTAAGCTCGAGATAGCTCTCCAATGCACTAGGTATCATGTCAGGGGTAAACGTGAATATTTCTCCTAAGAGATTTAGAGAATATATAGTAATGGGTATTCCAATGTAACTTCCTATGTAGCTGTGATAACTACAATGTAAGTATGATATGGATGCCACAAGTTTCCTTTATGATTTGGGAATTGAACTTGTTGTCCATAAATCTTATGATTTCATGATGTATGTTAAAGAGCTTATGTTATGTATGTATTAACGAACTAATGTTTTCTTTCTTTATTTAATAACCCTTAATGAGCTTTTTATGTTCATCCTATGTTTTGAAATGTTTTTCACTATACATAAAGATGTGTAGGGTCAAGGATGGGATCAAGGGAAAGTCATGCTATCTATTACATGGAACTGGACATGAATCTTTTTCCAGGAGATTTTTTTAATGAAAAAAATGGAAACTGAGTAGATATGTCTACATTGTAATATTTGAGATGTAATGTAATAGTTATGGCCTAAACCTATAAAACTATAAACCTAAAGATATCATTAATGTGAATTATATATTTAATTCAAGATTATGTAATGTTTTAAGTTTGAGTCCATATAAATAAAGAAATAGTGGCATGTCAAGTAGACAGTTAAGCATGTTAGGCAAACAAAGAGGCCAGTTCAAATGGACATCCTTGGGCTTGATAATTTTCCACCCACGGTGTATATGCCTCAACCAGGAGGTAAACATCACTATGTAAGCCTTAATTAAGGAAACTATTATGAATTTGTCTTATTCAATTACCAGGATACATAGTATTCCTAATTCAGGCCCATGTTATATATTAAACATCAAAAGGGTAGTCCCAGTACATTAGTCCCAACATCCATATGAAATAACACTAATTATTTTTCCTCACTGGTTTCATGTATCGGGTATAGCTCAGGTGGTCATATAGAGATGAAATTATCATATCAACTAGGTGAAAATGATCTAAAATGAAAAGGGAAACCTAAGAGTGTAACCCTTGACCAATACAATAATATGATATGTATTGTATATAAAGAAACCCCAAAATATAATCCTCGACCAACTGAACTATGAGGACTCTAAATCCTTCCATAACTAGGTTATGTTGGATGTCATCCTATGGCCTAATCCCATCCTCAAATGTGAATTTACCTTAGTTCAAGTCCCACCATGTCTCCAACATTCCAACCATCAGGGCCTAATCATTCCCATGGGATTATCATACTACTTTAATCCTTAGTGTACAGAGAACCCAATTAAATTATAATTAATTTTATTCATGTCATAGCCAAGATATGTTGTAATCCTTCATGGGGACTGATCTCTATAATAATAATACCAAGGGAAGTCCCAACACATAATCACTATGTCCATATGAAATGAATCTAATAAATTTCTATCCATTATTTCTCAAACTAAGTATAGATTATGTGGGCTTAGAGAGACATAATGAAAACATCATTGGTATCATGAATATCCATTATCCAGTGAAATACAAGTATGTAATCTTGAATGAGTGGTATGATATAAATATCCACCATATAATAGTATCTACCCTGGGTTTAATCCTAAGGGTTTGATAAAACTAAGATAACTCTGATTCCTACTTTAACCAGGATACATAGGACATCTCTTCAAGAAACAAGCTTAAATATCTGATGTATATGTGACCGAACAAAATTAATCATCATGAGATGTTTAACTATTATGGTTTTAACTGAATACATGGGTTTTTATTCCTATAATAGATAGAATATCAGAAAGACTAATAATTCCTCAATCCCCTCATCAGAATAATAAAACACTCTTTGTAGAGCAAAAAAAAATTTAAGATTCCAATTATACAACATCAACATAAAAGTAGATATTCATTACTATGAAATAAATGAATAAACTCAAATATAGATATATTGATTCACTAACAACATCCCCACTTTATTTTACATAAAAATAGGCTTATTGAATAATAATTTTTTAGGGTAACCAGTACCATATCGAGATTAAGAGGAGATTATAAAAACATATCTCAAACCTATAAGTGCATCCCTGAGTAGGAAATAATTCACTTAAAAAGGGTTCGATGAGCTCAAACTCCCATTATCATAACTAATGTGTGTCCCTAAGTGTTATTCGGTCTGAAACCCCAACATACATCTTGTCTTTGGAATATAGGATTTTACATATTTATGGATGAGGGACCCACTGAGAGTTTCCATTAAGAATGATAATGGTGCCCCATCATTAATGATTTAGTGAGAAATGAACCCCTCAAAATAAACCATCTAGCCAAAATAAATCGACCTCAACAGGGTTTCTTAGTCCTCTCTTCTCCAATAAAGATATAATGGTGAATCCGACATGAATATCTCAAATAAAAAAATTATTGGGTTTCTATCTATCAGGTCATTTTATTTTAACTCTATAGGAAACAAAAATCTGACCCCAGCATGAATTTATCAAATAAGAATTTTATTAGGTTGTAATCCTTCGAGCCAATTTTTTTAACACAATATGTAGAAGAAAAATATGAACTCGATGTGAATCTCTCAAATCATATGTAACTGGGGTTCCCAAGAAATATGTCCATCCTTAAGTTGACAAGTCCACATGAGAATAATGGATAGATCAAGAATAAAAAGAAAAATATTTTCAACCATGCTTATCAGATTGATCACATCATGCCTACAATATAGAAATAATCAGTGAACTTGTTCCATGTTGTATATAAGAAATAAGATACTTCTCTCAATAATAGCATCCCAGTCTGAGATAATGTCATTATCCAATGACCATTATAGAAGATCAGTTGGGGATGCAACACCCATGGATCACAAAATGATATCCCCGGCCCAACATCTTTAACTTCAGGTGGCAAACAAAATTGTCCATAAATACCATCAACAGGGTCAATCCTGACCCTTGAAGCTGTCCACGAGGGTCTTTTTGTATTGAAGCTGAAAATTACGCATTGTCTAGTGAATGAAATAGCTAATATAGTGGCCCTCGTTGCAACAACCAACAAATTTTGGAGTGTATCCTCAGAGTGAACCACTCACCACATTCAATATCTAATGATGGATGATCAGAGAGTCAAATATGTCTCTCTTCTTGTTTAGGAGCCACCAAGGAGGGATATTATCAAAAATCATCCCCAAAACAATCCCACTAGTATCCACCTATCACCTACATAGGGTACCACCCAACAAAGAACCACCTATGATGACCATGCATGGGTAACAAAGAAGAATCATCAGGTGATAAAGACCCTGGATATCTTGGAGTGGTCTCATATCCCCACTATCATTGACAATGTCAATAGATATAATCTGGAAGTAACTTTGGAGGAGTCTCATATCCCTTCTCACATGGAATAAGTCTGTGGGAGTATTCCAGCAATAGGCATGGGGGATGCGCATATATCTATGACCATACATGAAGTACTCCGAAATATTTCTATGGTGCAAGGAAGAAATAAGTGTGGTCATATCCCTGCTTCCATCAAATATATTTTCCAATACATAGTGGAGAGAGAAAATATTCAAGATTATATCCCTTAAAAAACTCTTCCAAAATTTCAACACAACATAGAAACAACATATAAACTTTAATGACATATTCAGTAATCAGTAAAAATGCATGGATAGCCTCATATTCCAATCCCTATAGCCATTTCATATTAATACTTTGATAATTATGAAGAATTGGTTTCTCCATAGCTTTTAAAAATTCTTTCTCCCATCCAGGCTGATTATTAGCAAATTCCGGTTATGGATGAGGCATCAGACCACGCTCATAATCCCATTTCAAGCAAGGGTCACTAGGTTATAGTGGACATATTTTCAGGATAGGTACACATGCCTATCGAAAATTTTTGGTAGTATATTCTAATATTCTAGGATCAGGCATATATCAATGTTCTGGACAGAGATCAACAAGTGAGAGGATAACATACCTCAAGCAGAACATATATTTATATCAAAGAATTCAGTGGTAATACTCAAAAGGATGAGGATCAGGCTAATATTTTTATTATGAAAGGGTCTAACCAAGTAATAATAGAACATTCATTAAGGCATGCTCATATTTCTGTTAGTCAATATTCCTGGCATAGTCTAGAAGATCATGGAAGCATGGCACATATTCCTACATTTTTTAATGAACGGCTACACTATAATCATTTTGAGGAAATGGAGGAGGATTATAATATCCTTTTTCCCATTCTATAGGTTCTTTATCATATTCCAGTGAGGAGTGACAATTCAGACTAGGCTAATATTCATGTTCTAATCGGGGATCACTGAGTGAGAGTGGTAGATTCCTACATGTAAGCTCATATTAACACCAATAAATATCAGTGGAATATTCTAAAAGCTTAGCATAGGGTTCATATTTCAATCCTAACCGAGGCACCCCAAGTGATATTAGAATATCCCATCAGACAAGCTCTTGTTCCTGTAAATAATTATAAATATCATTAGCATATTTTAGTAGCTTCTCTTTATCATGCTCGTAATTCGACAACACAAGAGGGTTATATACATTTTTTGGAAACCATTATACTACATACTCATAATCCTTAACAATTCCAAAAGGTAGGTAAGAATATTCCATCCATGACATTGAATGAGACTCATGTTCTTAATCTTCTCAATGTCAGTTTACCTATGGGTGTTCAATACACCTTCTCAACACCAAAATGGTCCATTAACTCTTCAATCGATGCAGATGATGATCATTTTTGTGATATCCCCCCTCATGGTGTTGTATAGATGGGTCACAGTGACTCTACTCCTTATATCCACCATGTTCAACCTCCCCATGGTGATATCTCCCATGAAAAAAGAAATTCATCCCCTTTCATAGACACCATATAATAGAGAGTTGTTTAGAACTCAGATATCATCATATAGGGAGGTGATCAAAAAATTAGGGTCAACCACATATAGTCACCCATAAACTACCCTCATCACTCCACTCAAGAGAGCTGGTTACCCCAAAAACCATCTTTTATGATCTAGATTGATAGAGGTATGTGGGTTTAATACATAAGAGGATGAAATTTACATATGGATGGATTTATCCAAAACCAACATCCCCATCACATTTTGGCACCTTGATACTTATAACTATAGCATCCCATATAAGCTAGAAAATAAGTGAATGCCTCATCTACACAAAAATATAAGGGAATGTCACCAGTGACTAATGGATAGACACATCCCTTATCCAGTATATGAGGTTTTCCTTCAGACTGTCATGATACTCTATTATCAGATGGACAAGGATGATGCCTATGTGGATTGGAATCGAAAACATGTAAATAATAGAGAATGTATATGACATGTTTATTTTCATTGCATCATAATACTGTGAATGTTTATCTTTGAGACACTTCATGAATCTGTATTCAAGTATAAGGAAATGATGGGGTATTACACTTTGTCACACCCATGGAACAATAGAACCCCCTAGATGTGACATCCTGTAATTCCATAACCTCTAGATAAATCAGGGATCTGGCAACACATGGCCTAGTTGGTCACTACAATAGAATTCTCCCAATTTTAATTATTCAAAAATATCACTAATAGAGGGAGAGTATATCTAATAAGGCAATAAAATGGACCCCTAAAAGAAACAATAATGCATTCCATACATGAAATATGAAGTTGTCATCAACATGAAAAATTCTCATGACGAATGATTCCCATTATGGGATGCCATCACAACTAGGTCCTACGTGATCTTATCTATACTGCATCAAATAGCCCATTCTAGTGTCTTCCCTAGTAGTTGTTCAAGAGTAATACCAACCTTCAATTTTATTGTAATATCAACCACTACCTCTACCCCTCAACTCATCAATTCACAATAGGATTTAGTATGTATGAGAATCAGCTACTAATGAACCCTAGCCCACTGGCCTGAGGGTATTTATATCCCAATCATCATCACTAGATTCATTATCCCCTAAGAGGCTCATAGTAATATTGGTTTTGATTCCATGACAACACCGTCCTGCAGGTATTGGGGCATTTATATCACAATCACTTTCTCGTGAGTCATCAAATCCACAAATAGAATAATTGGATCCTCAATAAAAGGATAAATCCTTTCCAATTGTTGTCCCACATAACCCCCATCCCATAACGAAGAATGAATTTTCATCATAATAATCACCAATCTGATATTTATTATTCTCTAGTGTGGGAGGTAAAAATCAACGGTCACCATCCCATCCATTCCTCTTAACCCAAGACAATCTTACGTTAATTAGAGAAAATTAAGAAAATATGAATAGAAAATCCTTGAAATTCATTTTTCGTAGACTAATAAAATAGGAACATATGAATAAAGAAATCATAACTTTCTATGGTTACAATCCAAAATTTACCAATATGAATGGGGTTTAAATAACGATCCTAATGAATATAGTGAAGAATCAACCTATTGCATCGAAAGTAATGAGACAACCACCATTTCCCAATATGAATCTAAAAATATTATCAATTTCAACACAATAGATATAGTGGATCAATATGGAAATGAAGTGTTCTACAACATGGAAAATGTTCCCTGAGAGGAGGGTGATTTTGATGCACCAAATTCATCTTCACACACCCAAAACCAAAGGAGGCTAAAAATACGGTAGCTCTAATTATCGATTTGTCATCTCTCTTATAGAAAACATCCAAATACATTTTAAAGTTCTTTCTACATTCCAATCACAACCTAGAATAGTTGAGGTTCCATCCATGGAGGAACAATTATCACAATATGAGATTGAGAAAAAAACTATTATACAACTCAATGAGGATACAATTAGAGGATGTATTCCCATTGACTATAATCTTCTGGATGAGGCAAACATTCCTCCCCCTGGAAGAGTCAATATGCTAATAAGACCTGTATCTGAGCATCAAATTGGATTCACATCTAGTTATTTTCTCTACATAAATAATGAAGCAAAAAATTATCATGAATTCCCTCCACTGTGGCGAAATAATCTACCTCATCAAGTAGATCATTTAGTGTTTGGATGAATCTGGAATCTACAAGAGATGAAGATTGGGCCAGCTCATCAACCCACACTCACTCCCTATATATTGGAGGTAGGTTAGACATCAATCCCCCTAGATATTATTAATATAATCTAGTCCCTAGTTACTCAAATGGAAGGCATGGAGTGGTGGCGTGAATTTATTCAACTTGAGAGAAAAACAATAGCCCGAATGGGTGGATGTCACTTTTTCCTCACCCAATATTAGTAATCCAACCTTCTCTAACATTGACAGTGAAGAAAAACCTGAAAAACATCTTATGCACTTCTTATCCTGATTTGGGTAGTTGATAGGCCCTCAATATCAATATTAGGCAACAATGCTGATGTGTTACATACAAACTCTAATAGGGGAAACCATAGTTTGGTTAAACAAACTAGAAGCATGATCCATTGTAGGATGGGAAGACCTTCATCATCAATTAATTAAGAATTTCAACTCCACTTTGAGTACAATTGAAATCATCAACCATATGAACTAAAAACAAAATGACCATGAGAGGATGTTTGAATTTATTTCTAGATGGAATGGTTTAACCTATTCACTCAATATCCCTCTCTCACAAGATAATGTAATCGAACTCTATGCTGAAAAAAATTCCATGAGTTATAGACACCTATGATACCAATGATGAATTATGTGGGTTTTATGAATTCATAGAATCTACACAATAACTTGAGGACACCATTCAGGGAACCCGATCCAAATTTTGACTCATGCCCTCAACACATGCGAAAATTCTTGGAAAAGAGGAAGCTAAATCTATCACTCTCATGCTAGTGACAGTGCCCAAACAAGCACCTAGTTAGGTCCAAAACCACCCAGTACCTCATATTGAGATGAAGAGACCACAAAATATCCCTTATAGGAAGGGTAGAAAAACTAGAGACACCATGGATTTGAGGAATGGATGAAAAAGTGTATTACTTCTCAAATGAAGAAGTACCTAGTTATTTCCTAATAACCATGGACATTATCCTTCTCAGACTAATTCATCCCATGAAGCCTAATTAGGTCAACTTCACCAACCTTCTTGACTACATCCCTTTTCATAGAAGGTCTGGTCATAACATCTAAGAGTTATTCATCTTCAAATACATCCATTAATTCTTGGTTTATTTACAAGAGGTGATGTTAGATAACTCTTTATAGAATAATATCTACATAATTATTTACTAGTAATAATAATAGGGTTATTGGAATAATTTCCTATCTAAGTGTTAGCAGATGATTGAAAATTTGATGACTTGAAAACCCACTGACTGATATCATTCCATTCTAAGAGCATAGTTGTGCAGAATAACAATAAAACTTCCACCTATGGAGGTAACATCACATAGGCCTCCAAAATGTGGGTAAAAACATTGAATGTAGGAATAAACACAAGAGTATGAGTCATATTCTTCTCTAATTCAAGATCTTACTCTTGTAGATTTCTTCGCTACAATATATGAACAACCACCATCACCCCTCCAAGTGGAACCCTCATTAGAAGAAGATATAATATTTGGTTCCTTAAACATGAAACACTTGAATGAACCCTTGTTGAATGATGAGTATGTCTCATAATATAAGTTTCTCGTACAAAACCGATAAAAAAGAGGCCATGTGCACAAGAACAATGGATACAAGAGAAAACATAGGCTTGGTCGAACATAATATTTTTGTCACATCCACATAGAGGGAATATATGCAGTCAAGACACCAGGGAATTCACTCTATAAGGCTTGAAAAAATAATGGAGGTATCCCAAAACCCTATACCAGTCATCTGAACCTAGTTACATTGCATTAAATACTAGAATGGGTTCGATTATTTGATTAGAAAATGCAATAGGGAAGGCCAGAATGACTTGCACCACTAGTAAAAGATTCTCCCTCAAACCCTACACAAGAATCAGGCCCATCCACCTCAAATTACATGGATCCTATGCCACATGATAAGGATCATACCAACATTGGGAAGAGAGAAAATTTGGCATAAAAGTGTGATATTATGAAACTGATGGTGGTTGACCTAGCCAAGATCTCAATTTTGGATGAACATCACCTTACAAAAGAAATTATAGAGGAACTCAATTAACCTTTCTAGATCCCATGAGAGTTTTAGATAGAAGTCTCTAAAACTGAGGATTCTCAATTTGAGATGATGACATCAGAATTTCAAGTATCTATTTCATTCACCAAATAGGATTAAGAAGAGTTAATCTAAGGTATCATTAAACCACTATAGGTTTTGAGTGGACTCGGTATCTAAAGGGATATGAATGAATATGATTCTATGATCAATATCATCCCAATTTGTACCCTCTGATGTTTGGGATATAGAAAAGGGGACATATCTCCCACAATGATGACCATTCAAGGGTATGATAATTGTGAAAAAAGACCAATCAGGAAGATCAAACTCAAGACTCAGTTTCATATCTCACATATGATGAAGAGATTATGGTAATCTTGAAAGACACCACATAAAATATATTTCTCAAAAGGCCCTAGCTCCACAACTATGTGTTGGTATGATCAAAATTCCATCAATTTCTGAAATACCCCATCAATTGAAAGGTTGGAATACTATATACTGATAGTTATAACTTTGATACTTGTGAAACCACAGATACTAATGTAGGGTTGTACAAAAAGGGAGGAAAATAACTAATGGAGGATGATGATATACATGTTGCAGCCCCCAATAGCTTGGGGACTCCACCTTAAATTCCATAGAGTATGCTCGATAGTGACAATGTTCTTCCCATAAATCCTATCAAAGAGATATACTTGACCCCAGGGTGATAAACCCCTCTAATCCCCCTCAATAGAGTAAAAAAAATAACTTTCACTATCTCTTTAAAATGAATCAAGAAATAGAGGGTGAAAATGTCTCTTCTCATGACCTCTCTCACCCTGATAGAGATAGGGTAGCCAATAAATTATCGACTCTATCTGAGAATTCTCCCATAGACTCAGAGGTGAAATAATATGACGATATACTTATAAATTCGCACACCATAGTCGAAGAAGGTGTCTCCCCCACCATTGATGAGCTTAGACAGGTGAATCTAGGAACATTATAAGACTTGTAGTCTAGAATGGATACTTTTTCCATTCCACATAAAAAGAATGTGATATATATTGAATCTCTAAATTATAATTTCAATTTTTTGTCTTATAACCATAAAATAATTATCAAACTGAATCCGTATTTGGATACACATCATCTTAGAATACTTGATGAGCATTGAGGATTTAATAATGAATCTTGTAGGATGAAACCCACTCATGCCACCAATGTAGATGTAGAATTTGACAAAATTATAAAATAATTTTGTTCATTTAAGTGAAATACCCAAGATGGCTCACTAACATCATCCTTGTCAAGATAATGAATGACAAGATTAAGGTCATCATTGATTTCGTAGATCTTAATCGGCACTTATAAAATGACAATTTCCCATTACCAATCAAAGAAACCATGATTGATGCAACTATTAGCTTCCAAGACATTCTTACATGGATGATTATTCAGGGTACAATCAAATAAATATATATATTGTAGATGAATATGTCACTTTATTTAGAGTACCTCATGGGATCATTTGAAATATGTTCATGCCCTTTGGGTTAAAGAAAACTATCACTGGACATCAATGCTCCATGCATCATATCTTTATGTAAATCATGGGAAGTACAGATGAATTCAATGTTAATGACCCTATGGTCAAATCCCAACAGCGATGTGATCACTTCATATATCTTCAAAAAATATTCAACAATATACAAAAGAATAATCTAAAGATGAATCTTCAAAACTATTCCTTCTGGGTAACATCAGAGAAGTTCAATGGGTTTGTGATATACCACTGAAGCATCAAGGTTCACCCAGATAAGACTAGTGAAATTTCAGTGATATCACCCCCGTTAATCAAAAATATTTAAAGGGGATCCAAGGGAACCATGCATAATTTTGATGTTTCATATCCAACGTAGTAGGAAAATCTATCCCCTTCACCTGAATAAGGAATAAGGGAATCACTTATGAATTATACTATGAATTCCAAGAATTATTCAAAATTTTCAATCAATATTTACTATATCCACCTGTTCTTATTCCTTTGGTGGAAGGTAGTACATTCATATTATATGTGTCCGGTCTGTAACACTCACTAGGAACCCGCCTCACACAAAAAAATGATTTGGGGAGTGAGAATATTATTTAATTCCTCATAAAAATAATTCAAGGTAACGAGATATGATATAATGATTCCAAGAAGAACTTCCTTTCACTTATATTTGTAGTGAAAATTCCAATGAATTACTTGAATCACCACAAATTCAGTCTAGTATCTTGTATTGATCTTCTCAAGTATATATTTGGCCATCCAATTTTGACTAGGCGGTTGGCTTGGTGAGAGGAAATTCGGTAGAAATACAACATTCAATATGTATCCGAAAAATTAGTGAAAGTGAAATCATGGCCTGATTTCCAAGAAACACATATTGATCTAGAAAATACACTAACAGAAACCATGCTTTCAAATGATTAGGTCTTACAAGCTCATTACACTCCCTAGACAAGGGAGATGTATTTTGATAGTGTCTCCCGAAGGCATATTAGCTAAATGATAGGAAACCTGAGACTCAATTGGATATTATTAGGGATTTCATTTTTATCTCTATAGAAATTGGGTTTTCCCAACTATTTCTCACTATCTGAAGGCTACACAAATAATGAGGCAGAATAACAACCCATCATCGCGTGGATGGAATTATCCCTTTAACTACAATTATCCTACCTAAATATCAAATGAGATTCATAACTAGTGATGAAGAAGATCAATGGGTAATATAACATAAAAAAGTAATAACTAGCTTCTCTCACTAGCTATTTCAGGGGACGGATGGAAAAGTTACTTTGGATCCCACATTTCATCATGTTCCACAATCATAGAACACACCAATACACTATCTACTGCATACATAGTCTTTTCTGACACTGATCAAGAGGAATCAATATTCTATGTCACTCATCGAAGAATGGTCCCATATACCATCTTCTATGATATCAAGGAAATAAATAAGGTCAACATTGCCTCAGATCATGATGAACCATTATCCACCACTCAATGGATGGATCCCATAATCGGTTATCTCTAAAATGGGACTCTTCCAAAAGATCTAGTTGGAAGGGAACATATTCAGCATTGTGCAACAAACATTAACATGAATAGTGGTAAAAATTAAAATAGATACCTCTAAAATCATTGATTTGATTGAATCATCCTTATATTCATAGCAGAAAGAGATATTCACACCATCATGGAAAACATCCATGAAGGCTCTTGCGACGCTCATCATCTGAGACCATGGTCTCCCACCAAATCATAAGGATTATTATTACTAGATAATCATGGTACATGACTATGTGGAATTCAATAATAAATTCCATACAATATAGATACTTGAAATCATCATTCATTATCCCAATGAATTACTACATACAGATAAATATTTCTGGTCGTTATCTATTTATGGAATGAATGTTATGGGGTTATATCTTCCAGTCATAGATAATTTGTTCAAGTACATCCTTACTAAAACTAACAAATTTATTAAATAGGCTGACACAACACCCCTAAAATAATTTATCACAAATAATATCATCAACTTTATAATGTCCTATATCATTACTGGGTTCAGAGTCCCTCAATAAATGTTGACAAACCGTGGAACCAACTTTTATTCTATAGATTATAAGAAACTATACCAAGAGTTAAAAAAACATGTCAAAAAAATGATGACAAAGTATAAGAAGTCCTAGAAATACATGATACTCCATTATTTATTTCCCTACAGTACCACCAAAAATACTACTACACAAGAAAATCCATACTCATTAGTTTACAAGACTAAGGTAGTGTTACCTGGAGAATTCCAACTACCCTTTATCTAAATATCAATTTATGAAAAACTCTTGGATGATGAGAAATCATAGATGTGGATAGAAGAGTTAGAGTGTATCAAAGAGAATAGGTTGGGTATATTTCATAACCTCAATGTTAATAAAAATCAGATCGAATGGGCCTTCAATATATTTTTTATCCCATGATCATTCCTCTAAAGTGAACTGTTATTGGCTCTCAGAACCCCAATGATACCAGAAATGATGCTTCTAAAGTAGTAACCCAAATAAAGATGTCTTCACAACATACATATGTTCTACCAAAACAATCTTAATTACTATAAATAATGGATTGGTATCATGTCTCACCCCCACCAATGCGAGGTTTCTCAATAAATACTTTGTATAGTTGTCTTCAAGAACAAAGTACTGGTAGAAATACATTAAACTACATGACATCCAACATCCTTACCACATGAAGATAAAAAATACAGAGTTGTCTAGGTTGTATGATATTAATCTACACATGTTCATCCTCATCACATGATGGTAAACTATACATAATTCATCTCTACCGCAAGATGTTAAAATACACAATGTCTCTGATTTTGGCTGAATGATGCTAAACTGTACAAGTACATCTTAACCCCATGATGTTAAACTATACTAAGATTTACAAAATACATGATGGTAAATTGTATGGAAACATCCTATCAACATTATATTAAAATTTAGGGATATTTCTTAACCACATGAAACTAAATTTTATGGAGAACATAATCATGGCATGACATTAAAATTCATGGGGAGCACCATCTAACTAATGAATAACTACACACGAGACAGATCTATGAGAAGGGAAGATAAAAATCCCTCATCATAATGTGAATGTTAACTTAACTTAGGGAATATCTTTATCAATGAAATATATTTGTCTCTATTCGATGCATCATAGGATATGCAGTGATGCTGGAACCTCATGTCCTGGGCTAATCCACAATCTTTATTTTATGTCATGTTAAATTATCCACATCCTTAATTCATGATGTTTAACAACACAGAATATGTCATTACTACATGAAATAAAACTATATGAATCCATATTGTTACAACCTTTTCAAATTGGGTGACCACGTCCTATTTGCATGTCGTTAAACTTCATGGATGATGTCTTTACTACATGACATTAAATTGAATGGTTTTCTAGAACTATGTATTTATTGAATAATTTTTTATATAATATGCATAGGTATTCCTCAATCCAATATCATGGCATATCCACCACATTAAACAAAATTTCCTTGTAATATCTTTAATTTCCTATGTATGGTAAGAAGAATCATTTCCATTAATTCATTCTCACATTGAGCATATCTCATGTGAGAATAAGAAATTTAGTAAGGGTTTCCCCAAATAAAAAAAAGTAATGTCATCCCATTATTGGGTTTTCAATGTCATTAATTGATTACTATAAAATTAATTCCTTGATTTCTCTTCAGAAGATGTTAAAATGAATGGTTTATGTCCGTTTCATGACATAAAACTAAACATTCCTATGAACCATGACCACGAGGACCACTATGGTTGGTGATTGGTCTCCAAAATCACCTCCAATTCAGAACTATGTATGGATTGATTCCTATCACTATAAGATATGTAGTGATGGCCATATTTCATCCATGGGTGCAGCCACAATACCCCCTTTTCATGTTGGGAATTCTACATCATTTCCACATGATGTTAAAATTCATTGATCCTCAAGAACTATATGTGGCTTGATTAATTTCATCATAGGATATGTAGTGACACCTAAAATATCTAAACTTGGACCTGTCTACAACAATAAATGGGAATGATTCCCACCTCTATGTATATGTTAGACCTGTATAGAGAGTCTCCAATTGAAGAACTATGTGTGGACTGATTCCTATTGTCATATGATACGTAGTGATTCCCAAATCTCAAATAATGGATACGACTACAATAAACAATAAAAAATAAATCCCAAACTGGATTGGGGTAGTGTTATACAAGGCCGTTTTCCTATATACAAGTCATATGTACATATTGACTACTTAAACATGTAATATATCTTGAAATTTCCTTAACTTCATTTCCCATATCAATACCACATGACAGTAAACTATCATATGTAAATAAATATGAAATTAAATATGACATATGACATTAAATATGCACAACTAATACATCCTCACCGAACGACATTAAACTGTAAGGAAAATTTCCTCCTTACCCGATGTTAAACTTCATTAATAAAAATATGTCCCCACAACATGATGTTAAAAATTGTAGACAGTATCACATTTTTCATCACTTATCGAAGAACCATGATATCCTTACACAGGTCAGCTAGTTTATTGGGTACTTCCATGATATTTGAAGCACCTCAATCCATAAATCATACATCATGTATCGAGTGCCTCATGTTTCCCAAAAACATTCAGGGACCTTAGAAAAGATACCAGGATTCAAGGTACCTTTTGTTTGACTCTGCATGTATGTCTATGGATCTTGCATATGAACCTATGGTCGTCAACCCAATGTGTCACTCTTAAAAAAATTTCTCTAATCCTTATGATCCCTAAAATCATTATAGAAGAACTCAAACACTTTAGTGTTTTCTAAACTACCCCTGGTATTATTTTCCTATATCATTACTCATGACTTGAGAACTATGATCAATGATTTATAATATTTACATCTCCCACTTAGAATGATTATGGGGTACTCTTGACCCTGGGTATCCTAATTAGGCTCTACTATAATTTCGGCCATATTTGTACCATGTGAATCACAAACATAAAGTACATATTATTTGGTCAAATATGTATGAACAAAAATTGTAGCCTATAATTGTCAAAAACTCATGACCTTAATATACTAATTGAAATAGACACAAAACATGTCAGGTTTAAAACTCCAAAGGGCAGCCTAAGAAGAAGTCAAGTCCTTTCTAACTAAACTCTTTCTCTCTAGATTTTAGAAAAGAATTAGGGCACAAATAAATATTGAATTATTCTCATAAGGCATATACGGCAGACCTTGTAAAATCCAAGCTATACTCACTGGGAACTATGGTTTAGGAAAATGTTTTATTAATGATTTTTCAAATATCCTTTATATGAGAACTTGTTTAGTTGTTGGTGACAGAACTTTTAAGGTTCTTAAAAATGAAATTAATATTATAATTTCTAGAAATCAAACTTTATGAATTGTGCGTCTTGGATCACCACAACATTCTGTGAACCTTGGAAAGGATACTAGACTTCAAGATACCATTTGTTTGACTACTCAAGTATATATATGTCTCCCACATATGTGACTATGGTCATCTACCAAATGAGTCACTATTAAAAAAATTGATTTATGATGCTAAAAATTCATGACATTACTAGAGAAAAAGCCATCACCTTAGTGTGTAATGGTTCATTCCTAGTATGACTGTCCCAGACTCTCCTAATGACCTAAACACTTTGGGAAATGATTTACAATATCTATACCACACTATTCGTTCGAATATGACAACATTGATGTTGAATCACCATGTTTTATACCATTTATAAAGTCTATAATGCAACACTCAATTATTTAACAATTTATCAACCTCACCGCATGATTTCAAACAATATTTTATAGGGATATAACTTTACAATTTACGAGAAGAACTTCCCTAGGGTGTAAAAACCCTACTTGGGAAACATTCCTCCCATCCCCAACCTCATCATATGGACATTAGAGTCTATAAAATATTTTATTGACCTCGAAAAGGTATAGAGACCATATTTTATTAACTATGCTATTAATGCAAAGAGTCTTTGAACTACCAACTAAAGGAATATTCTCCATGCATGAAAGGAGCTAAAATCCTTGTGTTCCATTGAAATGATGTGATGGAACCTATAAACTTAGGATGTTATGGGTCATCCTCGATATGTATTCACCATACCATTTTTATTAACTAAATTTTTTTTGTTATGAATTATATCAACTATATTACAACTATTAAATTGCACCCATAATCCCCTATAATAGTAACCTAAATAAATATTACCCCCATTAACCTTCCATGATCCTTGAAAAAATGTGGAGACACAGATGTTTGGAAATATTACCTACACATAAAGAAAATTTACCTACCAACCATAGGAATCTCCTCGTTGCAATAAAGGAGCTCTAATCCTCAGGATCCTCAAAAACACCATGGAAGAACTCGACACACTAGAGTGTTTTGGGTTATTCTTGGTGTGTTTAAACATTATTCAATGAATATAGATTAGGTATAAGCTAAAAGAACCTAATATATTAGGATAGAAGTTCTATGATAAATGACTCTAAATTATAGAGATAGAAGGTATGAACTAAAATACCATAAAATACAATGATAGAAGCTCTAATCTAAAAGTCCTTAATCTAAAATGATAGAAGATCCGAGTTACAAGACATGAAACTACAATGATAGAATTTATGAGCTAAAATACTATAAAATACAACAATAAAATGAATGAGCTGAAAGAACCTATACTATAGCAATAGAAGGTATGAACTAGAAGACCCTAAACTAAAACACAATTTGTGATTTAGTCTGCAATAATGTAAAATCATACAAGTCTTGCCATATGGACTTTCATAAAAACAACTTCAACTATCCAAGGCTCTTTGATTCAGAGGAATATAAAGCAATTTTCATCTGGGTCATGTATTCTACATGAATTATCCTTATACAAATCTGGTAATACCGTGGTTTCTATAGAAGATATATTAATAAGGAATCTCATGTTAGTGGAAATTCATGACAACTTTTATGAAGGAATATGTTATAATTTAAATATTCATATATAGAAATTAATTTTTACTTATATTATGAAAAGAATGGGTATCATTTAAAATTCATATAATATCATATTAATGAATGGTCATTCACTCCATTAATGAGTGAAAAAACTTCACAACATTATATAGAGTCTAGAAAATCTGTCCACTAATATCATAGAAGAAGAGTAATCTACACATTTTAGATTCTCTCTAATATAATCCAAAAAGATGGAATGCATGTTAATGGTAGAACTATAAAAATATTTGACTGACTAAGATGTCCAAGTCATCCAGAGTCTAGTGTGAAGCGTCAGTTGAATGATGATGTGTAGCTCGACCTACCTCTTATACTACATTAATTGTATGAACTCCATAGATCTATTTTGAGAATTTTTTAATGAGGATGATGATGTTGAATGGCTAGACCATAGGTGGTCTATGATTTCCTCATATCACTATATTTTCATTGTCCAAGCATCTATCTGCAATTGAAATCTAGATATAAGCTGGTGGATCTTCTCTAGTGACATCAACACCTCCTTCGTATATCTGTTAAGGGGGTCATCATCATAATGATCATGAAATACCCTCTCATTGGTGGAAAAAAAAATTCAGTCAGGAAATATGTTTCGTGATTTTCTATAATGGTTCTCGATCAAAACAACCCATCCTCGATCATCAAATAGCTAATGAAGGTTTTCCTATTGGTCATAGAATGATTCAAAAGGAGTCTTAGTAACAAATTCATGAATCTACTACTATGTCATCTACGTTGTGTTAGATCATTCATGAATGATGGAATGCGCCTGAAAAATAAAGGAATAGTTAGTTGAGCAAGAAAAGATACAATAGAAGAGGATCTATATATCCTTCCCTCAATATAGGCATCACCCATTACTTATGATTAAGGGAAATTTTCCTCGATATAATTGATTGCATTGTCCGTATTTTCTTCTATAGTATGTGCGAACTTCCCCAAGGTCTCTCCCAATTATTAAATCAACTCTATAGATTCCATTGATATAGGGGTTGGTGAGGAAAATGCTTTGTTAAAATTAAGAACTAGTTGTCCTAACACACCACCTAGACAGGTCGCTACCTATGACTAAGAATAATACTTAGTAAGAATGGTGGGAGCATTAGTGGATGGAAGAATGATATCAGTATCAATGTCTTCACATGCCTACATCATCCAAAACTGGGGAATGATCCAAGGTTTTCTATCTCATTGCCCTCCATCCAATGGAATATGAGATTCCCTCTAGGTGTATCCAAAATGATAATAAAAATGATAAGGTGTACATGGATTGTAAAAAATTGGCTTTACCATTTTGGCTATAGAGCCTTTTCTTGATGGGAGATCAGGTATGAAATTTTGTCGAGGGAGAGGCTTCCATTTTTGAGGATCTTTCCAGTTAGTGTAGGATAAGGGATGAAATAAAATCTATCAAATAAATTCAACACATTTTCAACCTCATTATATCATAATGTAATAGATACAACACTAGATAATTTTAATATCATAGGATGAGATAAGGTGTCAAGGATCTTGGCAATATTTTATTATTCATAGAAATTGAAATTCTCTCTTATCCAACTAAATAAAAATTGGAAATGGACACTAATACTATAGGGGTGTTTCCCTATTGAATATGGCCCATGAGTTGGTAATGGAATGAAAGGGTGGGATTCATCAAATTAAGAAATCACCCCCATGAGTTGTGCTTCCATTACCAGCATACTAACCAGAATCCCTATATGCATGTCCCCATATGAGAAAAACCATTCATTTAGGAACATGACCATAAAAAAATCTAGAATAGTTCATGGAGAGATCTATGACTTCAGTTGATATCCCCATGATGTATGATCCCCAAATTCAAAAATGGACCAATACGAGTTTGCACTATCAGAAACATGGTGGGAAGGGAACCGATAGGTGTGGAAAAAAGTTTCCCTAACCCCACTGCAACATAGTAAAATATTGATTATGTCATAAAAGTATATAAGTGAGTGAATGGTCGTATCATTTATTTGACTCTACTTATAATAGGTGAGTATGTATCTCCCAATGATTGGAGTCTTCAAAGGTTCATCCAATACATCCACAAATTGGTTAAAATCATCATAAATCTCTATGAGAGGGGCGATCCTGGAAAATTGGTTGATGTCCCATAGGCTAATTACGACCTCACCGTGAGATATATGAAATGATATAGTTTCAGGGAACCAAATATAGATTAGTTCTTAACGAATATTGGGCTGGTTAGAGAAAATAAATTGGGAAATCCAAACTACTTATGAAGGATAGACCACTTATAACATGCCAGTGAACTCTAAGAAGATTTTCCTAACCCGGAATGGACACTCCCATTAAACCAAGAAATTAACACTAGGAAAGAGATCCCATATCAAGATCCATCTACCATCTGGATTATTCATAGAGAAGAAAAATACACTCTAGTATCTCTAATCAATAGGCTGATGAGTAAAATCATAGCCATTCATACTCAAGGCAGTGTTTTCCAACATATAAGACAACCCTTGGGATCGAGCTGCGATTAGTAGTCTATCCTCAAAAACAGATGTTTGAATATAGTAAAGAGAGGGTGACACCCAGCTATATGACATATTTATGTATAAATGTGGAACGAAAACATTTTTAAATAAGCCAAACTAGTACAAATGAAGTCACTGTGATAAAGGATAATTTTAAAGATTTAATTAAAGGAACATTTCATAATGTTGTTACTAGAATGCACATGGTATGAAGGGTTAGCATTGTGATATCTAGCGAGAATTTCCCAATGATTAGCTAAAGTAGGATAACATTAAAGATAACTAAAATTCATCTACATAAAATTATGTGGAAAATTCGAGACAGATAAGAAAAAATCTTATTAAAATAAAGACATAAAAACCTGAAGGATCATGGACATAGAATGAACCAAATTGGTTTGTGAATAAAAAAGGACTCATGAAACACCTAACATTAGAAGTTCATGACAATAAAATAAACTAATAAAGAATCATGTTGTTATTTTTCCTTTCAATGAATCAATTTTTCAAGACCATTTCCATGTTACGTGGGATGAATAATAGTCAAAATTCCCTATGATCAATACACCATATCATGTAAAACCCCCTGAAAATGATTCTTACCCAAGGCCAATGACTGAACAATTACCGAAGATAAGTCCCTAGATTGGTTCGAGTAGGGTTGTAGAAAAATAAGGTATTGCAGAATATTTCTCACAAAATAGCCTCACAACGAGGTATCATAATGGGTTCTTGTGGGAGGGTCTTATGGTGAAGTCCCACTATGGAAGAAATGCACAAGATATCTAAAAAATTTAGTTGTATTTTAATGAATACATATTCACTTTCCTATTTATTGGTCATTCCATAAAATACGAAACCTCACCTAAAAAATCAAGTGTCACCAAAAGACCCTGATTGGAGACAGTTTCATAGACTCAGGAAATAATTTACTTTTTCTAGAATTGATCTCATATCCCCACTAGCTTCCCCCTTGGGGGATTTGTTGACACCCACCAAATGAGAATCGATAAATCCACAAAGAAATAAAAACATTAATATGGTTATTATATTCCACATAAAATCAATGGAAGAAGATGGCTTCCAAAGACTCATGGATCATGTAAACCCCTTAGAGTACATGTTACCACATGATCGATGGAGTGTCATACTGATGGTTTTTCTCCACACATAGACTATAGAGAATCCTATAAAGTCCCTTTGAAATGGCCTTTTTTTCTCTTTAGAAGGTTCCCTAAACATTCATTGAACATGTTTAATCTTAAAAGAGAGAACCCCAAGATATGAGAATTATCAACCAGTGGACACAAGACAAAACATCCAAATGTCCTTAGAAAATAGGGAAAAATATCCAAAAGGCAAGATCTGATTACAATTTTAAAACTCAAACAATGCATCCATGATGGTGAGAATTCCATTCCTTGATAATATACCAGAAAAATCATGATATCCCCAGACTTTGTAAAATTAAAAAAATAAATAGTGGGGAAGGCATCAGCCTCTTTCAGTCATAGAAAATCATGTGACATTCCCTATGTGATTAATAAGACTCCACAAGACAAACTGAAACATGTCCTCCTCATCTTGGTAAAGCTCGATGGAATGTCTCCCTCATCACACAAAGGGTCTCAAGAATGTCCTTGTGACATCATGCTCCCCCATTGGCTCCATATGGAAAATCATATAGAACTTTCCATGTAATTAAAATGCATATCCATACGGCCTTATATTGTTCACATGACACATCGCCAATAGGTAGAGTGATTATCTTCGATAACACTCATACAACCACATGAGAACCCAAAACATTGTGAAATGAAAAAATAAATTAAGGAGGGAAATGACAAAACCTACCATGGTCGAAAAATTAATGTGAAACACCTAGGATTTCTACAACATGGTCTTATAAAGAACCCTTTACAATCATGTTTGATTTCATAAAGGCACTATGGAATGTCATCCTATCCTCATGGAATGTCCTGGATAAGGATTATAATATCACACAAAAGACTTTTAATGGGAACTTTTATCTTGAAAAAGACCATATACATGTTGTACTAAGAGTATTGAAAACCCTCAGAATGTACTTATGATTTGTAAACACTACATTAATTGTATATATTCTGAAAAAGGAGGAATTGAAGGAATAAACAAATGGTTTCTGAGAATCATGGGATTTCCTTGGAATGACTTACATCAGGAACTTACCGAATGCATGATGTTGAATCCCTCCACTAACTCTAGACTATATTCTTGTGATATGTGACGCACAAATTGAATAGTTACCAAGGTGTAGAGGCCTATAAACCTCCAGTACATCTTGAAAATACATGACTAACATCATAACGTTGGTTGATGATCCTTGGAACCTTACACCAATATCAAAGTGGATTTCTCAGAGTTTCCAATCTTGCAGTTAGAAAGTTATCCATTATGTAAGGTACAATGAAATACCATACTGATAAAGAAGTATTCATAAGAACATTATGTGATAACCATAGATAACATGAAGTAATTCTAGATGGAAATGAAGAAACACTCCACAAATATGATTGATCAAAAAAGAACTAAAACTACCTAACACTGAAAAAATCAAAGAAATATGAAATAAAAGGTTGGAACAAAGGATAAACGATGAGTTACTTATGCAAAGAACATATCTATTGATCCAAGGGGGCTTTGGCTGAACCACCAAGGACATGAAAAAATAATATGAAATGTCCCCACAATCTCATGACGATCCTTCATTATACTATTTGGATCATGTAGTGTAACTTAGATATTAAAAAGTAAGTTTCTTGTCACCCCATGGACATTCAACGAAATTCTCTTGAAGCACTACATGATTTCCATCCAAACATTTTAATGTTCTTTAGACTTGTTTTCGGACCCATATGACGGTACCACCACAAGTTAACTGTGTCACACTATAGTAACTGGGCATCTGAACCGGATCTCGTGATGCCATCTGAGCACGCCGTCCAGATCTAATGATGACCTCAATACATGTTAACCAAGTTCATGAATCACCCTTCAAACATGTCACTATGGATCTCATGAATCCCTTAAAGTGCATCGTCCATAATTTTTTATGACATGAAAGCATGTAATCCAAATCATGCGACACCCTGTATTCTAAGAATGTAGGATCATGTGATGGATTTAAGGATTAGCCAACCAAATTTAATGGGGTCCTCTATACATGCCTTACTTTATCATGAGATGACCCTCAATCATGGCATAAAGATGTAAATTATACCCTAGAAAAGACAACTAAAACATCTTATTGTCTTTGGAAATGTCTGTAATATAACCATACATGTCTAAACATCCACTGGCATCTCCGAAAATAGGTTAAGGAATGCTAATGATGTAGTAAAACATGTCAGGTATCAAAGGAATACAGGTTAAATTTGAATTCCTGTGTCCCCCTCAGTGTGTAATCAAAAATAAAAAGGTAATATTTACTGTGTATCCATACTGAAGGGAACTATGATGATTCTGATTCAATTTGGAACAAGGATATGTTGGACACATCATTGAGGCCCGAGTTGTATACTAAGCATCTAAAGGGATATCCCAGTACATAAGTCCCACATCCAAAAGCAATGACACCAGTTATTTTCAATCCATATTTTTCTACATTGATCATAGATTATATGGGTTTTTGGTGTCATAATGTTCATATCCTTCATGTGACATGTTTTTATAAAGATATGGGAAAACATGGAGTGTAAGCCATGAACAACAACATAATATGATATGTCACATATAAAAGTAAAACCCCAATGTGTAAGCCCCAACCAACTAAACTATGAGGACTCGTATTCCTACCATAACCAAGATACATAGGTTTCCTTCCTATGTTCTATGCCTAAACTCAAATGGGAATCCACTTTAGTGCATGTCTCACCATGTATAAAACATTCCAACCATCAGTACAAAATCATTCCAATGTGATGATCATCCTACCACATATCTTAATAGACTAAGAAGCCAAATGAACTATGATTACTATGATTCCTACTGTAACCAGGTTACATTGGATGCATGACTGGGTCCTGAGATCCATATTAAACATCCCAAGGGTTTTCCTAGCATATAAGCCCCATGTGAATATGCAATGATGCTTATCACTTTCTATACATTTATTATCTCACTAATCGTAGATCACATGGTCTTAGGGATCCAATATGAGCACATCATTAGGCTCATGAATATCCACCCTTCAAGGAAATCTTAGTATGTAATCCCTGATGAGTTCCTTTATATAAATATATCTAACATAAGTTAATCTACATTGGGGCCAATCCCAATGGTGTGATTAAAGTATGATAGCTATGATTCCTTCTATAACTAGGATACATTAGATATATCCTCTTGAATTGATCTCAAATATAAAGTGTCTATGTTCCCACAGGTATTTTCTCTCTATATGATGTTAAATTTCAGGGGTTTTAATGAACTATGTGGGTTTTTACTCTTAAAATAAATTGTATATGTATGATTTCTCATAATGGATCAATCCTATCCTCATAATAATAACCAACTCCTTGAATGGTACAAAATTACGAAGTTCCTAGTTATATGGATTCAGTGTATAATAAGCTATTCATTACAGGGGAATAGATGAAGAACATCAGATACATATAGATTAATTTGCTAAAAAAATATCTCCTATTTCTAATATATAAAAAGATACCCGAGCTATAATATCATATGTAGGGTAACTAGTCTCATATTTGGATTAGGAAGAGATTATAGAACATGTCTAAAATCTATAATAGAGTTCCAATTTGGGAAGAAATTCCCCCCAAAAGGGTTCAATGGGTCCAGCCTTTCATCCTCTAGACGAATACAAGTCCCTAATATTTATTGAGTCTGAAATCCAAACTAACCATCCACCTTTGGAAAGGGAGTCTGTACCATGTTATGGATGAGGGAATCATTGTAATTTTTTATTAATAATAACAATGGTGACTCAACATTAATTATTGTGTGAGAAATGAACCGCTTACAATGAAACATCATTCCAAAACGAATCCTCCTTGACATGGGTTTATTATCGTCTCTTCTCCATCAAAACCACACTCATTCTCTTATTTCCTTAATCTTTGTATTCCCATGATCATCTATCGAATAAGATATATGATACCTTGGATATCCAAGCGTGTTTTGTAAGCTATATACATGATATAGGTTTTGAATAATGCTATTTATGTAAAAAAATGTCATGGATAGTGTGTTATTTTTATATAGATAAAACAAATTCTCAACATGATTCTGAGCCTCTTTTTATTATATTTTTATTTTGTTTTCATTTTTATTTTTATAACTCTATTTTAAAACTATTTTCTTGATAACTTTAGAAAATCTACCCTTTGATAGATATCATTAAAAATTGATATTTCTACTATTTAATGTGTGTTTATTATTCTTGAACAATTAGGATAATATAAAGTAATTCTACCTGATATTTTTTCAGGATCTTGAGAGGTTAGTTCAAAACATAAAATTAATTATAGCTAATATATTTGTTAACTGATTTTTTTAAATTGGGGGTTTTTTTCATAATATTTATTAAATGAAATTTTTATTTTGTTCTCAATACATCCTTGAGAAATCCATTCTAAACAACAAATAATAAGACAAAACACCAAGTCACCACATTATAAGGGAATAAATGTAAACATGAAATACACAAAATCATGTTTTAAAAATCATCAATAAAACTAAGGAATACTAATGAAAATAACCTATTATGTAATCTAGTATCATAGGAAACATATTATGTCCTAAGGTAAGACAAACCATATAATTTACTAGAGACACAATTCTAATTGTCACCATATGATGTGTATAAAGTACAAAAGCCTCCTAACAAGACTACAGATAGCCTAATATTGGGGTCACTCCCTACTATCCCTATCATACAATAAAAATAGGATAACTAGTAGAGTGTGAATATCCTATGTAGCATAAATATGGACCTCTTTAGTAGTACCATGTGATCCCATATAAGTCAAAAAACTATATGTGATTAATCAAAAAAGGTGCACTATAAAAAAACAAAAACAAAAATCTTACATCCCCTCCATCACCCTCTCAATAAAGAACACAAACCATGTTATATATATATCACAATAATATATAATAAGTCATAATAAGTGTTAAAGAGAGTCTCAAATTCCATATAATAAAATAATTTAGAATGTTCCTAATGAACCTTATTAAAATAGACTAGGGTTTCTAACCCACTTCATTTCTCCTTTTATATTCCACATCAAAATCATCAGTTAATAACAACCATTTAAAATAACGTTAAAAACTATTTAAAAAACAAAAACTTTTTCTATATCATACTATTCATGAAATTACACTTTCTTAGTTCACAACTCAAATGGGGTCAAATCCATTTAAAATACCAACATTATTTTAAATACGTTAGTGAATCTATTTTACAAACACTTGGAAAGTGAAACCCTCTTTTGAAAACAAAACCTTTTTTAAATACCCTTTATTTCAAGTATGGAATTAGTCTAAAACATTTATAAAATTTATTTCTCTATTATACATTAGAATAATTAAATATATGATATTTAATAACATCATGCCCCAAATGTTTAAAAATATAAAGAAAAATACAAAAAAACATGCCCCCATTCAATGAAATTATTCAATAAGCCGTAAAATTTAATGGATAATGATCCAAAAAGCAAGAAGAGGAACTATTCAAGATTTAACAACAAAAAACCATGATTAAGAAAGAAAAAAACATAAATTTTACATCACCAGCCTCTAGATTGTGCAAAAGTGAAGTAAATTTGAAGGGAAATGTATAAGGGGGAAATGTATAAATTGAGGGGAAGGATGGTGTCACCTTGAAAAATCCATTTGTAATTAGGTTAGAGGATCATGAAATCACTAAAGGGGGGATAGAATCCCTTGTCCACACCCTAAGGACCTTCAAATGATAGGGGGAGTAATAGGAGGGTAACTCCCTTGAAATTATATAGGAAAAAATTCGAAAAATATCATTTTTAATCACATGTGAAGTTCACACGGTTTGAATAAATTGGTTGGAAGAGTGGTTTAGAAGTCCACAAACCAACAAAGAAAAAGATATTTTTAAAGACACAAAACAATTTTCATGGATTCATCATGGTTTTATTGATCATGCATAACATGTTTTCCTCTAAACCCACAGGTAAGGGCACCCCAAAAAATATATGCTAAGACATGATTAGTTTTATTCTAAATGTGAGCAACCCATACATTGTAATCATACATATTAAAAAATTAACCGAGGAACCTCTTTCAGAAGTTTACTCATAATATTTAAACTAAACTATGCGTACTGAACTATTCACCACAAAATAACTATATAAATTTCATATGAAATGTTTACTCTAACCACATGAAAGATGTGTACAAATAGTAAAAAAGATGAAAATTATAAAAAATTAGAAATAAATGTCCCATAACTTACATAATTTAAAATAACTTGAAATTAATGAATTTAAACAAAACTACTATGTCATAGGGTTTTATAATATACCAATGATGACACTTTATATCCCAATAATGTCTTAGGAAAAGTAGAATTACTAGAGGAAAACACATTAATAACACCATGTGAAAGAGATCATTTTGGAGGGGAAGTGTATTGAATATGGTCATAAGGAAACCATCAAACAGATTGAAATAAAAAAACTTAATATATTTCTCCAAGAAAAATAATAAATGATCAATATGGACAAACCCTATGGAGTTGAATACTGATCATAAGTCTCCCTTACTATTTAGAATTCGTTTCAAACTGTCAAACCAAAATGAATCTTTTACTTTGAAAGTAAACATCACCAAGAAGCGTGATTTCCACCATAATACAACAAAACCACAAGTCAACAAAAAAGACGATTTGAAATTATTTTCAAAGAACACAACCCAAATTGACTCCACATCCATGACATAATAACAAACACTAAGTTTCACCATAAAAATCCTAGGAAAAAACCACCACAATCCTTAAAATGATTGAATATGGGATCTAGATCTCATGCCACTACTCCCAACATGTTAATTAGGATATCAAAACCAAAACACCATCCCACAATAAAACAAATTAGAAAAAAAATATCACTAACATGTTTCCAATTTCCCTTAGTCCAAATAGACATAGTTACCTTGGAATAGACCCAATGGTCAATCATGGTCAAATCCCCCATAATGTATCCTTAAAATGACCACAACATAACCACAGACCCCAAGGAGATCATACCAAATATTAAGGCACACAAAAAACCTAAACCTTGTTTTATTTCCATACAAAATATAACCATGATGAAAAACTTAACACATAACAATATAAGGTCTCCCAAAAAACAATCTAATCAAAACTAGATAACACCTGATACTTTATTTTATGATAATTCAACCTATAAAATATATAAATGTGGATCAAGCAGCCATAATAATGGTAATCCCTCATATCCTTCCCCAAATATGGTTTAAAATTTATAGTTGTTACACACGTGTATCACACAAGATTCCTCTTGTCCTTATTCTTATTATTCTTCTTCTGAATAGATTGGCATTAATAAACCTTCCTTTATAACATGTACCAATTCAACCTCTACCTCCCACATAATAGAGCATCCCCACTTCAAAGAAAAAATCATGATTAACCTCTACTAATAGTTCTCTAGTAATTACATCTTTATAAGATGATATTACACGTCCAACTATAATAACACCATGATAAATAAGAATACAACTATGATTCGAGAAGTCCTAAATGGTAACCATATACTCAAAAGGAATTCATCTCAACCACTAGACCTTGACTTTGGGTAGAAATGAATAGTGAATAAACCACTTATAAATGATGAGATGATCTCCTTTATGATTATCCTAAAGGATTAAATTCTCTCTTTTATTTTAAGAATATATAAGAGGAATAATTTAAATATACAAGACATGAAACTCAATTAGTTAATTTTCTATAAATAAAATTATTAAACATCAACATAAATCGAAACCACTCCAAAAAAAACTCACCTAATAAAAAAATAAAAAACTTTGTAAAAAAATATTACATATAATATAAATTTCCAAAACCCCATTTCAAAAAAGTCATCTAATTTAAATTTTCCTATAAAGACTCGCCTCCATTACATATTACCACTTTTACTATAAAACTATTCATCTTAGTACATTTTCAAAAGAAAAATGATATCATGAACCCCCAACCAAAACCAAAATTACCATCTCAAGAAATCTACAAAATAGTTTTCTAAAATAAAATCACATTTTTTAAATATGCTTTGAAATTATCATTTTAAAATCGATTATCATTGAAAAAACTATAATTTACTAATTTGAAACACATGATTTCCAAAACCAAATCATCTTATGAATTTTAATTTTTAAAAAATATCACTTACGGTAAACCACTCTTCCGTTCCATTTAAAACCATAAACCTACAAAAAATTTAATATTCACTAAATTCCTTTCATAAAAATTATAATTTTTTTTCAGAGACAAATAAAAAAAATCCTAAAATATAAACTATACATCATAAAATATGTTACTTATCCTAAAAAAATTGGAAAAGACCATTGGATTTGGTTAAAATGATATGGGTGGTCAGAAGATAAATTTTTAAGAAAATAATCATTTGGAACGGTTTGGAAACATGGGCTAGAAAACCATGCCCTTACAATACAACATGATCTTGAATAATTTCAATCCTATTCTGTATGGGATCCACATGGTTTACTAAATTGTGTAGGATAATCATGCATGCTTGATTAGTTCACTACATTCACCTCATGACCTCAAGGAAACCTTATCAATCACAAATATACTTCTCAATAATCAAATTAATGTTATTAATTATCCAGATCATTCAAATATACTCATAAATAAACTCAAAATTAACACATAAGTCCTAGAAACCCATGTTAACTCATGGTTCAGTGAAGAGAAGAGTTGGAAAATAACTTCCCCTTAATTTTTACCCATGTCCCAATGACATTACTAGTTTCCATACTACTCGAACACACCCTTATTAGAAAGAAAGTTCTATAAATTTTTTTTTCACTAACCGAATAGGGTCTCCCCTAAACATGGCACTCGAGACAACCCACAAAATGAATGAGTCATATTAATTATCACCTTGGGATGTAAACTAGTTCTAGGGTTTCAAAAAATAACGGTGTGGGAATTATTTCACCCTTCACAAATAAATAAACATATCTAATCAGATGTAATATAGTTGGAAATAATTATATAAACTCATAAAAACATGGTAACGAAATAAATTGAAAATAAAAAAGACTAGAATTATATATACAATGTAGTCCAAATATAAAATACAGGACAATTGAGTGATAAAAATTCCCCCAAAATAAAAAACAAAATCAAACCAAAACACAAACATCATTTGACATGTGGCCACATTCTATATCCTAAACTATCTATCATCATGAATAAAAAAAATGAGACAATACCCAGGAACCAAAAAAAGTTACCATAAGATATGTATACACTGAATGGTTTATAAAGGGTGTGGGTGAAACAAAAACCAATAGTATCTAATAGAGGAGTTTTTTATATTACATTAAATGAACATTTCATCTTTTTTTGTTGGAAATTGAAATAGAAAATATTGTTTTCATACATAATCCCATAAAAACCAACAACCCATCCATGACTATTTTATAAATTCCCATTTCTTTTCATAATATGATTAAAATTTCATTGAAGCCATTTTTATCCTATGTGCCCTTTACAAAAACACCCATTTTAAATACACCTTCTAGACCAATTTATAAATACATGTTTGCAAAAAAATTTGAAAAAAATATGTAAAAAAACTCAATAGAAAGAATAATAAACTGAAATTACAAGGCACCACATCACATGAGAATTGATGTAAACATGTAATGAAAAAGTTATTATGCCATAAAAATTAATATAACTTGGGAAAAAACAACAGAAACTTATTAATATATATAGTATAATGGGAAACACAATATTTCATAATGTAATACTAGTTGTAAAATTTTCCAAATGCATTAGAATAATTGCTGGAATATGGTTTTTCCATTCTACATAATCATCGACAAAATCCTGATCATAGAGTAATATAATGGGAATTCCGCAATATCACTAGAATACAACACAACTAGGGGTAGTGTAAAGGCATGTTACTATATAATGTATCATAAATATAGACATCTCACTCAGTGACTAGTACTTATATAAAATTCCAAGAAGATGAGTTTAGATATTAAACATGTCACATTATCAATATAAAAGAAAAACAATTGTGAACATCACCTCCAATATACTCATAAGAAAAAACCCCAACCATGTCATCCATATCATGATTAAAAATAATAAATTTGTACATGGGATAAAGAGGGCTATAAATTTATTAAAAGAAATGTATTTAAAAAATATCAAATTTTCATTCCCAAAATTTAATCATGTTTCCCAGTCACTTCATTTTCTCATCGAAATTCCACATCAAAATCATCAGTTAATAAGAACCATTTAATACATCATTAAAACCCATTTCAAATAAATACCATTATTTACATCAAACTATTAATGAAACCAAAATCTACCTTTTGTTAAATTAACATCCCAAATGGGTTCGTATTTATTTAAAATACATATTTTACTTGAGAAAATTCATTAAAATCATTTTACAAATAGTTTGAACATTGAGAAACTATTTAGATAATAGAACCTAATTAAAATACCCTTTATATGAAGTCATTAATCCAACAAAACATTTTTAAATTTTATTTTTTTATTATATATAGGCATTGTTAAACAAATAAAATATTTAAAAAATGTATTCACAAAATGATATGATAAATATAAAATACACAAAATCGCCTACCTTGACTCAACAACAATCAATATAGAAGTCATCTATTTGATGGTAAATTCTAAAAATAATCAACTATATTCCCTATACAAGCCGTAATAAATAATAACATTATGATTATGTCACATAGAACACTAAAACCAACCCTAACATCCCATAGGGTTCATAGGAGGGGAGAAAATTGAAGGAGGATGAGTGAAGGTAACGAAAATAAGAGAATACATAATGGAGGGGTTCACATGAAGAAATAAATTAAAAATGAGTCTACATATGATTAAAATCACAAAGTAGGGAGGGATATACACCATTGGATGTGCTAAAGTATTGTCAAATGAGATGGATAGAATGATTGGAGGACAACCTGAAAATTCGAAAGGGGGTGAAAATGAAAATCACATTTTTAGACAACAAGGATGTTCTTTTGGTTTGAAAAACCATACACAGACTATGAAGAACAACAGTATCATGTTATAGAATACATCCAATATTTTTTGCATTCTTTTAATTTATGTGTGCAACCTATTAACCCTATAACCCCATATATGGGTGCCTTGCATAGTCTCTATTGGGACCCTCATAGTTACACCCACAACAAAAAGGTATGCATAACCCATGTTTCCTCTACTAATAATTGTTTAGTTTGCCCAAATCTATGTGTAACCTATGTATACTAACCATGTATATAAAAAAATTATATGAGGAACCTCTTATAAATCAATACTTAAACATTTTCAAATAAATTGTGCACACTGAATCATGATGGATAGAAGACCTATGTAATGGTTTTCCACATGGTTTACTCTAGATATGAATAGTAATTTAACAACCCAAAAAAAATAATACTCTCAAAATTAAAATATAAAACCTCAAAACATTTAGAATTAAAAAAAAATTATATACACATAAATTGAGTGACCTGTGGTGTTACCAGAACTTTTCCAAAAAATGGATGGGTGGAATGTAATGAAAATATTCTAGCATAAAATTGGATGAATATACAACATTTGAATATTCACAAGAGAAGAAACACCCATAAAAGAACCATGTAGTAGCTAGTTTATATATATTATATCGTTTAATGTAGTATATGGGTGATAATTTATCCATTTGTTTCTTTAAGGATCACCAACATAGAGAGATTAACCATTTTCATGATCATTTCAAACATTACATTTTCATTGAGTTATCTGTGTTCAATAGTATTACAAGCATCTGTGGGTGTGGCAAGTGAAGCAATTTCAACCTCAACACATTGTGTATATAGAAGAGGATAATGTATATTAAGTGACTAAACATTATCAATAATGACTTATTCTCCTAATTATTATTATATATTTCCCGCATCATGTTTTATAATAAGAACTTATGTGATCATGAACTCCAGATCCTCTAGGTAATCCCGTTATTCCACTACTTGTAAAAACATTTTGGTGTCCACCATAACCATTATAGTTTAATTTTTTGAATTTTGTATTCTTTTAGATGGTTACAATTCGGAAAATGTTTCTAAATAACAATAAAACTCAGAAAGAGCCTACTTTTTTAATTTAAAGTGTGTCCTGTTGGTATGTGAAAATATATGATATATTAGGTTAATTCGAACTCGATCACATTAAAGATAACTCCCAATTAAATATATTATTAATAATCAAAATGAATTTTTAATCCTAAAAGGTAGAATTTGATAATACTCAAACGAATTCATTCTCACTTTGGAGAGGATGTGTTTTGAAATCATGGAATATAGATATAATATTATTTTTTCAGATGGACCATAATATTTGATATTGCAAAAGATTTGTTTCTTATGTTCTTTAAATGTGATTGGAATGGATGGATCAAATTTTTAAGTAGAGGACTCATCTATATTATGATAGGAATAATTATTTTTAGTGAATTAAACCAAGACATCCATCCAACAAATTAATGAACTAGTCTACCTCCAGCTCAATGGGCATTATTGCTCTCCATGGGCTGGAAATTAGTTCCCATACATCATAAGAACAGACTTGGGAATAGATTATCCTAGTAAATAATTAATATATTATGCATTAAAAAGTAAAAAAACTTTTTTCATTACCCATATGTATATTAGACCTCCTCACCAAAGGAATATAATTATACTATAAAAGATCAAGAGGATTAGAAGTAAGTAAAGAGAATAAGAAGTCAAATCCCTCAGCTCACCTCTTGTATCCATCCCTTATAAGGTAAATATTCCCAAAAATCCAATATTAGATTCCTTTAAATTGGACACCTTTAGTTATTTTTACCCTTCATCCATGGATTGAGATAAAGAAGACTACTTAGTCGTTGCTAGATTAGAAACTAAAAATAAAACAACATACATAAATAAATAAAAAAACACTCTGAAGAGTGTCTAGGAAACTGAACCATGAACTTTCAACATAGATAAAATAGGTGTGATTGCATAAGCACTCAATAGGCCACCAAATCCTATAAAATCTATATAAATCACTTATTAATTGATTTTAAAATTCATTTACTTAATGATATGGTATAAAATAGGTTTTTAAATTCATAATAATACCAATCCATAATAACACTTTCAAAAAACTATCCCCAGATTTCAAACATGTCAATAAAATCTCATTTTCACAAAAATATGGGGAAAATATTCCATTAAACTCTTAATGAAAGACAAAAACCACTTGCTTATTAAAATCATAGTTTCATGTAATTAAAAAACAACTCAACTGAATGTATCCAAAAACCACACAAGGTGATGCATTAACCATTTAAAGGAACAAAATTTCAGGGAAACACATCCCACAAATGGTGCAAATATAGTCAATCAAACTATTGTATTATAATTGAATCACATATATAAATCCCGTAAACAATAATAAAAGGATCACAATGTCATGGAAGTAACCCATGGATTCTAATGGGAACTAGCGTAAATCAAAATGATCCTTGGTACACATATAAATTTATGTATATATAAATATTTTTTTCACACTCTGTCCTCCTAGGGCCTTCTAAATCCCCCCTAGGGCTCCCTCATTCCCAAAAAACCCATGACTACACTCAGATTAGGGGGGACATCCCTTCAATGGTCTCTCTTGATCTTGTGGAATTAATCCTAATGTAATGCCCCGACCCCAGTTACCTAGAGTCGGTGCTTTATTACATAACATTGGCATGATCACAAGAAAGATCAAGTCTCGAAATACCGAATAGTCTAGTAGCCTTGGAATAACTAGATACATTAATAAAGTTTACATTACATCATAAAATGAAAACTACAACAATATAGTCTCCATAGTCCACACTGTTATCCCCTCATACTATCCCTACAGGTCATTCATAAATTAATTCTTCACATCATGGGAAAAATAAAACATAGAAAATGGGTGAACTAAAATGCCCAGTTAGGATAACAATATAGCGGAAACATTCATAAATAAGAATAAACATTTAAGGCAATTTATAACTAAAACAAAATCCTTTTAAACATGAACTTCAACATAGTATGGAAAAAATAAAATGAAATAATTCTATTTACTTATTCACATGGATATTCTACTAATCGAATATTCACATGCAATATCAATAACCACTTTCAAAATGATGAAATGCATAATGCCAGACTATCATAACCACATAGCTAATGCCTCATACCAAGAATACAAATAAGATTTTTCCAAGGCCTTGTGCCAAGACACTAGTTTGTCTCCTGAGACCTACCGATGCATCGAGGAGCTATGGTGGGCTCCACCTATCACATATTAAGTCCAATGCATTCTCATATGAAAAGGTTTAAACATAACATAAACTTTCGTATTAAAACTAGAATACGAAATGTAAATACTTCATCCATAAACCACGAATGGTTTAAAAATAAAACATCCACAGTCAAACATATCACAAATCCTTCAATACAATATAAAAGTTTTGTATCATAATAAATCAACTTCAAATAAGCTTAAAATCCATCAAAAGATGTTGACATAGATGAAATATAAACTCTTTTTGAGAAATATCTATGTCTATTTTGAAATCATGTAAGAGTCATAAATCTATAAAATAAAACATTTTCTTTGAAAATATTCTTATAAGATTGTACGGGATGCTTCGATGCTTTTATAACGACGGAAAATAGCTGCACCCACCGTATAAGTTAAAAAAACATTCTTACCTTAATTCTGTCAAAAAGGTTAAAAAGGACCTTGTTTGGAAAACGACGGAAAGATTACTTTATAAACCAATTATAAAAGTCAACAAGGGTATAAATGAATTTAACCCATAATCCAGTAAATAGTAAAAAAATGTTTCTAAAATACATTTTTAAGAAACATGGATGTGGATGATAAAGAAATCCCAGTATATTATTACGTATAGACAACCTCGGATAATGAAGAGATTGCGAAATAAACCCTTACCTTGTAATTTTCCTTGGTTGGGGTAGGTTAAAATCCTATATAATGGTGAAATAATTGTTATTAAATTATAAAAGAATCATATACATTAATATGATATCATATATGATCTTTTAACATTGATTTGTTAATAATATCTTAGTATTATCATTGTTTCGGGTGTTAACTTACACATTTTATTTTATATTTTTTGTTACATACGCTGTGTTTGTCCCGGATAGGTTGTAACTTAATCATATACAGAATGATATCAAGTCCTTAGATATTATTATTAATCATCAAATGAGAATTATACTTGAATGGATACGATGCAGAATGAATCTCATCGCATTCGTGGAGACGGTAGTCCGTACGTACGCACGAGCGATAATATCATTCTTTTGATATTAAAATAATATATAACTGGATGGTATATCATATATACAGAATCATTATCATGTTATATTTATTATTAAATGAATTACACATCATTATTATACCCATCCAAATAATAATTTATTGAATAACAATTACACCACGACATGGAGACGGTAAGTCGTACGTACGCACGTATGGTGACATGTTATTCAAAGGATTGATAGAATACTGAATATGGTTGTACCATATTTATAATAACATCACAGTATATATAAGATACTAGAGTTATTATTTTATAATGGGAATGAAAGAAGAAGTTGAAGAAGAAAGGAACTTGAAAGAGGGTGGTGAAAACATTACCTCCTCTTCGGGTTCTTCCTTTTGATTTAATAAAAAGGGCTCCTTAGGTTGGCTTTCTAACTAAAGTAAGGACTCTAGGATGAAGTGAGTGAAGTTTAGAGAGTATTTGAGAAGAGTTTTTCTGAGCCAAATGGCTTTGATGGTGTGAATTAATGAGAAGGGGGAGTTCCCTTTTATAAGAGGGGTGTGGCTAACCTTTGGAAAAGCTAGAAATATTGTTTTATAATAAATTCATATTCAGTTTCTAATGGATAAAAAGTGTATTATTTAAAGGTTAATGTGGTTATGGGACTAAAACCACTCAACAAATAGAATTTATACAGGTTTGGGTCATTATATTAACCTTATCTTTTAGTTTTAACTCTTAGTTAATTAGTTTGACACTTACCATGTCACTATGTATTTTTATATTATATAGTTAATAAACATACTATATACCTCCAAGAGACCACCAAGTGGTCCATTAATGATACAAATATCATGATATAAGTCTCTTGGCCTAATCTTAGATTTTTAGAAATTGAATATCAATTAATAATATAATATTTGTTTTAAAAACTCTTTTATCTCTATTTTGACACTATTTGGAAAATTGATTTTTGTGTAAATCATAACAGAATGATTAATTTGAAAAAAGTTAATTAAATAATTCCTAAAATGTAATATTAACCTATAAAATTATTGTAATTCATAAAAAATATCAAATTATATTTATTTTCGTATTTATAATATCAATTATTTTAATTTTTCACTATTATGGTAATTACTGCATCATCATTGTGTCATAAATAAATTAAATTATTTAATATATAAAAATTATAAATAAAATATCATTATGTAGAAAATATTTTTATATTTCTAATTAATATTTATAATCGAATTTATCTTATGTGTAACCCTATATTAAAAATCTTTTAGTAAATAAACATTGATTTTAACTCTTTTAACTCTTCTTTGAATTAAATAATAATAAGTGTCCTAATCTAATCTAAGTGGACATAAATGATAATATTTAATTCCTAAGGTTGTTTTTTGTAGAGATACACCTGTCCAATAGAATTAGGACATGTGTTAGGGTAATATTAATATCATATTTACCCTTAATTACCCTATTTACTTTTAACTGTGGTAAATGAAAGTAAAAAAGACACTATTCACCAAAAATTATTTACATCTCATTTAACCACATTTTACTCCTTGATATTAACCGTGTATCTCGGATTTTTGAAATTCCACTCACAGAAGCGGTAACATTATGTTTTATGAAAAATTCAGTTTTTTAACTACCACTTAGTGGTTTCACTATTCATCAAAAATGAAATTTTTTAGAAAAATACCAAAAGTTCACCCTAGGATAATTTAGATAGTCCGAATCAAAAAATGAAGTCCATTTTGAAAAATAAAATTTATAAATTTTAAAAAGTGGGTATTACTATTCATAATGGCTAGATTGATTGGTTGTGGTGTGTTAGAACTCAATGTTGCGTACAACAAACGCTATTGTACGATTCAAAGAGAAGCGTGCCGTAGAAGCTTGGGGTGTTACATTTTCCCATCCTTCAAATAATTTTGTCCTTGAAATTTCTAGAATACTACCACACGAAAAGACTCGGGTGGTTCTTCATCATAAGTTCCTCGGGTTCCCACGTTGCATCTTCCATCTTATGGTTTCTCCACAAGACTTTTACTAGACGAGTCATCTCGTTTCTCAGTACTTGTTCTCTCATATCAAGAATCTTGACGGGCACTTCGTAATAAGATAGATCAGGTTCCAGTTCTAATTCCTCATAGGTGAGTACATGCGTTGGGTCAGGCATGTATTTCCTCAATAGTGATACATGGAACACATCATGAACTTTGGAGAGATTTGGCGGCATTGCCAAATGGTAAGCTACAACCCCAATTCCTTCTAGAATTTCGAAAGGTCTGATGTACCTGGGACTCAATTTACCATTATTACCAAATTGTTTGACTCCCTTCCATGGAGACACCATTAGGAAAACATAAACACTAACTTGAAATTCCAAATCCTTCCTTCGATTATCGGCATAGCTCTTCTGCCTACTTTGAGCTGCATTGATATGGTTTTGGATTACCTTCACCTTTTCCATTGTTTCCTCCACCAGTTTCGGGCCTACAAGTTTTCTTTCACCAACGTCATCTCAACAGGTTGGTGTGCGACATCCCTTTCCGTATAACGCTTCATATGGTGCCATATGAATACTCGAATGGAAGCTATTGTTATAGGAAAATTCTACCAGAGGTAAATATTGATCCCACATACCTAGAAAGTCAAGTGAGCAGGATCTCAACATGTCTTCTAAGGTTTTAATAGTTCGTTCTGATTGTCCATCTATTTGAGGGTGGTAGGCAGTGCTCAAATGAAGTTCAGTATCCATGGATTTCTGAAGACATTTCTAGAATCTTGACGTAAAATGGGGATCACAATCAGAAACAGTCGATAGAGGTACTCCATGAAGTCTCACCACTTCATTAATATATGGTCTTGGTAGAGGTTACAGTGGTAGATCTTCTCTTATAGAAAAAAAATGTGCTGACTTGGTAAGACGATCAACGATAACCCATATTGCATCGTTCCTTCTAGGATTCTTTGGTACCCCCGTGACTAAGTCCATCGTAATATTGTCCCATTTACACTCCGGTATTGGATGAGGTTGCATGACTCCTCCAGGTTGTTGCCTTACAGCTTTCACTTGTTGAAAACCATACATCTTGACACAAAATCAGCAATCTCCCTCTTCATTTTGTCCCACAAAAAATGTTCCTTCATGTATCTATACATTTTGGTTCTCCCATGGTGTATAGAGAAATTGGAACTATGAGCATCATCCATCAATTCCCTTTTTAGAACAGGTATATTGGGAACACAAAGCCTCTTCCCGAATTTCAAAATTAAATCTTCATACACAAAGTATCTCAATCTCCCATCATTCACACCTTTAATCTTCTTTTTAAATTCTTCATCATCAGTCTGAGAACTCTTAATCCTTTCTAATAAAGTTGGTTTGGAAAAAATTTGAAAAAGTATTGATGTTTCACATTCCCTGGTTATTCCCATGTCCATCTTCACTAGATCCTTGAAAATTGGATCCCATTCAATTCTCATATTGTTCAAATCTCCATGGTCATTTTTACTCAAAGCATCTGGAACCTTGTTTGCTTTCCCCGGGTGGTAGTGTATCGTATAATCATAATTCTTGAGTAATTAAAGCCATCTCCTTTGCGTCATGTTGAGTTATTTTTGTGAGAAAATATACTTCAAACTCTTGTGATCAGTATAAATCTCACATTTTTCACCATAGAGGTAGTGCCTCCACATCTTCAAAGAAAAGATCACAGCTGCTATCTCGAGATCATGAGTAGGATAGTTTTGTTCATGAATTTTCAACCGTTGTGATGCATAGGCAATAACCCTATCATTCTGCATAAGGACACAACCAAGTCCTTTCTTCGATGCATCACTATAAATAACGAACCCATCATTCCCCAATGGTAGAGTCAATATAGGAGCATTGACTAATATTCTCTCCAGTTCTTTGAAACATTCTTCACACTATTTTGTCCAAACAAATTTATCCCCTTTACATGTGATCTTTGTTAATGGGTTAGCAAACCGGGAAAAATTCTGGACGAAACGTCGATAATAACCTACTAAACCAATAAAACTACATACCCAAGTTATAATCGTCGGTGCAGGACATTCTTGTATTGCCTTGGTATTATAAGGATCAACAGAGATTCCATCTTTACAGACAATATGGCCAAGAAAAAAAATCTCCTGAAGCTAGAATTCACACTTGCTAAACTTCCAATATAATTCATGTCTTCCCAGAGTCTTGAGGATAATGCGCAAGTAATTTTCATGATCTTCATAGCTTTTGGAGTATACCAAGATATAATCAATAAATACCACAAAAAATTCATCGATATATTCCTTGACAACTTTATTCATCAGATCCATGAATACAAAGGGTGAATTAGTCAATCCAAAAGGCATTACTGTAAACTCATAATGCCCGTACTTGGTTCGAAATGCTGTCTTCAGAATGTCTTCCTTCTCCACACACAACTGATGGTATCCAGATCGAAGGTCAATCTTTGAAAAGTATTGATCTCCATGTAGTTGGTAAAATAAATAATCAATGCGAGGTAGGGGATACTTGTTCTTTATTGTTATAGCATTGATCTCCCTATAGTCGATACATAACCTCATAGATCCATCTTTCTTTTTAACAAAAAGAACAGGGGCTCCCCATGGAGAAACACTAGGGAGAATAAATCCCTTATTACTCAATTCCTCTAGTTGTTTATTTAGTTCAACTAATTCTACATTGGACATTCTATTAGGGGTCGTAGATATAGGCCTTGATCTAGGAATTAAATCAATGGAAAACTCAACTTCTCGTTCTGGAGGATGTCCAGGTAAATCTTCCGGAAACACATCTACATATTCTTTCACAATAGTTACATCCTCTATTTGAACATTCCTTTCCTCACCCACTGTAATTTCATCCTCTCCCTCCACAATAATTTAATTTAGTTGAGCTAATGGGGGTGGATCAAGATATGAATTAGGTGGTGACGATTCTGTTATAAAGATAAGGTGTTCCTTATCATCATCATCAAAAATCGTAACCTCCTTCTTCTTAAAATAAATATTCACAACATGGTCTGAAATCCAATCCATACGGAGGATTATATCAAACTCAATCATAGGTATGATGATGAGATCAGCGGATAAAGAACAATTATGTACTCTAATGGGGACTGATTCAAAAAACATTGTTGCAATGATACTTCCCTTAGGAGTTATAACTGATAACTCCCTTGTTAATTCAAATTGGAAATATCTAATTTTCTTAGCAAACTAGGAAGATATGAAACAATGCGATGATCCAGAATCAAATAATGCATTTGCTAAACTTGAGGAAACCATTAAATTACCTTCCACCATGTCTTTCGGAGCTTCTACCTCAGCAGTAGTGATAGCATAAGCTTGGCCTTGATCCCTTTTCCTTTTCCGAGTTAAGTTCCCCTGATGCTTAGAACAATCATGTGCATAATGTCCCATATCCCTGCAATTGTAGCATTGGACATCGGTAGCTTCCTTCTTCCCCTTGCAATCACAAGCTTGGTGGCCTTTTTCACCACACTTGTAATAGACTCCCGTTCCTTTTAAACAAGTACCGGGGTGTTTCTTCCCACATTTACTGCATGATGGATATTAAACTTTTCCCTTATTCCCTTTACTTCCATTCCCATATTGATCAACAAATCTCTTCTTCTCTTGCTTTGCTTTAAAGTCATATGACTTAGATAATTCTTTCTCTATCTTGATAGCACATGAGACAATGTCTTCATACGACGAGAAGGATTTTGAGACTAATGCTCGATGGAGAAATGGTTTTAACCCATCGAAGAAATGATCAATATTACTTCTTTGGTTATGTATATAATCTCCAGCATGCCTTGCTAACCTTGTAAAGTTAGCCTCATACTTTGCGACATTCTCATCCTCCTTTTGTCTCAGACTCAGAAATTGCCTTTCCATATCTGCTCAATGGTCCCGAGGAAAGTATTTTTTTCTAAAAACAGACCTTTGAACACCCTTCATTCCATATTTCATACTTCATCATCTTCCTTCATGTTTTGAATCAATGGCCACCATTGATCAGCATCTCTAGTGAGGCGATAAACTGCCATGAAAACTTTTTCCCTTTCACTACTTCCCAAAGCCTGAAATATTTTCTCTAGGGAACATATCCATTGCTCCGATAGCAATGGATTTTTACTCCCATTGAATGTTCGTGGGTTTTTCCTAATGAAGCGATCTAACATTGATCATCCATGTTGTGGATCATGGTGCTCCATATGGGTAAGGTTATTATTCATAACCTGAGTGAGTTGTCCCAGTATGGTGATTAGTTGATCAGCACCAGTTGCATCACCAGCTCCACTAGAATTATCTTGAGCATGAGGTCAATCCTTACATGGAGTGCATGCATTGATACAATTTCCATTTCTTCCACTAGGCACCAATTCTAAACAATGGCATAAACTAGATCAGTTTATGAATCAAAATACATATTTCCATACTTATAAAAAACATTACATAAATTGAGCTATTTATGGATATAATGCATAATCATAAAAATGTTTTCTTTGAAGAATTATATACTCATAAACCCTTCATAATGATTTGTAAAGAAAATGAGAGTTATCCTAAGCATATCCCCCGGGAGTGTCATAACCAAGAGTGCAGCAAGGCCCGTTGTCGTGCACCTGTTCCCGTTCGAGTCTATCTCAAAGTGGTGTTTTCGTGTTTTACCCCTTGGTACATTTGTGCCAGAGCCGCCTCTACCTGCTTGTATCTAGACAGAGATGTATTGTCGGAAAACTCACAAAATCTCTACAATACCAAAATTCTAGGAAGTTCTTCTATACTAATCCTCAAAGTCCATCTTAAATCTATGTGCTCTAATCGGAGTTTCTCTAAATCTAGCATCCAAGGTTTGTATTAAACTTCCTCTGATACCAACTGTAACACCCCGAACCCAGTTACCCTGAGTCGGTGCATTATTACATAACATTGGTATGATCACAAGAATGATCATGTCTCGAAATACTGATTAGTTTAGTAGCCTTGGAATAAATAGATACATTAATAAAGATTACATTACATCATAAAATGAAAACTACCACAATATAGTCTCCATAGTCCACACTCATATCCCCTCATACTATCCCTACAGTTCATTCATAAATTAATTCTTTACATCCTAGGAAAAGTAAATCATAGAAAAGGGGTGATATCAAATGCCCAGTAAGGATAACAATATAGCAGAAACTTTCATAAATAAGAATAAATATTTAAGGAAATGTATAACTAAAACAAAAACCTTTTAAACATTAACATAAACATAGTATGGAAAAAATAAAATGAAATAATTCCATTTACTTATTCACATGGATATTCTACTAATCGAATATTCACATGCAATATCAATAACCACTTTCATAATGATAAAATTAATAATGCTAGAGTATCATAACCACATATCCAAGGACTCGTGCCAAGACTACAAATAATATTTTGTCAAGGCCTTGTGCCAAGAAACTAGTTTTTCTCATGAGACCTACCGATGCATCTAGGAGCTATAACAGGCTCCACCCGTCACATATTAAGTCCAGTGCATTCCCATATAAAAAGGTTTAAACATAACATAAACATTCATATTAAAACTAGCATACGAAATGTAAATACTTCATCCATAAACCATTAATGGTATAAAAATAACACATCCACATTCAAACATATCACAAAACACTCAATACAATATAGAAGATTTGTATCATAATAAATCAACTTCAAATAAGCTTAAAATCCATAAAAGGATGTTGACATAGATGAAATCAAAATTCTCTTTAGAGAAATATCTCTTTTTATTTTGCAATCATTTAACAGCCATATATCTATAAAATAAAACATTTTCTTTGAAAATATTCTTATAAGCTTGTAAGGGAAGCTTCGACGATTTTATAATGGTGAAAAATAGCTGCACCCGCCGTATAAGTTAAAAAAACATTCTTACCATAATTCTGTTGAAAAGGTTAAAAGGACCTTGTTTGGAAAATGATGGAAAGATTCATTTGTAAACCACTTATAAAAGTCAACAAGGGTATAAATGACTTTAACCCATATTCTAGTAAATAGTAAAAAAAATGGAATACATTTTTAAGAAACATGGATGTGGATGATAAAGATATCCCAGTATATTATTACGTACAAACAATCTCGGATAATGAAGAGATTGAGAAATAAACCCTTACATTGTACTTTTAATTGGTTGGGGTAGGTTAAAGACTTTGTAATGGTGATATAATTGTTATTAAATTATACAAGAACCATATACATTAATATTATATCATATATTATCTTTTAACATTGATTTGTTAATAATATCTTAGTATTATTGTTGTTTCGGGTGTTAACTTACTCATTTTATTTTATATGTTTTGTTACGTAATCCATGTTTGTCATGGATAGGTTGTATCTTAATCATATACAAGAATTATATCAAGTCCTTGGATACTATTATTAATCATCAAATGAGAATTAGACTTGAATGGATACGATGGAGAATGAATCTCATCGCGTTCGTGTAGACGGTAGTCCGTACGTACGCACGAGCGACAATATCATTCTTTTGATATTAAAATAATATATAATTGGATGTTATATCATATATACAGAATCATTATCATATTATATTTATTATTTACATGAATTACACATCATTATTATACCCATCCAAATAATAATTTATTGAATAACAATTACACCATGACGTGGAGACGGTAAGTTATACGTACGCATGTATGGTGACATGTTATTCAAAGGAAGGATAGAATACTGAATATGGTTTAACATATTTATAATAAAATCACAGTATATATAAGATATTGGAGTTATTATTTTAGAATGGGAAATAAAGAAGAAGTTGAAGAAGAAAGGAACTTGAAAGAGGGTGGTGAAAACATTACCTCTTCTTTGGGTTCTTCCTTTTGATTTGATCAAAAGGGCTCTTTGGATGGATTTCTGGCTAAAGGAAGACCTATAGGGTAAAGTGAGGGAATTTGGGAGAGTATTTGGGTAGATTTTAGCCGAGCCAAATGTCTTTGATGGTGTGAATTAATGAGAAGGGGGAGTGCCCTTTTATAAGAGGGGGGAGTGGAACCTTTGGAAAAGCTAGAAATATTATTTTATAATAAATTCATATTCGGTTTCTAGTGGATTCAATGTGGATTATTTACAGTTTAAGGTGGTGATGGGTTGAAAACCACTCATCAAATAGAATTTAGACAGGTTTGGGTCATTATATTAATATTATCTTTTAGTTTTAACTCTCAGTTAATTAGTTTGACACTTACCATGTCACTTTGTATTTTTATATTTAATAGTTAATAAACGTACTATATAACTCCAAGAGATCCCCAAGTGGTCCATTAATGATACAAATATCATGATATAATTCTCTTGGGCGATCCTTAGATTTTTAGGAATTGAATATCAATTTATAATATAATATATGTTTTAAAAACTCTTTTTTGTCAATTTTGACACTATTTGGAAAATTGATTTTTGTGAAATTAATAACAGAATGATTACTTCGAACAAAGTTAATTAAATCATTCCTAACATGTCATATTAACCTATAAAATTAGTTTCATTCATAAAAAGTCTCAAATTATATTTATTCTGGTATTTAAAATATAAATTATTTTAATATTTCACTATTATGGTAATTACTGCATCATCGTTGTGTCATAATGAAATTAAATTATTTAATGTCTAAATATTATAAATAAAATATCATTATGTAGGAAATAGTTTTAGATTTCAACTGATTATTTATAATCGAATTTATCTTATGTGTATCCCTATATTAAAAATAGTTTAGTAAATAAACATTGATTTTAACTCTTTTAACTCATCTTTGAATTAAATAATAATAAATGTCCTAATCTAATCCAAGTGGAACTAAATGATAATATTTTATTCCAAAGGTAGTTTTTGATCGATATACACTTGTCCAAAATAATTACGACATGTGTTAGGGTAATATTAATATCATTTTTACCCTTAATTACCCTATTTAATTTTAACCGTGGTAAATAAAAGTAAAAATTTACTATTCACCATAAATTATTTTCATCTTGTTGAACCACATTTTACTCCTTGATATTAACTGTGTCTCTCGGATTTTCGAAATTCCACTCACAGAAGCGGTAAAATTATGTTTTGTGAAAAATTCAGTTTTTTTAACTACCACTTAGTGGTATCACTATTCATCAAAAAATGAAGTTTTTCAGAAAAATACCAAAAATTCACCATAGGCTAATTTTGATATTCCAAATCCAGAAATGAAGTCCATTTTGAAAAATAAAATTTATAAATTTGAAAAAGTGGGTATTACTACTCATAACAGCTAGTTTGATTGGTTGTGGTGTGTTAGAACTCGATGTTACGTACAACACACGGTATTGCATTATTCAAAGAGAAGTGTACCGTAGAAGCTTGGGGTGTTACACCTAATCAGTGACCTAAGATATGAAATCAACATTCTATGTCATCAACCGTATTTCCCAAGTTCTTCATTGGGATGATATGCAAGGAGGTGAGAATTAATAAATCACATGCATCAAATGTAAAACATTTTGAAATTACCCACACCTCACTTCCATTACCCTCACAAGTAGGATCCACAAAAAAAATTTATTTCTGAGAATCAAAACTCACATATCAATATAAATCATCCACCATGGGGTGATAATCTAAAACATTCCATGATAAACACATGGAACTCAAGCGGGTCGCACCCATTTTTAAAGCCATATAAAGTTCCAAACAAACCTATTAAAAACACCAATAAATATGTCGAGCCACAAACCCAATTACTAATTTCATTTGAAATCTCATATCAAATACCACATTAAAAAATATTTTCATATGCCTCTAATATATATTTCTCAATTCTAGGGATAGAAAACTCTTTTCCACATCCTTTTAAAACCAACACATTAAATTTACTCTCGAAAACAAAGAATTTTCCATTAAGGAAATTTTATGTTTTAAACCACTAAAAATCCCTATAACTAAAAAGAATTTAAATATTTTAATATAAAAACCCTTCAATTTACAATAAATTCTTAGAAACATCACACACCGATTTTAGATGTGGAACCAAAATTAAATAATCATTCAAGATATTTAAATTAATTTTTCTAAATCCAAACGATAATTAACAACAATATAGATTGTGACTCAAGTCAATGGAATTTTTTTAAAAATAGTTAAAATACATTGTCATTCCAAAAAAACTTTTCCAAAGTAATATAATATTAATTGAAACAATAATAACCTTATTAAAAAATTAAAAAAAGTAACCCAATAATTTTCAAAATCACTTGGCTTGCGGCATAAGACCATCTCATGATTAAAAAACAATAAAATATATGTTAAACCTACTTTGGAATATAGAAATATTATAATTTAATAATAAATAATTTAACAATTCTATAAAATTAATAAAATTTAATACAAGGTAGTTACTAAGAGAAATTAACCTAGAATTGTGAGTGAGAGAATAAAATGATTAAAATGCATTGCCTTGGGAGGTGGATTCTGAAATGCCTAAGAAGGGAACCTAATAGACCAATCACGTACCCTAAAATGAATAAATTACTAAAAATTTGTTAACTACATATTCATAGGGTTCTTCCAATCTAGGAGGGGTGAAGGGGAAAGAGAAACTCACTAAAATATGGGTGGAGTATGAATATGTTTCCTCACCTTGATGGATCAGCCATGAACTTCCGTGAAACTAGGTGGAATCACATAAATAGAGTGTATAATAAGAGGGAGAACGAGCCATTAAGGGTGAGGGTATCATCGTTGGATGTTTCAGTTGACATAAGGGAGATGCATGAAATTTAGGATAAAATCCATAAATGAATTTAAGTAAAAATTGGAAATAAAAATAAGAATTTTAACCTTCTCGGTTTCATGAATGGAATAAGAGAAAAATTTACAAATTTGTGTACCAAATATGTCTTCCAAATAGGTAATGAACTAGGAAACCACATGGTTACTCCTACGAATTTTTTAACTTTGATCTAATAATGATCAATCCACATGAAATGGCATTTTAAAGTACATACTTCTCATGTATGGTTGGAATATATTTACTCCTAACCACGTGAAGACCATTAATAGTACTAATTCATTTAGAAATTTAAAATTCCATCCCAAAACTCTCAAGAACCCATGAAGGATTGAAAATTATTAGTTTAATTAATTAATTAATCCTAAAGGAACATAGTGATTTTCAAAAAACTCCCCACCATGAAACGTTATGTCCCCAAAATTCTATAGTCAATAAAATGGAATCAACAACTTAGAATTATATATAATATACTCTTAACAAACCCTAATTCCAATTAACCTATAAAATCCATGAACAGTGAAAACAAAATCAAATTGGAATATCCAATAAGTATCCAATAAAAACTCTAAATGAAGGGAGACCAAATGGAGGTCTCCTTGCCACTTACAATTATTTTAAGCAGTGAAGCATCAAATGACACAACAAAAATGGTAGAATCCTCAAGATGATGAAACATTCCAAAAAAATGGATCATGTTATTACACTAACAATAGGCATTCATAACCATCCCACATCTAAAAAGGAATCATGATCTAATATGCACTAAAAAGACCCCAAATCCAAAGAATTTCCATGATCCTAAGATCACTTTCATCTCCCATGGTTTCACATTCTAAAGGAACTCAAAATCCATAACTGTGGAATACCACTAAGAAAAAAAAAATTTAACCACAAATCTAATGATGAACCACTCATGAGCATGCTAAAATAAAGGACAACATGGGGCCTAAACCACCAACACCATGTGTAATGGGTAAACTATGACATCACTCGTGGAAAACCATCTCACGGTGAGCCCCTTAAAAATAGAACCACCAGGTACTCAACTACTAAAGGCAACCTCCATCTTAATTACCCAAGAATCCACTTCATTGTTCACATGTGTTCAATCCCAAAAAAATATATCCTCATAGTAAGAACACATTAAAACCATGAGAAACCCAAAATATGGAATACAAATGATAAGGCATGTATCCAAACACAAATTCTATAGATATCAACAAAATATCATAGGAAAACACAATGATCCATGATCTAAAAATACTCATGAATGAGAAACCAAAATATCACCACAACCAAAAATCCACATCAAGTATCCAAGGAACAAATTCATCAAGTATATATTCTAAATGAAAACCACAATCCAATGATACATCTTGATTCCAAAAGGTCAAGAAGATCAATCCATATCATGTTATCCAACTAAAATTCCTAGGATCACTTATCATAGTACCCTTAAAAAATATGACAGCCAATCCAATACCACATCAACAAAGAGAAATAAAATAACTTTCAATCAACATGATGATAGAAAAATGAGGAAGTACCCCTATAATTAAATTTTCAATCATTTCCAAGAGTTTATCAAGAGGTTTTATTTATATATAATGGAACATGGAATAAACACGAAAATATTTTTTAAATCAAATCAACCAATACCAACCCATTCTAAGGAATAAAATCTAAAAAAATCATGTAAAGAAGGAAACTCACATGCCAAATATAATATCTATAAAAACCACCACATCCCCAAAAGCATAAAAATCTATTTTATAAAAATATAAAATCATTTAAAATAACTTAATAATTTTAATTCATTATACTTCATATAAAATTTCAATATCCCAAGAGAATTACAAGTAAATTTAAATGTATTTAAAAACAACCAACCTCTTTAGAAAATAATAAACCTAATTGAGCATTCCAAATCTCATTCATGAAAAATGTTTAAAAAAATTAAAAGTTTTATTTTTATTAAATAAAAAATAACATTTCAAAACACATCCTAAGACTTTTAAAAAACCCTTATACTTAAAATATTAACCCATTTTGATTCCAAAACAAGTTTTTAAGAACCACACAAATTTAAAAAAATACCCAAGGGTTCATTCAAAAATAAAAACATTTTTTAAAAAGTACTTTCTTCACAAAGACCCATTTTAAACTAAAAATTTTAATCCACAATGTCATAATTTTAGAAGACCCATATTGACTCATCCCTCTATATTAGAGTGACTCAACCCTCACTACTAGGGACCTTTGACGATTGTTTTATACAAGAACACAAATTGGATGGAGAACCATTATTTACATGACCACGTGGCCTAATATAAATTAGGCCATCTACGAAACAATTCATAATGTGTTTCGAGATTGATTATTTGGTGGATTCATAGTAGATTAGGTCATGAAAACTAATCTCACTCCACTAATCCAATTATAGTTTCCATCCCAAAATCATACATGAACCTCACAGAATCTTACACTATGCTAGTGAGGATCAACCCAAGATTAATGATTGTTCCAATAAAATATGACTTAAAATTTTAAAAGCACATAACAGGGAAAAAAAGGCTCAGGGAAGTCAATATATTTCTAAAAACTCCATACACTTACCTTTTTAATTCCATTGAAAAAATCAAACTAAACCATACCATGAAAACAAAAAAATATATAGTGAATTTAAATGATTTGGATCTTATAGAGAAGAATAACCTAAGATATGATACCATTTGTAATGAACTTACACAATACATCAATCTTATAGATTCATGAACTAGTATGCAACTACTGAGAAGGGTATTCTTGAACCCCCTGGGATGAAATCTGGTGTTTGAGTAGGATGGGAACACACTATGGAATAGATTCACCTAATAAATAATTAAGAATGTATGATGCATAAATTAAATAAAATTAGGACACAACCTATTTGTATGTCAGAATCCCATCTATAAGGAAAAGTAGAAAACAATAAAAAACAACAAGGAATGAAATTATTAAACATCACAAGATAAAAAATCCCTCAACTCAACTGTTGTGTCCCTCCAGTAATATTATAAGATGCACAAAATTAAACAACATATTTTATTACATCATCAAAAAGAATTTATTTTTACCCATTGTCTATATAATGTGATAAAAAATCATACATGGATGATACTAGTAGATCAACTATAAATAAAACCACTTAAGTAACTCAAAAAATCAATGATATGAGGAGCATTCAGGTAACTAAACTAGGAACATGATACAAAGGTAAAATAGAAATGAAAAAATAAGAACCCATTAGGCCATACCATCCCACCAAATATATTGAATACCCTTTATAAAATGGTTTATAAAACACTATATCGAATAATAATTTATAAATTAGGTTTTACATGATTTATAAAACCACACCATAATAACACCTTCAAAAAACCAACCTGTTATAAAAAAATAATGATGATTAAATGTTTAAAATCAAACCTTTAAATAGAAGAAAAAAATAAAAAAAAAACCTTCCACTATTTTTTATCATCTCATTAAAGTCACATTTTCATAAAAAATTATGGAAAAAAAATTCCTTTCAACTCTTAATGAAATACCCAATCCATTTTCCATTTTTAAATACTGATTTGAAACCATTATAAAAAAACTCATTTTAAAGTAATATAAAACTTTCACAAGTTTATGTATATACCATATGATGGAACCCAATTTTGAGGAAGCACAATCAAGTGATGGTTTCAATATAATCAATCAAATTAGGGTACTATAGTTGGTGAAAAAATATGAATCCCCTAATCTATCCAAAAAATGTTCGTAAAATAATGGATCCAACCAATGGGGTATAATGGGTGTTAGAATGACTCATAATGTACCTAGGTTCATGTAGTATTTGACCTTGATATAGAAATTTTAATGCTCAGATAGTCATTATTGACATTTATTAGTCCCCACTACAGCTCTCTCAGCCCCAATCACATATGAGCACACTCGAGAAAGGGGATATTCCTCCAACATGAGATCTCTCATCCCTTGTTAAATACTCTTAGTCTCTAAAATATGACAGAGAATCAACTGCCTAATTCACTTACACTATTTTCTAAGGTCTACCATGCTAATGAATGTATGTAGGTGAGAAAATATAAATAATATGCACCAAATGTAAAACATTTAGAAATAACTCACACCTCTCTTTCCCGGAACTAATAAGTATAATACCCCAAAAAATATATATCAATGATCATGAAAACACACATCTCAACATATGTAATCCCCATGGGGTTACAATCCACAACATTCCATGAAAAACCCATGGGACTCAAGAGGGTATCACCCATTTTTAAAACCATTTAAATTGACAAACATGACATTAAGAAACTCCACATGGGATGTCAAACCACCAATCCAATTCCTAATGTAATTTAAAATATCAATTAAAATACCATATTAAAATCATTTTAAATAAGGTTCAAGTGGTATTTCAAAATTCTTGGGAAACTGACATTTTTTCACACCATTTGAAAACCAACACTTTAAATGTTCTCCTAAAAACCAAGTATTTTCCATAAAATAAACTTTGGGTTAACACCCCCATGTTTAAAACATTTAAAACCACTAAGAATCCCACCAACTCAAAATAATTTATATATTTAGAGATGAGTGCACTTAATTATACAAAAATATCTCATAGAAACAAAATACACTCATTTTAAAAATGTAACTACCATTAAATATGATTTTAAAATATTTAAATTCATTTATTAGTTACTAACATGCACTAAAACCACATTGTATATGGCTCAAGTCATTTCCAAGTAATTGGAAATAGATCAAATCCATTTTAAGAAAAATATCCATGGAAATTTTAAATAAAAAAACATTAAAAACCACCTTAAACAATTTCAATGTCCCACATGGGAATTTTCAGAAGCACTTGGAGTGCGAGTTAATCCTATATCAAGGTATAAATATTATGAAATTCATTTTAAGACTAATATGGAATAAAAAACATATAACATCATAAGAAATAATTTAGGACACATAAATTTATTTATAAGATGTAAAATTGTGGGTTCCATGCTGAGGCATACATCATTATGTTTTATAGCAATTTGAAATAGTTTAAAAGGAATTGCCTTTAGCGGAAGATGGCCAAATGTGAAAGAGGGTAACCAGAAAAACAATTTCATACCCTAAAAATGATGAAAATATAAAAAGAAAGTATACCCCATTTTTTAGTGTTTGTCCGGGTAAGGAATGATTAAGGGGAGTGGGAAAATTTCTAGAATAAGGGTGGTTGATTTTAGATGAGACTTCACCTGGAAGAATTGACCAAAAAATTATGAGAATAATGGTGGATTCACTTGAAGAAAGGGAGCATAGATGAGTACATAACTAATTACATGGATGGAGGTGGTTCTCGAAAGGGGATGAGTCATGTGACATAATTGAGAGGGGATAGTTGAATGATGAAATTTCTAGACAAATTAAGGAAAAAATTAGAAAAATAAAATGAATATTTTAACCTTTTTTGTGTCATGTATGGTTTAAGTGCAGGATATACTAAACTATGTGCCAAACATGTTGTCCCTACTCGAAAATCATGATTCACTCACATTTTTACTCCTAATCAAGTCTCAATGTTTAGATAACTATGCTCAAACCATGCAAAACTGCATATTAATGTATATTCCCCTCTTGTATGGTCTGTGCACAATTACTCTTAACTACACAGAAACTGTGTACCATTATTATTCCTCTATAATTTTAAAATTTCAAACTAAAAAACTTGGGAAAACATGATAGCATAAAAATAATTAAAAAATAAAATAATTTATAAAACAGATACATAATGAGTGCCACGAGATCAATCCTAGAAGGCTCATCTTTATACTCCGGAAATCGACGTTGTTCATATGGACCCTCTATTATACTTCCCCAAAAATATTTTTTTTTTCAATTAGATAATCATGTGGTAATGAAGATACTAATTTGAATATTTTACTAACATTATTTTAAATATTTATCATTTTTTAAACCATATTTTTATTATCTTCTTATGGAGTATTCATTATAGAAACCATATTTTCAAAATTTCCTTAAATATGAAACGTTATATTCACCATAGTCATTGTAGAAAATATTTTATGCTCTAACACTGATGTGTTTGGATCACACATTTATTTTTCAAATTGTACATCATCCTTTAGTAAAAAAGCTGGTTTATGTTATAAAATGTTTTAAGATTTCAATATTCAGTTTTCTATGTTTTCTAAAATTTTATACAACCTAGATAGATGACAGGAATCGTTAGGTTATTCTTGTTTGAAAATATCCTAATATGGTGAATAATAGAATGACGGCTATGAACTAACAATAGAATATATAGACATATTATTCCAAGAATCATGAAAATTAAATGAATAATAAATGTTGAAATAAACAGAATTACCTGGAGAACACATAGGCGGTGTAAAATTGTAATCCCTTAGAGGATCTCTTAATGATACTAGGATTCCCTGTAAATGTGATAAAAAAAATTTATACACTATCATGGCGATCCCAATTTATGAATGTATAACATATAGAGTATTGTAGATGTGGAAATCTTAGTTGATCCCATTGAGAGAATATGTATATGTAAAAGTACTACACTATTCAAGGGATGTTCAAGAATATGACATTTTCTTCTGAATGAAAATAAGAATTCTAATATTTTAACATATATCTAAATAATCTATAACTAAAGGGAAAAAAGTTGGTGGATATGGATACGAAATATTTGTGACTTCTACTCAAGTCCACACAATGATAATTATTGTATTATCGCACTAGAATGTTTATTCATTTAACAATCACTAATTCTAAATTTAATTAGAATACAATCAATTATTCTACTACTATAAAATTGGGTTTACCCACTACTAGTCATAATTGGTTCTAGCTAAAAGAACTAATGAAGGGGGGTCTTTATCAGTGCTAGAAAACATTAATAGGGGGTTGTGAATGCTAAAAAATTATTGATAACAAAAGTAAGATAATATCCACTAATAAAAATTTGGGATTATCCAACAATAGTCATATAAGTGCCAACTAAAAGAACTAATAAAGCGAGGATTTTATGAGCACTAAAAAACAACTGATAAATAGTGGTATTTATCAGTACTAAAAAATCACTAATAAAGAACCCCTTTATCAGTGCCTATTTTTCTAGAATTGAATAACGGGGAATTTATTAGATATAATAAAAAATGGTTCTGATAAACGGGTATCCTTTATTAGTTCTAGAAAAAAGTGCTAATAAGCTAAAAATATCCCTCATAAAGGATCCATTTTATCAGCCCTTTTTTTCTAGCGTTTGTAAAGGGTATATTTCATAAAAAGATTCTATGTCATTAAAAATAATATATCAATATATAAATATATTTAATTTGATATAAATATCATATATTTAATAAAATATGATTTATAGAAGACTAAATATGAATTTACATTTAAAATATATTATATTTATTGAAAAATAGATTATAAAATAATTAAAAATATATTAATTAATGACTTTATAATTACAATCTAGTAATATCCCTTTAATTATAGTAGAATGATATTAAGAATCAATAAATAAACGGACAATCTATGATAAGTTGAAAACATGACTTAAACTTTAAACAACCATAACATTTGATCTGGGACTCCATTTGAGGTCTACTACATATCAAATTGATGTATTCAAGGAGATTTATCCCATGTTGATATAGAGGGATCTTTTCCACTTTATTTAATTTCAAAATCCCATTAGGCCTCTGAAATTTAGTTTTTTGTCGGGATGCCCTAATATTTTCCTATTCAATGGGATTTCAACTTCGTTTAAGAGATTATTTTTGTCCCTTTTCTATAGTGAGTGAATTTTTTAACAATTATTACATTCATATAGTTAATTTGGTTTTGAAATTTTATCATTTTTCATATTGTAGTTTTATTTATAATTCCATATATGAATAATTTCTTATATTTACATATAATAGATAAATTTTATAATTAATAATTTATACATATTTATATAAAAATGTAAATATATAAATCATATATAAATAAATATTTATTATTCATTTTTTTTCAGATAAAAAATTATTCATTTTATTTACCTTATAAAATTGAATATATATATATATATATATATTTACACACACATAAGTAATGTTTATATATAAACATGTGGGTTAATAAACAATTATATTTTTGTGTATAATATAATATATTTATATAATTTCACATATTTGAATATATGTGTTTTTTTAAATATGTGGGCATATATTGTGTATATAAATCATAGATAAATGTTTATTTTATAAATCTATCTTTACAGTTTAAAATAGTATACAAATTTATTTATAGAATATATTTATAAATGTTTTATTGAATTTTATATCTAAAGATACAATTAAATGGCAATATGTATAAATATATATGTGTATATATTTATATACTTGTCACATGTAAAATTCATATATAAATTTACAATATAAATACATATTTTAAAAATACATTTAAGAATATATATATATTATTTCGAATTAGTTATTATCAATTTTATTGTAAACAATATAGAACCATTTTTTAAAATTTTTAAAAATATATGAATATATATATACTTATAAAAATGTATATATAAATTATATATATATGTGTGTGTGTGTTTATTAAAAAACATATATATATATATATATCAATATATTTGTAAATTATTATTAATATATAATATATTTAACCAAATTTATGTGTGTATATATATCACACACACACACACACACTCACACACAAACATATATTATATAAAGGTATTTAAAAATAATTATATATATATAAATGTGTGTGTGTGTGGAAAAAAATAACTATGTAAATATATATAAATATCAAAAAATTTATAATAAATCAAGGTAGAGTTGTGGTAAAGGGGTCTATTGGGTATAAGGTAGGTTACATGGTTGATTCTAGGCAGTCATGGGTGTGTGAGCATATTTCTAGAATTGTGAATGTGGGGGATGAGTGATATTCAAATGATGGGGGTGCATGAGAGTGGGTGAGGGGTGGTTCATGGGAAAGGATAACGTCGATAAAGGGTGCTTACGAGCACAGATAAAGGGGTGTCGGGTAAAAATTTATTTTTATAAAATTTTATTAGTGTAATTAAAATTGATGCTAATTTCACCCATTATCAATTGTAAAAGAACAATGGTAAATGGTTCCTTTATCAATTATTTTTTCTACTACTACAATAGAATAATTTTTAACATCTCTTAGGTAGTCAGTGCTTTTTTAGCATTGATAAATACACTTTATAACATTACTAAAAGAGTGTTCTATAGTAGTGTTCTTTAATGTTAGACAACACATTTATTTTTTCACAAAAATCAGAAATTATTTCATTCAATGATTTGATGATAAATTTGTGACATTTTATCATAAAATCACTTGGTAAAATGAAATAACCTCTTTTTTTATAATGTTGGAGTATCCATTTTTGTTGGGTTCTCTAAAATAAAATCACTTTTTAGATATTGTTCATGCAAGTGTGTAGATAATAGACAATAATGTAATATTGTTTCAATTAATATATTCTTTTATTTGGAAATTTCATACATGCATCTTATGATTTTCTAATGAACCACTATATGTATTACGATCATGTGAAATAATGCCAATCATGAACCTGATGTGAACCAGAAGGGACCACCTGTGCTCGTAGAAAGCCTCATAGTTGAACAATAACTAAATGGTGTCCACTATCAATAAACTATTCAATGTGATAATTTCAACATTAGAAGAGGGTGTTGAATAATTGCGAGAAGGAAGAGGAGATCTGATGATCGTGGTCCTATGTGGCTCTTTCAGGGAAAAATAAAGGAAGCCTAGTCTCTATAATATTTCGTACATGAAAACCGGGTGTTCAGAATTAAATTAAACATAAAACATGAATATAAATGAATGTCAATGATACTTGTAATAAAAATGAATGTTTGGTTAATACAATGAAAAACATTAGGTTAATATAATAATTATTCTAAATTATAATAAAATATAAAAATAAAACAATAATAAATAATTACTATAATCTATATACTAACATAAATAATTATTTAAATAATATAACAATATTAACATAAATTAATGATTGAAAAAAAAGTTATAATTTTAATATTAATGCTAATAATTATAATCCAGATATGAAAGAATGATATTAAATATAAATAATAATCATTTTATATGATGGTTTTAAAACATATTTATAAGCATTTATCTGAAAATCCAAATTAAATTTCCAAACAACATCAATGGTTATTCAGGAGAAAAAATGTAACTATTATATATAACAGTAGTTTTGTTATTAATGGTTATATTTTCTATAAAATTGAACAAGATGAACACAGTATAATGAAAAAAATGAACTTAAGCTTATGACGAAAGCAATTCTGGTATTCAGTTCCAATGATAGAAATCCAATTTACGAGAATATGTCATATTTTGGCATCATCAAATAGATATAAACGTTAGATCAAACAACATTTCAATTATCAATTTTCCATTACAAAATGTTTTACAACATGAATTTTGTGAATGTAAATAAATTGGGCTTTATGAGGGTGAATTTCAATATAAAAGGGTATAAGGAAAAACCTTTCATAATAGAATCACAAGAAGTGCATGAATTTAATGTTTCATATCTAGCAAAAAAGAATTTTTTTCAATTTTCATGTTAGTGACTAAAACAACTATTATGTCAGATGAAAATTCAATTGAGGATAACCCTATCATTGGGAGATCGCAGTCATTTCATGACTGTCCCAAAAAAGGAGCCGAATCCCTTCAAACATTAATGAAAAAATAGATTTCAATGAGAATGTTAAATTGTTTTTAATATACTGTGTATTTCTTCATAATATTATGTTTTCTTTATTGTTTATGGGTAATATAAATAAATAGTTTGAATACTCATACAAATAATGACTTGTGCACATGATGGTGTTACCAATCCATAGGATAAATAACAAATTCATGGTGAAACTGTGAAATTGTCTGGGTATCAAAAACATGTTTAGAAAAATACCAGAACAACATATTATCATTATGTTAAATAAAATATTCAAGAGAAGATGTAATGGTATACAATTTTAGGTAGTCTAGTTTCAATAAAGGAAACATGTCGACCCATACAAGTCAATTTTCACACCATTGAAAACCCCGAAATAAACAAAAATATCATTTATCACCAAAAAACGAAATGTACAATTATTGAAATTATCAGTCCATAAAAAACATTGATAAAGGGTAACATTTATCAGCACTTTTTTAATTGATGAGAAAGTCTACCCATTATAAGCACTTTTTTAGCACTAATAAGGGGTTATCCCGTGTGGGTTCATCCCACATAAGACTTCTTGTTTTTGGGATACACTTTATAAGCATGGGAAATCAACTATCACAACATTCCATGAATGTAAGTGATTGGTACCCACATACACCTTCAAACACACATGGCACATAGGCCGGTGGGTCCATGTGCTAGCCCACACACATAGGCAGCATAGCTTGCCCATCTATATGCGGGCTTGCACATGCCATTTCTCTTGTAGTCCTATATACGACACACCTTCCCAGCCGACCCTAGATTTGTTGGCTGCAATTTTTTATATTCCCCAATATGAAAACAAATGAAATACATAATTAGTTTAAATATTAAAAATTAAGATAATTAAAAAAAATTAAAATGAAAAAATTTAAAAAAAATAAAAAAATTATTATTGAAACAATTATTAATAAAAATGAATAAAATGAATATATATATATATATAAATTATACAAAATAATATTTTTTATATTTTAAATATAAATATATAAAATTAATAAAATTTAATTATTAAACAAATAAAAAAATAAAATTGAATAAATTAAAAAAAATATTACATATTTTTTTAATGAAAAAATTATCAATAAAAATGTATAAATTTCATTTATATATGTAAATTAATTATAAATATTAATAAAGAGTATACATTAAATATAAATTTAGAAAATGAATAATATGCAATAATTAAACATGTATTAATCTCATATTTATTTTCAAATATTTTTAAAAATATATTCATCTTTTAATTAAATTTCACTTTTTTAATATGAATTAATTTAATACTGTTCATTCATTCATAATGTTAAGAGTTTTTTTACTATTTTTATAATTTATATATTTTAATGATTAATTTGTTGAATATTTTTTTAATTTATTCATTTTTAATGATTTTGATACATAATTTTTGACTAATATATTTAAATTTATAAATATATAAATATATTATATTATATAAAATATTTATTAAAATATGATTTATATAATAAAGAATTGTATTTTTACATTAAATAAGTCATAATTTAGAGAAAAGTGTTTTAAAATTAAAATTAATATCAATTTAAAATATTGACTAATGGTATCAAGTAATGAAACTTTAATTACATGTCATTTTTTTCAATTTAACTTACATCAAATGTGCGTTCCATTAATTTCACACAAGAATATATGTAATTGATGGATTTTTATATAGATAACACATACACAAAATATTTCATGTATTTTTTAAATTTTAATAATCATTTTAGAATTATATGTATTAATATAATGTATTGAATATATATTTTGTTTCTAATCAGTAAAGTTTAATCATTATTGACATTTTTATTCAATATATACTATTTACTAATTTTTAATATTTTATAAATATATTCATATTTTAAATTATTTTTTCATTAATAATATTAATTGTTTTTAATATTTTATTAATTTATTCATATTCAAATATTTATTGTTCAATATTTTTGTAATTTTTTAGATTTTTAATATTTATTCTTATATTTTTATTCATTAAAAATAAATTATTTGAATATGGTTTTAATTTATATAATTAATATGTATTCATTTTCTTTTTAACATATATATTTTCGAATATTCATTTTATTTTTTGTAAAAAATATATATAATTAAAAAAAATTCATTCATTTTGTATTATTACTATTTATTTCATTATTCAATGTGTCATATTATATTATGTTATTATTCAATTTAATATATACAAAACTAGTGTTCTAGAAACACACACACACACACATTATTTTCACATGTGCATTTATGTAGTTGATGAAATCGTACAAAGAAACACACACTCATAATATTTATATAATTTATTCAAATTTTAATATTCAATATAAAATTACATTTAGTAACATAATACATTTAATATGTTATTTTTAATAATTAAATTTTATTTATTTGATTTTAATATTATTTCATTTAATATTATTTATTATTTTCAATATTTAATATTTTTTACTTTTTTAGAATTTAATCTTTTTTTAATTTTTATTTAATAATATTTATTTACCATGTGGTAATTTTTTTTCAATATGTATTCATCTTCATTTAAATATAATAAATATATAATAATTTTTAATAATTTTTATAATTAATAAAACTTATCAATATTTTTAATATTTTTAATGATTATTCATTTTTAATTATTCTATTCCACTCATTTTTATCATTTCTGCATTTAAGATTATATATTCAATAATAATGTGAAAAAATTATTTTTAAAACTGTATAGGTAAATAAATACTTATAAATAAATATATTCATATTTATATACATATATATTTATAAATTTATATTTATATATTTATAATTATATATATATATATATATCTAAAAAATTATAAAATTATAAATAAGTAATTAAACAATTATAATAAATATATATTGAATAATGAATATTTTAATTATAATTATATTTATATATATTCATATATAAATATAAATATATATATATATTCATATAATTTTATTTATAATTATATACAGATTTTTATAATTATATACATATATTTTTAAATATATTTACTAATATACTTATCTATAATTATAATTATAATTATAATTATATATCTAAAACTATATTTATAAATACATATCTACAATCATTTTTATATATCTATAATTATATAAAAAAATAATTATTTATAAATAAATATATTTATATTTATTTATAATTATATTTATAATTACATATTTACAATTATATAATTATATACATTTAAATTATTAATATTATTCATTATATTATTAAATACTAATTATATAGGTTTTTTATCAGTTCTATAATATAAAGAACTAATAAAATATATATTTATCGGTGCTTGTATTATAGTTTTGATAAAGAGGGGTTTTATCATTGCTTATTATTTATGCACTGAAAAAACACTTCTTTATGAGTGCTTTTTTAAAAGCCTTGATAACAAATTTTCTAATCTTATAAAATTAGCCCAAACTGAACCATGTTCTCTTGCACTGTTCAATATCTTTCAAGATTGTACCTATGCCACCTCTCCACCTCATCCTACTTGAATGAATCAAACTTCTCAAAACCTGAGTAATGTTATTATTTATACACCTCTCCCATTTATAGGTACTTTTATACTATCCTTTATTCTTGTCACCTCTCTTGTGCATACCTGGCACCACCATGTGTAACAACCTACTATATCCCTTTATTACATGTCATTTAGTAGGGATGATTCAAGGAGAAATTATGTTATTTGAGATGATTGATATATATTTACCCTATCATAATGTTTCATTTTATATATGTTGCAATTTTTTATTTTCCTGTTACATAATCGTGTTCGGTGGCTTAAATTAGGCAAAAACTGCACCAAATATATATATATATTATAAAATCATTAAAAAAAATAAAACACACAACCTCAATACCTTGGGATGATTTCAATAATTCATTAGTCCAATATGGACACCTAATATATGGATTTCATTTATTTTACCTATATTAGTGTCTCCCTTCAATGAAACATGGGATGCCTATAATAACTTTTAATGAATTTGTTATTTTTTGAGGATATTTATTCTTTTATATTCGCTTAAATCTTTATATAATTAAATATATGATTTATCTTACCTAACGCTGCAAAATATTTCTAAAAAATTGTTTCTTTATCCCAAAGGCCTTTTTTATTGATTTTTGATAACCCCCCTTTCAAGGGATGAGGGTGAACACCTACAAGGCCTGTAGGCATAAATATTACATGACATGTAGGTCTTAAAAAATATATAGGCTATACCTACATGGAACTTATCCTCCCCAGCTTCTTCATCGTGATGTCACCTCTCCAACTACGCATGGGTAGTTATACTAGGCTTCCCATGCAAGCACATGCTAGTCCTGATGGCAAATGTCGTGCCCTCTATTAATGAAAAATCATCTTAAGCTTATGCTCTATTGAATGTTCATATTCTATATCCTCATCTGGAGTATGCTCATTGTACAGTCTTCTTGGTTGTTAAGCCCAATTTTAGGTGGTCCGAAGACCTTGAGGTGGCATGATAGCCTTTTAGTGGCCCAAAGGCCTTGGGGTGGCCCGATGGCCTTGAGGTGGCACGAAAGCCTTACTGGTCTAAAGGACTTGGGTGGCCTGAATGCCTTGAAGGACCTGAGGCCCAAACCAGTTACCTGAAATCCCAAATAGATGAATAGTTCTGACTTCTATAGTACTAAACAGTGCCTGCTACTGTTCCAACTACTGTTCCTTCTACAGTATTCCTACAGTCTCAGAAATTTTGTCTCCGCCCGATTTTGAACTCAGGTCTCATGGATGCATATGTTGAGTCCTCACCAACTGGGTTGAGGCTCTTGTTAATATTCTTTCTTACATGTTTAATTTAACATATAAAGTACCCCCTCAACAAAAATCCACCAACTTTGATAAAACCAAGAAACTAATTTCATTTTTTTTATATGTCAATGTGAATAATTTTCTTGAGTAAAAACTGTATGGTTATTATTAAAACATATTAATATCATGATGGTAGAATAATGGGTCTTATATAGACTAGGTGGATTTTTCCTATTCACTAAATTCATTAACTGATCAAATTAGGGTAATGAATTTTTGAAGCTACTAATCAGTGATAGATATATAATTTTACCCAATTTTTTCATATTAATTATGAACATAGTTAAAATATCCATCTATTTATTTTAGTGTAATAATTTTTTAGATATGTTTATATATGATCCATGAAGCTGATATGGTGATTGGAATCATATATTATCAAGAGATAAATCATACATTGTACTAATTATTATATAGATATGTATATAGGGAAGGTAAACAAAAACATAGGGGATCAAGGATATATTTAGAGCTTGGACACTTATTAAATGAATATTTCTCATTTCAATTCATTAAATAGGTTGAAATTTATCATTATCCAAAAAATAAAAACTTTATATTCATTATTTGTTTAAAATTTTAAGACACTATTAATATTTACAAAAAATTACATTCTATTTAAGACCAATTATAAAAATAATGAAATAGTTTAAATAAAAAACATGATCATTAAATATAATATATATATTATTTATGTTTATATTGGGAATATATTTCTAACATCAGTATTTTTTATTCATTTTAACCTTTGTTCAAATTTGTAAGTGGTTATTTCTTTTCAGTGCTTTATTTCTCTTTTCCCCACATTCATTCATCATGACCATTATTTTAATTATTTATGTAATAAATATTTTGATATTTTTTCTAGTTCACTTTATTAGTACATCCCATTGACATAGACCCACAATTTTAATTAACCAGTGTTCCTTATTAAAATTACTCCTAGAATTATATTTAATGGTCCACTTAGATGACCCATTACTCATTAAATTGGTATCATGACCAACATTCAAAACATCCATATGTAATTATATAATGTTCGAACCTTGCTCCCAGTTTCTACTCTTACATTTTTTCAAAGATGACTATTTATATTGGTTCTACTATGGATTTTTTTATGTGACCCAGGGTATTTGATCATATAATTTAGTCATTAATTTTAGATGAGGCATTCATCTGATCATGCTGTGACACTTCATCAACTTGTGTTTACGTTTATTGTTTCATCAAGTTGGAACCAAGGGTTTTAATAGTTGTAATTTGATTTTTTATCTATTGTTGTCAATCCACACTGGGTTGACCATGTATTTTGTAATCCTTGTAATATTATAGTGCTGGTGGATTCATTGTTTAATGTGGCATCATTTCCTTGAATTTCCTAAATTTATATGGTCTAAAATAAGGAGGATGGGACAAGTTTTATGAATGATTGATTTCTGGTACTTCCTCATCAAAATATGGAAATGATATATAATTTGTGAATGTTTGGTGTTGCGGTGGTATGGAGATTTGTGAAAGAATGTTTCACGGATGACTGGTAGTATGTGAAGGAATAAGGTGCTATGATACGTGATTTTGGGAAGTTTCTTGAATAAAATAAGCATGTAATCTATTCAATTATTATAAGTTTCACTAATGGATAATTTCTATAATATTTGTTAATGATAGGGAGTTTCATGAAGGAGATGTTGACATTAGAGAAATATGGTGACATGTTTTCTAGGCACAGTAGAGTTTCATAAACACCACATAGTTTTTTGAAACGGTAAGTCTAACTTATAAATATCTAAATTCACATCATATATATATATATAATGTTTTTTATGAGATATGATCGCTTTTTAATTTGTTAGGGTTTAATATAAACATAATTCTTATTCAAATTAGGTACATAACATGAAAAAATGTTTTGCGAAAATAGGTTTTTAGATCTAATTAATGTTAAGGAATTTTAGTGAATGATTTTCATGAAAGTTGGTAGTTTTAGAAAAATTAGTAGTCTCAGGAAAGCTGTGATTTTTCAAAAAGTGGGTTGTTTAGAAAACGTTGAGAGTTCATTGAAATAAAAAGTGGGTTTCAATAAAGAGGTATTTTTGTGATTGATACTTATGCGAACATACATCAACATGGGAAGAGTTTGTGGAATGTATTGAATGATCATATAAGGACCTACATGTTAAAAACACCTTTATATGCTTTGATATAGAAGAAACCTTCAAGTTGATATACTAAAAAAATACTTCACTCAATGTAGTAAGAGAGTGGGAGTCAATGTAAGTGATATAATAAAGGCAATGTGTCATCCCTAAAATTATTCTTAACGAAATGATCCTAGAATTCGTCAACCATGTTTGATCAATTAAAATCCACAATATCATGTGAATTTTAGTGGATTTAGAGACAAGAAACACAATATCTGTGTGTCCTCCTTGAACTATCCCTTAGTGGGGGACCAGGTAAAATTGTTGTGTTTTATATATATTTATATAAAAGGGTGTTTGGTAATTTCATGATTCCATCAAATAGGTTTAAAAAGTTCCAACAAACATGGGGTTATGATATTCCTTATTCATGTTGGATTTGGTTACAAAGAACGAATTTCTGTGTACTTTATGATAACATTTATTCATAGTTTTAATATCAAAAAACTTCTTATCACATCATGATTGTTCTTATATATAACATATTATGTGGTAATATCCTATGAATATACGGAACACTAAAATTTCATAGAAGTTCATCGCTATTATAAGAACCCATAAGTTATCTAGCACTATTCTTAAATATATTTTCTATAGCCGGATGATATTATTTTAGTGAAAAAATAATACAAGATTTCATGGGGGGAGGCTCATAGGAGTTTGAAGAACCTTCTCATGGTGATCACCCTTTGTAATATCCAGTTTATGATATTATGAGAATAAAACCCACTAGTAGGAAATCCACATTTATTTTTGTAATTACATTTTTCCATCTACGGACATGTGTATAGGTACTTATACATTAATATTATTATTAAATATTATTATGAGTCACATACTTTGATGTATTGAAAAAAATCATGAAGATATATGTTCATGGAGAGGTAGGATATGATGGGTGAATCATGAGTAATATTGCCTTAATAAATAACATGTCAAAGGATTTTTAACATCTTCTATTTAATGAAATTTGATATATTAGGCTCATTTATGGAAATTATATAGCCTAAATAAATCCATGTCCATGATGTTCTATACGAAAGTTCAATTTTTAGGAATTCAAAGAAAGGGACATCGAGAACATAGGTTGATGGAACCAACATGCAACCTACATGATTAGAGATATCATGATAAAGGGATTATATTACATATTAAGAATCCATAAGAGGAATTATGATGTTATATCATTAACTTACTTATCAATGGGTGCCTTGGTGAGTTGTTAGATGTTGTTTTTGTACTTCACACTGATTCACCTAATTCCCCTAAGAAAATGGCCTAGAGGGTCACATAATAAGTATATCTAAAATATCAGTAAAATAATATATTCTTATTTATTATTTAACGAGATAAATAATTATTATTCCAGAACATGGTTTAATAATTATTCATCTTTGGTTTATCATATATATTTCATCACTAGTTATTCATGAAAATATAATGTGAGATTAATATTTAATAAATATTTATTTTCTATTTACTGAATATAATATTGATTTATTTATTGGAGATTAATACAGTGATATATATTTAATACAAAACTAGTCATTATTCAGTCATGATAAATATTATGGAGGAATGATAGGCCAATTTTAATGGTTCGAAGATAAATAATATATTCTTAATATTATTTGAATAAATAATATTTTATTTTAATTCTCAAGTTATGTGTATTTGAAGATATGATAATATTTTTATTATTATAGACAAGGGGTTCTATAGGGGATTAAATAAATAATATAGTGAACCTATGTAATTATTTACTTTTAACGCTTGTGATATATAAACAAAATTATATTATTTTCCAAGAGAGCCAACTCTGTTTTTGGTTGTGGACAACTGATTTGGAGAATCTTCTCAAAACCTAGAGAGCTCCCTTCTTTTTGAACACACACAAGAATGCTCCCAAAATGAAGAGTGACCTTCCTCCACCTACCTGTCTCAATTATTGGGAGATCATGGAGAACAATTTGAATGATATTATGATGGAGATCAAATGAGAATGACACAAGATAAAGGATATGTTGTTCCAGAACCTAAAGATTTATACGGTGGTGTTCAGAGACTTATGGAACACATGTCGATCACCACTATAGATAAACTAATCTTGATTCATACAACACATTGATAGGACATCCTAGATCTATTTTTAGATCTATCAATGAATAAATAATTCATATAAGTTAATCCTATAATTAATTAAATTAATTATTACTAATACGTAATGATCATATGATTGGTTCTGACATTCGATCTATTGTCTAGTTCTCTTGGATTTAGTTTTTCTGACGATGAAATTTATCACTGTGTAAATATTGAATTGATTAATGATCATGATAAAAATAAAATACGTGAATGAACCATCACCCTCTTGCACTACGTCTGAATCCTACAAGTTGTATCAGAGTGGTCACATAATTATTTACAATTATTTAAAGGTTTTTGATTTATTTATGCATTTTTATTTAGTTTCCAATTAATTTTATTCAATATTTTTATCTGAATTACTAGATCCTATTCCGCATCTTTCAATTATTGTATGTATAATCAAAATGATTAATTTTAAGAATGAAATAAAATAAATGAAGTCATTCATAGGTATCGAGGATTTTGGATAGATAACATAAGAGTATTCACCATATATCCAGTGTTTCAGGTCGTGTACTTTTATTCAATGAACTTGGAATTAATTTTTGAATTAATTCAAATAGTGTGAATTGATTACATGCAGTGCATTTAATATCTTACACCACATTTTGATATGGATATCCTGACACACTATAAACTTAAGTACACACTGTGAAGCCCACATAAATGATGTGTACTCCTTTCAGTCATAGACATGGTGTTTATTTCTATACAAAACATACATGATTATTGACAATGTAATTCAAATACCACACGCTATGTATCCCATTGTACATTCCATGTACTCCATTTTTTATAAAGAACAATTTACCCACAGATTCCCCATGATTGTGTCATAGATAGATGATGAGAGATGTACGTGCCTGGTAAATCACTTATACATTCCATGTACTGATATTAAATTAAATATAATTAACATTAATTTACTATAATGTGTAAACCTTACCGATATGTTCATGAATACTGTTATTAAGTTTATAGGACACAACATGTGATGGGTTTTAATATATATATATATGTATAATTAATTTCAATTTAATGCTCAGCTCTGCATATCATGTATGAGTCATTTGACATACATTACTCTACGTGCATTGAATAATAAAATGTTATAGAAAAAACATTTAATTTATACAATCATTAAGTTGATAGTACACATCATGAAAGTACATGATAAGTCGTGTATTCTATATTTACAAAAGGTAAAATGAATATGAGTATAATACATGTTGGGAATATTTGGATGGGTAATTACCTATTTCCTCCAAGTTACATTTATCTACACAATTAATTTTAAACAAATAAATTTATTTCTTTTTAAAAAATATGATTTATGAGAATCTCATGGAAATTTAGATGAGAATTAATATAAAAGAATTTATTATATAAAGATGATAATTAATTGATTTTAGAAAAATTTATCTAAAATAAGGATAATTGATAATTGAATTATAGTTTTATTAAATGCGTAATTTGTTGAATACATGTGAATGACCATGATTATAGAGAATAACATTGTTTGTGATTAGTTTCATTTAATTTATTAATAAAATAAAACTATTGGAATGCATGCCTTATCTCCTCTTATTATGTAAGGGACTATGTTACCATGGTTTATTTTATGTAAATTGTTTCCCCTCACCTCTGTATGAGTAAAAGAATATGTAAGATGATGTTCCCAAGCTAGTGGAGGTTGATCTTGTTTGGAGCCAAGACAAGACTAATCCAAGATAGATACGTTGGTAGATAGGTGGAAAGCTATAATATAAACCTTAATTGGTTCAAGGTGTTTTCCCCCTATGTTAATGGTTCATTTATCATCCTCTATATAATCTAACCATTTTTATAATCTCCTGATCATACTACTTTATTGGTTTATTTCTATCGAGTTGCATGGTTATTTCAATATGGAAATTTTTTCATGATCACATAAATTAATGAATTAATGACTATGAAATATATAACTAAAATATATTGATTTATGAATATATATTATCCAAGACAAGTTTAATCACTTATGTAATTCCACATAATATTAATAAGCATGTAATATAGATAGTAAATGGAAATTTTTTCATAAACGTATAATATAACTCAAATATATATATATATATATTAAGTCAGTATAGACTTCGACTAAATAAGTTAAAATTGAACCATTATTGAAGAATATGGACCAGCCAATGTTGGCCTGCTTTCAATTTTTAGGGAATTCTAACATGAAATTTTGATTTGAATTAACATATTTCACATGAAGGGTTGACTGATAAATATGTACTTCTTGTAAATAAAAGTTAATAGTTGAGGAAACACAATTTATGGATTTTAGGATCAGGTGGTCCACTTAGAGTATCAAATAATTGATATTTAATGCTGTTGCAGTAGGAATTCCTATATAAAACCATTCAAGTTACTTGTCCAACAATATTTGGGGTCATGAAAAGGGGAATATAGATACTTCCCCCGAAAATGTCCAAGAAACATGGTATTTCAAATCCAATGGTGAGGGCTATTAGTTTTTAATAAAATTACATGATATTAATAAATATAATATTTATTTATTTGTATAAATGTTATCAGATAATGTACTAAAATTATAATAATCATATTTTTTAGGAAAACATTAAAATGACTTCAAACTTATCACTTTCATCCATACTCGAGAAGGATAATCATGTAATAAGAAAAATTACATGAGTGGAAAAGGAGGTTTCATGTTATTATTATCCATTAAAAGAAATTGTATGTGCTTGAAAACCCCATTCCTAATGTGCCTTGTAATAAATAAAGTGATTAAATTTTACCACTCTATGATAAAAGATGAATGATTCGATAGATGTTCAATGTTTCATGATATCATCCATGTCCAATGATATTTTGAACAAACATGGGGACATGGGTATATATAACATGATGGCGAGCTTTCAAGATATCTATCAAGAGTTGAAGTGATAAGAGAGATATGAGGTCTCTAATGCTTTGTTCACAATTATTCATGGTGAGCCTGTACTAGATGGGCCTTGTGTAGTCATGCATATTGGCTACAATTAATGATTATACATATTAGAGATTAAATTCCCCGATGAGTTGAATATAGATATCATAATTTCATCACTTGACAAGACATTATCTAGTATTACTATTTATTAAAATATGAAGAATATGGATAGGAGTCTTTCAGATCATATTACATTGATTCACTAGGTGGATAAGGACATGGGCATGAAAAACTTGTGGTCCTTATGGTGAATAATAAAAGGAAGAATGAGGTTAAGGGTCCCAAGACTCATAACAATTTTAAATCTCCCATGCACCATGCTTTCATTAAGATTAATATCTAGAGGTAGGGAAGGAAAAGGAAGCAATATATTTTTCATGTGGAATTCCAATCTGGTAAAAGAAGAACACCACCTAGAAATAAGGGATATCTAAAGGTGAATTCATTATCGAGTGTTATATTTCAATATATACACATTTAGTATAAAATACAATGTGAGGCTCACAAATATTTATAGAAATGCTAGAACCAGTAAGAGTATGAATGATTTCTAAAAGAGAGGTGGATTTGGGAGCTACTAAATGTGTGAAGTTGGATGCTATACCCATTGGTGACTACCATATTTCATTTCAAATGATATTATTTTGGTTTTAAAATATTGTTATTATGTATTAAAGGTTACCAAGAACATAATTTATGTATCATGTTTAGATAAATATGAGTTTACTTTAATGTTTTGAAATAATATTTGTTTATTTTATAAGTACAACATATTTTATGGTATGTAACATTTAAATAATGTTTTATATATATATATAAAGTTATGAAATGTATGTATTGGAAATTGATAATGAATTATCTTTACACATCTCCTCTAACCACCAACCATGGAATCACTATTTAGGTTATGAAATGAGAATCATTTGATAAATCTCTATCAAAAAGGTTATTTAGACCCATTTGTGCTAATATCACTTGAAATATCTAATTCATATTTCAATTAAAAATGACCTTACCTCAATTTAGAGAACATGCTGACAAGGCCACCATACTTAGAGTATTAGTTCATAATATGGTTTTTGCACTATTTCGAGTAGAATCTGGAGGTGGGGATTCTTAATTAATAACATTTAATGATGAATTGAGTATATATGGTTACATATACTTAACGATGTATTGGTATGAGTCCTTTGAGAAATAGAAAGAATTCAAGAATGAAGTAGAGAATCAACATAGAAAGTAGATAACAAATCTTCAATCATACTCATGTGGTGAATATCATAACCAATAGTTTGTCAACTTGTTATGAGAGTTTTGGATTCTAGATCAACCCACTCTACCATATACACCATTGTGGAATGGTGTTAGTGAACATAGGAACCAAACCTTATTAGACATGGTATGGTCTATACTGAGTTATATAGATCTTCTATAGACATTTTAGTGATATGCATTACAAAACTATGACATAGACATTAAACTGAGAACCAACTAATGTGAAAAATGGAATTCCATCCATGTCATTGAGTGTAAAGAACCCCATTTTGTCACATAAACATGTATGGTGTTACATGGAATTTTATAAGGTCTTCTGAGGCAACAAACCATCACTGTAGGGAATAATTTGTATGTTTATAGTGTATCCCAAAGAAACAAAGGGATACTATATATAGAACATGTTAGAATAAAGTGAATATCACCTGAAAATACATCTTTCCTGGGAGGGAGAGCATATTCAAAAAAGGCTAGTGGGAGAAATATTGGATTTGATAAATTTGATGCCCAAGATACACAAGTGTTGGTACGGAAACAATCTTCATAGGTCCATGTGCAAGAAGTAATTCAAAATAAAAACAAATACTACATAAGAGAACAAAAGAGGTAATAGAACCAGAGATATGTGGATCTCTAGTCACTAAGTATGGTGACACATTTTTAGTAGACAATGATGAACCACTATATTGAAATGATGCAGTAGAGAGCTCAAAATCTATAGGGTGGAAGGAACCCAGCTATTATAAAATAGAATCCATGTATTAAAACCATGATTGGGTTCTGTTCGATACACTAATTGATGTAATGACAGTATGATTAGAATGGGTATTCAGGAAGAAAATTTACATGGAAGGTAAATTAAATTCATGTAAACAAAGGATATTATATAATGGGTTTAAACAACGTTAAAAAATGGAATATGATTAAAACATTTCATATTTTCTATATTTAAATCTCGTAGAATTATAATTTCTATAGTATCAAACCATTACTATGAGATTTGGTAGATGGATGTCAAAACTACAGTAAATAATTTGAACACTTAATAATTTGTCTATATGATATAATTAGAAGGTTTTTTTACTCCAATTGATTGAAAATGTATTTTCAAGATTCATAGATCCATTTATGGATTTAATTAAGCACTTGGTCATGGAACAGTTGATTCGATGAATCTATATTTTGTTTGGTTTCATTAAGAATGAATGAGAACCATGTATTTAGAATAGGTTTAATGGAACCTTATTTATTATCCTAGTAGTATATGTAGATGTCATATTATATATTTTAAATTAAATACTAGTCTTAAAATATATTAAGGAATGGTAAAACAAGTGTTTCCTGTGAAGGACTTAGGTGTATAATCTTATATTCTAGTGATCATGGTCATTCAAGATAGATCTGAGATGATTCATGGACTATGTGAAAAAAAATATGTTTACTAGACCCTAATGGATTTTAGTATGGAATAATTCAAGAAGGGATTGGTTCCAATGTCACATGGTTTATATCATTATAAGAAAATGCGTCCTAAAAATAGGAGAAAGATAAAATGAGTAATATCCCATATGCTTCAGCAATAGGATGAATCATGTTGTCCATGTTATGTACAAGAATTGATGTTCCCTATACAGCGATCAAGGTAGTAATATGTCATGCTGATATAGGAGAAAAACATTGGTATGATTTTAAGGATATCCCTATGTATATGATAATAAATAAGGATATGATTTTGGTGTATTAAGGAGATTAGGAGATATTCATAAGAGTCTATGTTGATTCTAGTTTTTAGATAGATTAAAATGATTTGAAGTGAGAGTCATGATATGTGTTCTGTCTCAATGGAGGTGTTTTTGAGATTAAATTGTTCAAAGATTCAAGTTGTTGTTGACTCTACATCGGATTCTGGGTATATATAGGCTCTTCATGTAGCCAAGGAAGCTATTTAGATATGGATATTTGTCCAGGATCTTGATGTAATACCTAGAAATAATGAGCCTATCAAATTGTATTGTGAAAATATTATTGTGGTGGATCTAGTAAAATAGAAAAGGTTACACCAATAGACAAGGAATATACATCAAAAGTATCATCTCTTGAGGGTTTTTTATTTTATGGGTGAATTTTTTGTTAAAAGAGAACCCAAGGAAGAGAACATGGTTGAATCATTGTCTAAAGTAATATCTCAGACTAAGCATGATCATCATCTGACAACTATCAGACTAAAGGTTGTTAGCAGTTAGCTCTAGTGCAAGTGGGAGTGTGATGGAGTTTGTAACATAGAACCAACTTTTGTGTAATTTATGATATCTTATATTAATAGTTTTTATACTAATAAACTTTTTATCACATAATGATTGTTCTTCTATGTATCATAGTATGCAATAATGTCTCAATAGTAGCTGGTTCACTAAAAGGTCATAATAGTTCCCCACTATGATAGGAAGGCGGAAGTACTATGAGATTGTAATTATATATTTTTTCTCTAACTGTATGATATCATTTTAGGGATATAATTGAGACATGCTATCATGGGTGGAGACTCATAGGAATTTTATCCACCTTTTCATGGTGTACACCCTTGGTAATATCTAGTGTAAGATATTATTATGAAAGACCCTTAAGTTGGAAACCAACATTTATATGTTTCATTGGATGTTATATATGTGGATGTGTGTATGGATCCATAGAATATAATATTATTATTAATGAGTACTATGAGGTGTGTACTCTGATATATTTATGAAAACTGTGATGACATATCTTCGCGGTGAGGTAGGATACGTTGGGTGTGTCGTAAGTAATATTTCATGAATGAATAATGCGAGAAAGTGTTTTCCCTTATATTTTTTAATGAATGCTGATATCTCATTATTTATTATAGAAATTAAATATCCTAAATAAATACGTGTCCATTTTGTTCTATAAAAAATTTCAATTTCCAAGAAGTCAAAGAAAGAGACATCATACTCATTGGTTGATGCCACTCGTATGAAACCTACTTAATTAGAGATATTGTGATAAAGAGATTATATTAAACAGTAAGCATTTGTATGCGGTATTTTTTCTTGAGACATTAACTTATTTATCTATGGATGCATTAGAGTGTTTCTATATGATAACCTTGAACTTTAGGATGCTTCATCTAATTCCACTGAGAAAGAGGCCGGGAGGGTGACACACTAAATGTATCCTGAATCTCAGTTAAATAATATATTATTATTTATTATTTAAAAATATGAATAAATAATTTTCCCACATGTGGTTTAATAATTATTCTTGTTAAATTTATTTTATATATTCATTCATCAGTTATTCAAGAAAATATAATTTCATCATAAAATTTAATAAAATATTTATTTGATATTTACTGAATATAATATTTATTTATTTATTCAAGAATAATGAAGGAATATATATATAATAAATGAATAGTCATTATTCAAGACAAGATAAATATTATGGAGGAATGATGAACCTAGTTCAATGGCATGGAGGTAAATAATATATATTTAATATTATTAGAAAATATAACATAAAAGTTTAATTCACAAGTTTGGGGCATGTTAAAAAATAACAAAAAAATAACATTATAGATATGGGATTGCACAAGGTATTAAAAAAATAATAAGGGGAACTTATGAAATTATTTATTTCTAAAAATATATATATATAAACCAAATTATATTATTTTCTAAGGGATCCAATACAAATTTTTTATTGTGCACAAAATATTTGGAGAATCTTATCATGCCCAAGAGAGATCCCTTCTCTAAGAAAACTCACCGGAAGAGAGAGTGGTCTTCCTCCACCACTCACTCTCATGTCTAGAGTTGTCAAGGAGAATTGTTTGAAAGTGATTATCATGGAGATCAATGGAGAATGACATAAGAAAAAATTATTCCCCATGCTAGAACCCAAATATTCTTATGGAAACAATCAGATATTTTGGAACACGTGTGGATCACCGCTAGAGGGAATCTGATATTGATTCCTTCAATGCAATAATAGATAAACAGAGATACAATTTCTGATCCATAAATTAATAATGAATTCGAAAAAGTTCATAAATTAATTAATTAAATTAATTATAATAAATATTTGATGAATAATGTTCTTGGTTTCGTGGTTCTATCCCCTTTCTAGATTTCCTTGATTCAATTATTTTATCAAGATGTTTAGAGTTGTGTGAATACTGAATTGATCATCAATCATGAAAAAAAAGTGCATGACCCATTGCAAAACTCCAATTCCCTCAGAACCTACAATTCAACGAAAAATTTCACACTCTTATTCACCATTCTCTACTCACGATGTTATGGGATATTAAAAGTGGTATCAAAGGTAGGTTTTATAAGCAAAATCTATTCTCTATTTTATGTTTTCCAGATAATTCAATGAACATTAGGAGAGTTCCCCTTTTATGTATGGAACTTATATATTTGTAAGAATGGAATGAGATATCATAATTGATATCTTGGGATGGATTTTCTATACACCATAGTCGATGAGATTCATGTTAGTGACGTGATAAAATATTTCTATGAATGAAATAGATATGAAAATTCTTGATGTAGATAGAAAAGCTCTAAATACTCATACTACAGCATTATATTATAAAATATATTTGAAAGTGATGACTTCAACTTCAACCAAGGTCCTCTAGGTAAAAATAGAAAATTTTAATGAATGTTATAACAAAATGAAGGAGTTCAAACATCATTTTTTTAAAATCTATTCAGTGATATGAAAATTCATTCAGTTGAAAATAAAGATAGTAACATTAATGAAATTACTAATTTTTTTGGAGTAATTCAGGGGCATGGTGAAGAAATTAAGGATATTTATATTATGATGAAAATATTTAGAAGGCTCCCACTTCTGTACAATCCAATAGTTTTGACCTTTGAAAAAATGGATTTATCTAAGTTTTCTTTTGATAACCATCTTGAAATTTTGGTGGCTTACAAAACGAGTGTCAAAACAGAGGATACAATCATTCGAGTAAGAAAAAAAATCGTATAGACAACAAGGAAAAATGTGAAATTTCCAAAAGTAGTTTTGTTGGAGATGATGTTGATGTTGTAATTATATCTCTTGTTTCCAAAAAATTAATGAAATGAAAAGGGAGATTTGAAAGAAATCTTCTTCTTACTTATTTTTGGTGGGGTAAATAGGTATTATTGATTCTTTGTTGTTAAGAAAATTTTATAATATATAAAGTGAAGAAGAAATCATGCATTGGTCTTGAAGATGTTTTCTTAAAAGGGTGTCTTCAAACAAGGAAATAAATTATAAAGTATGGGATTTTTTGAAAATAAGAACAACACGAGAAAGCATTTTTAGAGGTTCTAAAACCAATGTTTAAATCTACTGTTGAAGATTATATAATTGATATTATTGAAAAGGTAGAACCTACTAAGGAGGAAGAAAATAATAGAATGATGTTGTAAATATCATGGTGGAATATGAGGGTTATATTGAATATATTAACATTAAAATAAAGAAAAAATAATTGGATATTTGTTGGAAGATTCATCATAGAATGTGGATCAGATTGAAGTAGAGAATAATTGACTATAGGGAGAGGCATATGATCATTTGAAAACTGTTGATATATTAGAAGATGTTGTGATGTTTAAACTAAGGAATTAGAAGAATAAAAATGTTATTAATTACATTACATTGATATTGGATGGAAATTATAAGATAATTTATGGACTTGAAGAATAAAACATTACCATAATGTGTAAACTATAAACTAAATCAAAATTAAGGGAAATAAAATAAGATGTTAGATTTTGGATGGTTTTAAAATTTAGAGCTTTTGGAATGGAATAATTTTTTTTATGAAGCAGAAATGATACCCATGAATGATTAAATATATACATTTATGGATAGAATTGGAATTTGATATGATACAAAAACATCAATGGTTGGAAATGAGGTGATCCAAAACAAAGGGATGCAAGAAGTAGGACTTATCACAATTTCACGTAATGTACTAATAGATACAAATATGAACTAAAAAAAGTAGAGAGTAAAAAATAATCCTCTATTATCAAAAGATGATCACCGAGAAATAACCTATTCAAAATAAGGGGACATGTGAAGGAATGTAAGTTATAAGATATCCCCTCTTATGAAATGTTAATTCTATAGGATTTTTTCCTATAACTTGTCTTACCATGAAGAGGATAGTAGCTATAAAGATTGGTGAAGCACCTAGTGGTAATCAAATGATAATGAGTCCATATCCTTCATCATATATAAGATATAATTTCTATGGTTATTGTATTCATTGTTCTAACTTTTTCGTTAATGATATTCATTATAGGAAGAGTAATGGTAATAACTATAACAATAAAACTGTAAGAAAATTCAATAAATATCATCAAATAATAAATACCATTGAAATTAACTATTTTCCATTGGAAGAAGAATATTATTATTTTCAAACATTCATTGGGAAAAGATTTTGGAGAGGCCCTCTTATGCCTCCACTCAATCAGGTATCTCATGGAAGTAAAAGAAAAGTATTGAGAAATCCAACATGGTAGAGATCAATCTCGAGGATACAAAGAATAGTAGAACTGGTATTACTGATTTTATATTATTATACCACATTAAAGGAAATGAAAATTTGTTGAAAAATGTTATGGAATGGTTTTATGGAACAATAATATTCAGAAATTATGGTGACACAAAAAAAGGTAGTGGAAATACACAATACAAAAATGATAAGAAAATGAAAACATAAGGTTTATATTTGGATGGATTGTTCACGAATATACTAAGTGTGATGCAACACTATGACTCAAGAATTATAGTGAAATTTAATCAAGAAGTGTGAACCAAAAAATAGAAGACAAGTAATTATCTCAATAAAGGATTGAAAATAAAAGAAATTAGTACTTGGTAGCTTGTAATGAGAACACTTATTTCTTAATAATTGAAGATGAAAAATAATTTGGCATCAAATGTTTTGTCAGATTAATCAACAGATCCTAGAAAACTTATCCATGTGAAATGATGTTTCATACATTCATAACCTGAAACATGATCAAGAAATGACATTTGAGGCAATATGGTCCAAAATTCTCATCGAACATGGAACAAAATGGAATCAAGAATGCTTGATCTAGTACGAAAATATGTACATGGTCCAATGAATATGTATGGAACATATTTATAGTGTTACTTAATTATTTTTATTGATGATTATAGTGTAATGGAATGTGTTATTTTTATATAGAATAGATGATAAGTGGATGGGTTTATGAATGCATATCTCTAAAGTGTTGAAAATGAAACTGGACACACAATCAAGATATTATGATCTAACAGTGAATATAATACAGATCCAATTAATTTGAAAATTAATTTGATAAACATGGGATCTAGAATGAGGTGTCTTTAGTGACAACAGCTCAAAAAATGGGGTTGTTGAATGCATAAGATGATAGGTGAAAAATATTGACAAAACTATGATGATTGAGAGTTGTGTTTCTCATCATTATTGGAAATATGGTGTTCATTTTATGTTGTATAATAAAAATAAATTAGGAAAAAGTGAAGGTGAGAACATGACACCATACGTGAAATGAAATGGAAGGAATCCATTAATAATGTATTTTCATGTTTTTGGATGTAAATTTTTCATCCAAAACAAAGAATGAAATCAATCAAAGTATAATGATTCTCTAAATGAAGGAATATTCCATATATACTCAATGAATAATAAATCCCGTAAATGCTACAATAATCATCATAGAATGATTTTAGTGTGCAATTATGTCATGGTCATTGAGGTTTAAATTACAAATGACTTTATGATATCATATATTGATATGATTGAATATGAAGAAGAAAGTGAAAAAGGGACAGATTAAAGTATATAAATTGTGAAAGGATTGAATAATATGTTGGGTTCTCCAAATGATGATGATTCAGAAGTAGAATCAAAAGAGGAAATCATTTTTGATGAAACTCTATTGGTACCTCAAAGGAGAAATAGAATAAGTGAAGTTGATAAATCCAAAATCATTGGTGATTGGACCAAACATACATTGATAAGGAAAATTTGGATTTCATCATATTATTATTTCCTATCAATTGTAGAAAACACCTTGTTTGAAGAATCAAAAAAGTATAAATCATGGTTTATGGCTATGAATGAGGAACCATACCATATTGAAAAAAGTAGTCATGGGATCTTGTTGAGAGGACATAAAATTGAAATGTAATTAGGAAAAAGGGGATCTTAGAAAAAAATCATCAAGGAAATATGATTATAAAATAGGAATTATTGGTGTGTTAAGGATATACAAAAATTTAAGGAATTGATGCTGAAGAAACATTTGAACCAATAGATCGGCTAGTGACTATTTGTATATTCTAAGCCTTGTTGATTCCAACAATGTATAAAGATTATCTTATTGATGTAATGTAGTACCCCCGGTTTGAGGTATGTGGCCCTTATTTATGCCTTTTTATGTGTTCAAAGTGCATGGGATGAGTTGGGAAGAGTTTGGGAGTGTTTGGAATGGTTTTGGATGAGTTTGGAGGCTTTTCTATGGGTGCATGGTTTGAGCACAGCTAAGGGGAACCATGTGGGTGCTCCAATAAACCATGCAGGGGGAGGCAGCAGGCTTCGCACACCCTGTGCATGGTTTGAAAAACCATGTGAGGCAACCGTGTGAACCCTTTCTCTCGAGGAAGTAGTGTGCGCACGGTTAGCACATGGTTTTCCAAATCGTGCGGCCACATAAAAAATATGGTTTACGTTTCGGGCTCCCTCAAACATAACCTATTTCACTCCAATCTTCCTCCCACTCGATTCTCACTCTGGATTTTCGGTTTTTAAGGGTTCAGGGTGCTCTTACACATGTTTTTAAAGTAATTCGAAGGGGTTTAACTGTGGTTTCTCTCGGGTAAGTCTCTCCTCTTGTTTTTCTTGTGATTTCCTCTAGATCCACATCTCCCTCTTTCTTTGTTTTCTAGATATACACTTTTTGTGTGTATATCTAGGGTTTGGTTTTCCTTGTATGATGATTTCATGTCTTTTTAATGATAGGGAATGGGATCTACAGAGGTTTCAGTGGTGCGTTCGCCGGATTTGAGGTTTGGTTGCTTGTGGGTCTAGTTCGCTGGAACCCTAAAGGTAGGATGCTTCTCTCTCGACTCCGCATGGTTAGAAATAGTGGTTATTTTTTACAATTAGTTTTTTGTTCTGAAAAATTAATTGTGTTTCGTTGTGAGAAACTAGTTATAAATCCATTGGTCGATGTTTTGGGGATTTTTGGGAAAAGGGGTTTTAATGTGAAAGGCTCTTATTGTGGATTTTAAAATGGATTGTTGAGATTGATTTTGGAAAATGGTTGTTAAAAAATGGTTTTCAATAAAGATTGTGTTTTTATTGAAATTTGGTTTGACATGGAGAATGGATTTAAATAAATGGATGATTTATTGAAGTGGATTAGTATGCGATAGAATTGGTTGATTTCATGTTGTGGTGATATTGGTGGGTTACATGCTTGGTTGTGATTGAATGGAATGTTTTGTGGTATTGGCATGAATTACCCCTATAAAAAGGTGATGAATATTGGATGGAAGGTCCACCATCAAAGGATAAGTGGACGAGAAGTACCATTAGGTGTGAATGGGTGAACGGCTTGGACGGAAGCTCCACCGTTTGGTTGTGGCCAGGAAGTACAACTAGGTGTGAATGGGTGAACGGGTTGGAGGGAAGCTCCACCTTTTGGTTGTTTTCAGAGAGTACCACTAGGTGTGAATTGTTGAATGGTTTTGTCAGAAGCTCTACCATCTGGTTGTGGTCAGGAACTACCACTAGGTGTGAATGGGTGAACATGTTGGATGAAAGCTCCACCATTTGGTTGTCCTGGTTGTTTTTTGTGCATTTCTTTTCAAGTTGGAAATTCTTGTGCTAGTGTGTGAATGATGAAATGGATTGTATCATGTTTTTTAGCTTTACCTTGGGTCCTTGGTTTGGGTATGCTGTCTTGGTAAGGGTCTGTTTGGATTATGGAAGTTGTTTTGCTTGTAATTATTGTATATAAATTGTTTTATATAAATGTGCTAGCATTATTATCTTAGCGGCGTGTGTAGGGAAGTCATTTGTGGAAAACCTATCGAGTTTTTGTACTCACCCTCTGCTTTGGAACTGTGGTGTCTTTGCAGATGTCGTGTATCGTGACGTGGGAAAAGGTAAGGTATCACCCTCCTTTAGTGGAGCATTGTGATCTCATGGTGGATCTTAGAGCTTGGATCTTGGTGTGGTGTTTTGGTGGTGTCATGGATTTTGGTGTTTGGTTGTTTATTTTCTGCTTTTTACTCTGATGTGGTGTGGATAGGTCTAGTTTTATTGGTTTCGGGTTGTATTGTGGAACAACTTGGTTGTTAGTGGACGGTTTGTTTGTGTTGAAAGTGCATGCATCTTCAGTTGTTGGATTGATTGTGTTGGGTTATCTTCTTAAGGGAAAATAGTTCCTCACCGTTCCTTGAAGCCCTCAACATTTATTACCATCCATTAGTGCCTTAGGAACGTCTCTTAAGGCTAACTAACCCTCACCTCCTCCTCAAGCCAATGAGGTAGGGGCGGGGTGTTACAAGTGGTATTAGCTTGTTTGACCCTTTGGAGTTGATTGTCGGATTTGGAAATGGCATCGTTGTGGTATATTCCTTGAGTTGGGATGGTATCAAGGCTTAGTAATTTCGTAATGTAGAATGTATAGCATAAAAGGATGTAGCTATCCTCTTATGATAAAATACAAGGTTCTTGGGAGTTGGGTACATAACTGTTTTAGAGACACTTATAGGCATTTGATATCTCATTGTCATGGGTGTAGCGAATGAGACGAGCATGACATGCATGGTAGAAGTTTCATCCCAATAGGATTCATATTTCATTGAGTTATAATGATTTATCGTGTGTTATGAATGTGTGAAATTGTAATGTGAATAAATATGGTATTTTGAAAATGTTTTGGTTATTGAAAAATGGTGAAACATGGCCAATGTGGAAAAGGGGGAAAGCCTTGATGTGTTGTGAAATGTGATTAGAAATGGGAATTCTTGATGTATATGGAAGTGAGACTCATGGTTGTTTGTTTTTTGTTGATAGAAATGGCACTGGGTAGGTGTCATAGAGACCAAACAGAGGAGGCTGCTGAGAATGTGGTAGCTCATGATCCTTAGGTGAACCAGCAACTAGTGCAAAGCATAATGTAAGATTTCCAAGCTTTGGAAAGTGGAAATAAAATGGATGAACCAAGGCATGTGGATCATGCGGTTTAGTTTCAAAAGCAGAATCTACCCATCGTCAGGGGTGATTCAGAGCCAGAGAGTGCAGAAGCATGGTTGAATAGAATGAACAAGATTTTCGAGTTCTTGGGAACACCGGTAGAGTTAAAAGTGAAGTTGGCTATGTATATGATAGATGATCTTTTACTTTAGTGGTGGGTGTTGGAAGTCTAAGTGGGGACAGACCAGGGTGTGATGTGGGTAGATTTTCAGGAATTTTCTAATAAACAATTCTACCCACATACATTTAGAATTCAGCGTATGACTGATTTCATCAGTTTGAAGTAAGAGCTTATTTCTATGACGGAGTATGCAGCTCTGTTTATGAACTTAGTGAGGTTTTCACCTGAGGTGGCGGGTAGCACTTCAATGAAGGAAAGGATATATTAATTGGGGTTAAGGAAAGAAATCCATTCAATGATAGTAGTACTGTGTATAGATGATTTCAGAGAGATGGTGAATAGAGCCTCGGTGGATGATCAGGATAGATTTGGCGCTCCGGGCAGAGGAAGCATGGTGGTACCCACGGGGAATAGTAGGAACTCTAACATTGGGTTCAAGATGATGAGAGACAATTATTCCTAGGGTGGGAGTATGGTACATAATCCGATGGTAGGATTGGTGAATCTTCCTCCGAATCCCCAGAGCAAACCAATATGTTTTCAGTGTGGTTCGACGAGCCACATCAAGCGAGATTGTACAGAACAACCTCAATCATGTCATAATTGTAAGAATATGGGGCATGTGAAGCGTTATTTTCAGAATGCTCCGAGGTCAGGTGCGCATGATACTTCTCAGGGATCATAGATGTTGTATGCTTTGACGGCACAGGGACAACAACATAACCCTCAGAAGCAGAGTAATGTGGGTCATGGGGATTCTCGGAATACCATGACACCTCATTAGGGAAATAAAGAGCCGAGCATGGCAGGAAAACATGTGTTTGGAACTGAGCCGGTTGTGGTGGATGATTATTCGGGACCATCCGCAGTGTGAGGTACTATTCTTTTAAATTTTACCTTGATTTAAGTGTTGTTTGTTAAGGATGGTTCACACCCTTTTATTGTTTCACATGTGGTTGATTTTCTGGGTTTAAGGGTAGAAATGATGCCCTCAGTTTTAAAACATCAAACTCCTTTGGGTCAAAGAGAGTGTTGAGCCTTCTGGTGTAGAGCATGTTGTATCCTTGTGGGAGAGGCTGAGAAAATGTTGAATTTCTCAATGCTCGAGATGGATGGGTCAGATGTAATACTGGGAATGGATTGATTGGCAGCATTTAAGGCTCACATTTATTGTGATGCATAAACAGTGTCTTTTACGTCACACGATGGCCTTAGACATCCCTTTAGCAGAGATAGGCATAAAAGGAATGGTGCAATGGGTTTGTTGGCACAAGCAGTGGTCACGTTATCATATCGGTTGGCAGTATTGTCATTGGAATCGATAATGGGTGTTGAGCAGAGTGTTCTTCCAGTAGTGGTGGATCAGTTCATGGATGTATTTCATGGAGAATTTTCTAGGTTACCTCCCATAAGAGAAGTGAAGTTTATGATTGATCTCCTTCCAGGGACCAGTCCTTTCTCACTTCCATCTTATCAGATATCCCCTACTGAATTTTTGGATTTTAAAGTCCAGTTGGAAGAGTTAGAAAATAAACAGTTTATCCGGGATAGCACCTCTCCCTGGGCAGCGTCGGTGTTGTTTGTTAAAAAGGCAGATGGAACATTGAGGCTCTGTGATGATTATCATGGGCTTATCCAAGATACTATAAAGAACATATATCCACTTCCATGAATTGGAGATTTGTTTGACTAGTTGAGGGGAGCCCAGTGGTTCTCCAATATCGACATGAGGTCGAGATATCATCAATTGTTGGTGAGGAAGGAAGTAATTTTTAAAACAACTTTTAGAAGTAGATATGGCCATTATGAATATGTTGTTATGCCCTTTGGTCAAACGAATGCACCAATGGTATTCATGGAATTAATGAATCAGATATATAATAGATATTTGAATTCATTTGTGGTGGTGTTTTTATATGATATTCTAGTGTATTAATAAAAGGGTGTAGCATGAGCAGCACTTGGAGATAGTGCTATGGATCTTCATGGGTCATTGGTTGTATGCCAAATTTTCAAAGTGTGACTTTTGGATACAAGATGTTCTTTTTCCTGGTCATGTGTTTTCTTAAAGGGGTTTTTCAGTGGATTTAGAAAATATAGAGGTTGTTATCTCATGGTAATTTCCAAAGAATGTCTTTGAGGTACGGAGTTTCCTCGGTCTATCTGGGTATTATCAACATTTTGTTCGTGATTTTTCACGTTTGGATTTGCTGATAATAGCTTTTAAAAGAAATAATGTTCAATTCCAATGGAATGAAAAATGTGGTGTCATTATCTCTTCGGTGAGAAATTCTCGATATATACATATCATAAGAGATTGAAACATATTTTCTCACAAAGAGATTTGAACTTCAGGCAAATGAGATGGATATAATATCTCCAGATGTTTGATTTTGACTTGATGTACATACCAGGTAAGGGAAATTTGGTGATGGATGTATTATGTAGAAAACCATATTCTTAGATGGTGAAATAGGAATCAGACCATTGGTAGTTGATTTCGGTTATAGACGATATACTGTTGGGATGTGGGGACCAGGGTGATAGAGCGGTCTTCTTCCTAGTTGTTTTATTCCTGACTTGGTTGTTCTGGTTAAGGAGGTACATATATCTGATTTTGAGTGTGTGACCATGGGGTCGAAGCTCAATGGTGGGGAGACCATTGAGGGTTGGAAACTGAATGGAGATTCAGTTTTGTGTTTTTGGAATCGTATGGTTGTACTGGTTTCTTGTCAGGAGTATTCTCTCAGGGCGTACCATCATTCCAGGTGGGATGTTCATCCTAGAATTCAAAAAATGTATAAAGAGTTGAAAGTACAGTTTTGGCGGTCTGGTATTAAAAAAAGAGTGGATGAGTTTGTTTCGAGATGCTTGACTTGTCAGCAAGTCAAGGAAAAACATCAAAGGCCAACAGGAATGTTGCGGTCTTTACCAATTTCTATTTAGAAGTGGGAGAAAATAGCGAATGATTTTTTCATAGGTCTCCCATGAACGGTCAGAAATCATAATTCCATTTGGGTGATAGTGGATCAACTAATGAAGTTGGCTCATTTCATTCCAATTCGTGAATCTCATATGGTGGATGATCTATCCAAAATCTATATCCCAGAGGTGGTAAAGAGGCATGGTGTTCCAGTTTCAATTGTATATGAAAGAGACCCTAGGTTTAGAACTCATTTCATTAAATCCTTACAGCAAGCATTTGGAACTGAGTTGACCATGAGTATGGTGTATCACCCTCAGACGGATGGTCAATCCGAGAGGAAGATACAAACTCTGGAGGATATGTTGCGGGCTTATGTCATGGATTTTGGTGGCTCGTTAGAGGATCACATGTCGTTGGTTGAGTTATTGTACAATAACTGCTATCAAGCATCCATACATATGGCTCTGTTTGAAGCGTTTTATGGGTAGCTATGTCTTTCTCCGCTATGTTGGGTGGAAATGGGTGATTCCTCAATGGTTGGACCGAGCCTTGTCCAAGAGACTATGGAGAAGATCAAGATGATCAAGAAGATAATGGAGACAGGTCAGAGTCATCAGAAATCATATGGAGATCATATTTGATGGTTGTTGTCGTTTGAGGTGAGTGATCATGTTTTTTGAGGATCTCTCCGAGGTTGGGACATCATTAGTTTGGGAAGTGGGGAAAGTTATATTTGAGGTATATTGGACCTTTTGAGATTCTTGAGCGGGTTGATGAGGTGGATTATCATTTGTCTTTTCCACCTAGGTTCAGTGCGGTCCACAATGTGTTACATGTGTCACAGTTGAAAAAGTATCAGCCGGATCGTGACTATGTGATTCGATGCAATCATGTCGAGATAGAACTGGATGCTGCATTGGTACACATACCAATAAGATTTTTTGATAGGTAAAAGAAAGTCTTGCATGGTAAAATAATCGGGTTAGTTTGTGTTTTGTGAAAACATGATCAGATTCAAGAAATGACATGAGAGTGGGAGAAAGAGATGGTCGAGTAGTGGCCCGAGCTCTTTCTGCAAAGGGCGTGATCACTACTTTATGGGGATGGAAAGTCCAATGGTGGGAAGAATGTAGTACCCCCATTTTGAGTTATATAGCATTTTTTATGTCTTTTTATGGGTTAAAAGTGCATGGGAAGATTTGGGAAGAGTTTGGGAGAGTTTACAATGGTTTTGGATGAGTTTGGAGGCTTTTTTATGGGTGCACGGTTTGAGAACGACTAAGGGAAACCGTGCGGGAGCTTCCGGAAACCATGTAGGGGGTGGCAGCAGGCTTTGCACGACCTACACACAGTTTGAAAAACCATGCGAGGCAACCGTGTGGACCCTTTCTCTCAATGCAGTAGCATTCACACGCTTAGCACTTGGTTTTCCAAACTATGCTGGCTAACCTTGCGACCACTTAAAAATAGGGTTTAAGTTCTAGTATCCCTCGGGCATAACCTATTTCACTCCAATATTCCTCCCACTTGATCCTCACTCATGATTTTGGGTTCTCGGGGATTGAGGGTGCTCTTCCGCACATTTTGGATGCGATTTGAAGGGGTTTGAAGGTGGTTTCTCACGGATATGTCTCTCCTCTTTGTTTTCATGTGATTTCCTCTAGATCCGGATCTCTATATTTATTGGTTTTCTAGATCTATACTTTTTGTGTGTAGGTAGAGGGTTGTGGTTTCCTTGTATGTGGACTTTAAGGCTTGTTAATGTTAAGGAAGGGGATCTAGAAAGGTCTAGGTGGTGCATTCACCAAATTTGAGGATCGGTTGCCCATGGGTCAAGTTCGCCAGAACCCTAAAGGTAGGTGGATTCTCTCTCGACACCACTTGGTTAGAACTAGTGGTTCTTTGTTACAATTAATTTTTTGGGATGAAAAATTAATTGTGTTTTGTTTTGTGAAATCGGTTGGAAATACTTTGGGTGGTGTTTTCGGGATTTTTGGGAAAAAGGGGTTTTAGGGTGAAAGGCTCTTGTTGTGGATTTTAAAATAGAAATTTTAAAATGGGTTTCTGATATTGATTTGGGAGAATGGTTGATGAAAAATGGTTTTCAATAAAGATGTTGTTTTTATTGAAATGTGGTCTTGCAGGGACAATGGTTTTCAATAAATGGATGATTTATTGATGTTGATTGGTATGTTATAGAATTGTTTGATTTCATCTTGTTGTGACATTGGTGGGTTATATGCTTGGTTGTGATTGAATGGAATGTAGTGTGGAAGTGGAGAGAATTACAACTATAAAAAAGGGGATGGATAGTGGACAGAAGGGCCACTATCCAAGGATAAGGGGACGAGAAGTGCCATAAGGTGTGAATGGGTGAACGAGTTGGACGGAAGCTCCACCATTTGGTTGTGGTCGGGAAGTACCACTAGGTGTGAATGAGTGAACGGGGTGGAGGGAAGCTCCACCGTTTGGTTGTCTTGGTTGTTTTTTGTGCATTTCTTTGTAAGTTTGAAATTGTGGTGCTAGTGTGTGAATGATGAAATGGTTTCTGTCATGTTTGTTGGATTTCACTTGGGTTCTTGGTTTTGGTATGATGGCTTGGTAATGGTATGTTCGGCTTATGGAAATTTTTGCACTTGTAAATATTATAAAGAAATTATTTTATATAAATGTGCTTACGGTTTTATCCTAGTGGCATGTGTATGGAAGTCATTTGGGGAAAACCTACTGAGTTTTAGTACTCACCCCCTTCTTTTGTCACTGTGGTGTCTTTGCAGATGTCTTGTACCATGATGTGGACAAAGGTAAGGCATCACCCTCCTTTAGTAGAGCATTGTGATATCTTGGTGGAGCTTAGATCTTGGAGCTTTGTGTGGAGCTGTGGTGGTGTCATGGCTTGTGGTGCTTGGCTGTTTAGTTTCCGATTTGTGCTCTGATGTGGTGTGGATAGATCTATTTGTATTGGTTTCAGGTTATATTGTGGAACAACATGGTTGTTAGTGGATGGTTTGGTTGGGCTGAAAGTGCATGCATCTTTAGTTGTTGAATTGATTGTGTGGGTTATCTTCTTAATGAAAAATTGTTCCCTACTATTCCTTGAATCCCTGGGCATTTATTAACAGCCTTTGGTTCCTTGGGATAATCACTTATGGCCATGTAACCCTCACTACCTCCTCAAGCCAATGAGGCAGGGGTGGGGTGTTACATGTAAAAATGTAATTCTTAAATGGTGTTCTTAATGAAAAAGTCTATATTAAAAACCAGTCATATTTCTGATTATAAATGATAAATCAAATGTTTTATAGATTATATAAGGATATTTATAGTACAAATATAGAAACACAAACACGGTATTCTTAGTATATTCATATTTAAGTACACTAATATTTAAAATAGGATGTGTTGACCATAATATCTCTGTGAATAACTATCAAGGATGCTGATTTATGGTCTTTCTATATGGGGATGATATTATATTTTCCATAATAAGGCATTGATCAGTGGAAGAAATAGATAATCACATGATATTGGATTTTGGAAATCCCGTGACTGGTGGGATCACATAATTTTTTGGGTTTCAGGTAATTCAAAAAAAGAAAAAACTTTAATTTATCAGAATAATTATGAAAATGGTCTTATGAAGAAATTAAATATACATGACTCCAAACAAATATTGACTCCGATTGTGGATGGAATGAAACTTGGAAATATTGAGTATGGGAAATATATGGATCAACCTTGTATTGGAGTATCATTAGAATCTTATTATATTTGACCAAAACATGACCAAATATCATAGTTGTAACATTTTTAGTGTCTTTATTCAAAATTAATTTCATCGAAGATCATTTTATGGAAGTTCAAAGTACAATTACGTATATTAGAGGTAATTTCAAATTTGGATTGTACTTTTTAAAAATAAGTGATTAATAATTTTCAGCATTTTCATATGCTGATTGGGCTAGTGATGTGATAGATCGAAGGTCCACATGTGTGGGAGAATTCTTCATTGGAAACAAATGCATGATATGGTTGTGGAAGAAAAAAAGAAAGTTTTTCTATTAGTATGGTCGAATCCGAGTGTATCTCTATAATAAAACTAATTTAATCAACTATTTTGGATTAATAAACACCTTATTAATATTGTTGTCGAGGTGAAACTACAGATAGTGAAACTATGTGATAATAAGAGTGATTTTAATCTAACAAAAAATCTAGTTCAACACTCTTATACACAATATATTAAGATTAAATATCACTTCATAAAATAAAAAGTTCAATTTTGTTTATTAAAATGGATAAGTCTTAGAAAAATGATCAAGTGGACAATATCTTGACTAACACTATATGGACACCCATGTTAGAGAATAATTGGTTGAACAATGGTGTTCATCCACCTCCCATTACATGAGAATATATGGTTTAACCAGTCTCCAATTTTTTTAACTATTTTTATCTGTGTATGAATTTAATGCAGGTCACAGGGGGAGGTATTATCTAGGTGTGTTTATTTTTAGAAATAATGGAAATATATATTTTCTTTCATTTATTATGAATGGTGGATAATGGTAAAATTCATTGTAATTTTTGGTTTATAGGACATGTTTGTTGTAAAATGTTACGGTCTCGAAGGATTGAAATTATATCTCAACCCTCTTGTTTTCTACAACAACATTTTCTCATGTAGACATAGAGTGATAGATGAGTTATTTCAGTACTATTTGGTTTTTTAAAACCTGTTCTTTATTGATTTTATCAATAAATTTCCAAAAACCCCAAATGGGGAGACTGTTGGAACCAAGGGTTTTAACAGTTGGAATCATATAGCATTTTCTATTTATTGTAAATATAAAATGGGTTGATCAAAGTGTTTTAATGCCAATTATAATATGGTGGAAGTTGTTTTAATATTAAAGGTGTCATCATTTTCTATTGTTTTACAAATATTTTGGCTCTAAAATATAAAGGAAGGGACAACTTGTATAAGTTATTTATTTATCGGACTAAATCATGAAAATATGGAAAATGTGATGAATTTTAAAAAATTTATTTTTACAATGTTCAAGAGATTCAGGAATGATTTTTTTACCAAATACTACTAAACTAAGAAGAAAAAAGGTTGTAATTAATGATATTATCATAAGTTTTATGAAAGAAAATGGCCGAAAGTTATGAAATTATGATAAGTTTCACTAATGTAAAATTTACTTAATGTTTCAGGAAGACATGGAGTTTCTTGAAAGTAATGTTCAAAAAAGAGAAACATGTTATATGTTTTTAGCTGTAATATAGTGTCACAAAATCCATAATGTTTTTTAGAAGAGTAACATTATCTTATAAATGGGAGGCCACTCATTAAATAGATGTAAAAATAGTATTTGAAGTTGTTCTGATCACATTGATCTGATAAAGGGTTTAAATGAATGTAATTATTATGTGAATTAGATACTTTACATGAACACAAGTTTAGAAAAATGAATGATTTAAATATAATTGATGCTAAGGCATTTTAGTTAATTAGTTTCATAAAAGTTTTTAGTTTCAAAAATGATATGATTTTCATGATGCATAGATGTTTTTCAAATGTTGGGTGTTTTGTGATGGTGGGTAGCTTCATGAAATCTGATATTACATTGAAACAAAAATGCAGTTTCTAGAAAAAGGGTGTTTTGAGAAACATACTTAGGTGAGGATAATTGAACCTGGGTAGAGTTTATATAATTAATTGATGCAAAATAAGAGTACCTACAAGATTAAAAACATCACCTTTCATATGGAAGAGAAATCCAAGTCGATTAACTGAGAAAGTCTTCACTGAAAGCAGTGAGAGGGGGGATTTGAAATAATTTATTCAAGGGAGGAAGTGGGTCATCCCTAAAATTATTGAAAATGATGTTTTATTACCATGTAGTATCTGTTTTGGATCAATTACCATCCACAATACGTAGTGAAGCTTATTATATTCATGTATGAGTGACACAATATTGGTTTACGCTCCTTGGATTATCCCTTAGTAGTAAACCAAGTAAAAGTGTTGTGTTTTGTATCTATTTCATCATATAGGTGTTAGGGAATTTCAGGACTCCATTAGACAGGTTTAAAAAGTTCTTACCAATATAGTGACAAGATCAATCTTATTAAAAAAAAATTACACCCTAATTCACCACTCAGCTCATAGGGTGTTCATTGGTATTACAAATCATATGATAGAAGATCATAAACATAGGTTCCTAAGAACCCTCTCAATTAAACACCCTCATATAAAACATGTATCAAGTGAGAAAATGGATAAACCTCAACTCCTCCCTCTTTATAAACTCCCACCTAGAAATTTATCAGATATATTTACAGAATTATCATTTTTTTCCAACACAACATCAAATCAAGAACCTAGACCAAAATCCCCATGTTTACCCTAATTTATTTAATTTCATGTCACCCTTGTGTAAAATGATTTATTGTAAGGAATCATCACCAACGACATTAAAATGACAGGTTATCTTTATTAGAATTATATATAAATTTATCCTTTGAATTTGAATATATTATGTGTTTTTATTTATTTTTTTTACAAAATTAATATTTTATTTAGCTAATAGGTATATGAATCGATAATGGAATCATGTTAGTCTTATGAAAAAATATTATGAATATAGAGTAAAATTGTTCATCAATTTCAAAATAGATCATGCATACGACCCTTGTCAATCAATTTTCCCAGGTTCACATTGTTTTTATTAAAGAAAAGTCAGTCTAAAAGAGTTGAAAAAACATTTTATTTGTCATGGAATATATCAGAGCTATAAATAATGGAATAGTCAAATGGTGAAAGTGAATATAAAAACTAATGGAGATGATGTTGTGTCTTATAGACAATTTCCCATGAACACTAGTGTAAATTTTGATGAAGATTGAATGGAAGAAAAGGAAGTGAAAATTGAAGATGAGCTTTATGATAATCTAAAGTTGTTTGAGAAGTTAAATAGAAGTTTTATAATACTATTTTATTCTAGTAGTACTAAATATAATTTTTTATGTATTAAAGTTATATAATTTGAATGTTGGCAGAGGATGGAGCAACACCCGCTTTATATAACTACTTGGTCTCTTGAATGATTTGATACTAGAAGAAAATGAATTTCCCTGTCAGAAATATAAATCTAAATGAATGATACATTAAATTTTCATGATCTATCAAATAATCGTATCCAAATTATCATATAGTTTTTCTCAAGGACTATGAATCACTCATGAAATTCCTTATGTGTGTAATGAATTGATATAAGAAAGATAAATCATGTACATTAAAATATTTATGTTACCATCTTATAATTATGTAACATCCCAAGTAAGTAATGAATAATAGATATTTTTATCTATGTCTATTAATGATTAATATAGTGTTATAGAGGCTTAAAATGAAAATAAATACAATCTTATGCATGGAATACACTAATATTCTTAAAATATTGTTTTACAGCCTTTTGATGGAAAACCATTTTTGAATCTATATTTTGACAATTTTATAAACAATTTTTGTCAAAATGAACTTATTATTTATGATTGGGACATCAAAATTTACCTTGTGTGAATCTTTGGTATTTTTCTGACAATATTCATTTTTTTAATGAATAGTGAAAAATACTGCATTTTACATCAAAACTGCTTTTTAACCTAATTTATTTATATGATTAGATTATGTTTTGAATTGGTTTTGAAGTTAAATTAGAATATATTTTTACCATTTTATCCAACGGTGGTCATTGGAATCAATTTCACTTTGAAATTAGACTTAAACTGGTGTCAATCTTTTGATACTTATTGTTTTGTAAAAACACGCTATTTGCTATGGCAGCGGGAATTAATTATTGAATTAATTAATGTGACTTATATGATTTGAATTTTGTAAAATGGACTTCATTTTTGAATTCGGAATATCAAATATATCTTAGGGTGAATTTTAGGTAACTTTCTAAAAAACTTCATTTTTTGATGAATAGTGAAACCACTAAGTGGTAATCAAGCAAACTGATTTTTCAGTTAAATGAAAGTTTACCACTAATGTGTATTGAATTTTGAAAATCCAACATACATGGTTGTCATTAAGAAGTAAAATGTGGTTCAATGAGATTAAAATAATTTTTTGGTGAATAGTAACTTATTAAGTTTTTAATCGCGATTAGTGGTAATTAGGGTAGTTTAAGGTATAAATAATGCTTTAATAATAGGAAATGACCTAGAAACATGTCCCAACCTTATTGGTTGTGTCATGGCCGACCAAGACAAGCCATGGGTCAACTTGGGGACCCCATGGAGACACGTTGGTTTGGAAATGACATAAATAACTTTTTATTTAATGTAAAAGTAAAAATGACACAAACATAATATGTTTTACGAAAACAATTTTTAAATGGGGTTATAAAGATCAGATTTTTAATAAATAATCATTGGAAAGATAAAAAGATTTCCTACATCATAGTAGTTTTTTTATGATTTTTAGAAATTAAATAAATTAAATTATTTTTTACATAATAATGATGCAGCGATGACATCATTATTTGACGATTTAAATAAAATGGAAAGATAATGTAAAATATATGAACTACACATGTCCAAAACTTATTGGATGAGTGGATTTCGAAGCCTTATCACCTTATCCAAGAATTATATCAATGTGGTACCTTTTGAAACCGAAACACATTTTCAAATAAAGTAATATTTCTTTACTTTCCAAAAGTGCCCTCCTCTCCTCTTATAAAAGGCCCCCACCTCTACCTCATTTAACACACTCCTAAAGCCTTTGGCTCGGCCAACCCCTGCCCATTTAATCTCTACACATCCCTCTCCTCATCCTAGAGGATTCACTTTGGGAATAATCCTTTCAAAGGAATCCTTTAGGCTCAAATCAAAAGGAGTTACACTTTTAAAGGTAATTCATTCTCTCATGTTCATTTGTATTATTTTGCTTCTCCAACCCCCTAAACTATTTTTATTTACTTCTTTTGTAACAACACCAGTATACTCAATATACTAGGATGTTTTTATAAGATTTATTTGAGCTACACTCTCACACAACAACATAAAATGGTTAAAGAACATACGGTTTCCGTGGATGGCGAAATTCTGCCTCCCGAAACGATGATTGTTCAACACTCATTTAACACCTTCAAAGATGGCCATTATGATGTCACTATTTTTATATATGATATATAATATGTTTATGTTTTCCTTAAGCTTCTGTTTTTTTCATTTTGGGCATACCTTTATGGTTTCCATTATGGGTAAACACGATATCTTCATTTTAGGAAGTGCGGACTACCGCCCCCTCAAAGTGATTTGATTCGTTAAATACCATATGTGGGACATATAAAGGATGGAACTATGATATTATATATGATATTATACTGGAATTATAATATACCTTTATATCATTATGATTCCATTCTATAAAATACGAAATAGAAATGAAAGTAGCGTTCATGCGTACGTACGACTTACAGTCTCCATGAACGGTGCATTTCATTTCTTACCTCTAAATCATTATGTAATATTATAAATGCATGTATGTACTTGATATATATGACATGTATGATATCTACATCATGAATACCATTCTGGATATAATGAACCTTTGACCAAATTAACAACATGTATGTGTAAGAAGTCTATTTTTGACTTAAGAACCAAATACCGACAAAATGAACATTATTAACTTAACTGATTACATGATGTTCATAACATGGTATAAAAGGAATAATTAACTTGAAAAAGATTCATAAACAAGTAGAGATTAACTCAAGTTTATTATTCAGGAAAATAAAGAACGTTCGGGTCAAGTCGGATACGAGGTATGGGACTTCGTCTCAATCTCCTTTCGTTGAGGCATATTTTATTTTATACACAACTTTCCTTTATAAGGTGTATAAAACCCTCTGACTTTTACATTTATTCAAAAGGAATCTTTTTTATACGAAGCTTTTACTAAACGACAAAAGGGAATGTTTTTTTCGTACGTATGCGGCGACAACGACTTCTCCGCCGTCGTGACCGTTATTTGAGTTTCGGCTTCCTCTACAAGCCATACCATCTTTTTAAAAGAAAAATAAATACCATGATTTACTTTTCTTTTATTTTGGTATTGAAAATGGTTTTCATAATGTTTTTATATCAATGTTTTGTATTGATATCTCGTGATTGAAATGTGGAAATTTTATGTTTCCTTTATGCATGTTTTATGTGATATGAATATGTTATGGTTATTGGGAATTATTATGAAGACGGGTGGTTCCGTGATAAACTAAGGGCGGGTGAGCCTGTTATAGCTCTCCAATGCATTGGGTAACGTGAAGGAGTGAAACGTTAAGGTTTCTCCGAAGAGATTTTAGGGATTATACTGTGATGGGTATTCCAAACGTAACCAAGAGGGTTACTCCCTACGTAAGAATGTTATGAATGACTCAAGTTAACTTTACATATTATGATTTCTATGATTTATTCATGATTTTATGAGGTATGTTAAAGTGCCTATGTTTTATGGGTAAAGTATGATTTCATTCTTATGTATATATGAACTCCTGTTTCCTTTCCATGTTTTTTTATAACCCATACTGAGTTTTTATGCTCATCCCAAGTTTTTGAAATTTTTTTCACAGGTCAAGGAAAAGGTACATGATAAGATGATAGAGTCAAGGAAGTGTCAAGAAATAATCCATGTTTTATTTTAAATGTGTTTCCATTGATGGGAATGAATAATACTATCTTTATGTAACCACTTTGTTTATATGTGGAATGTAATGAATGTTTTATGATCTAATTCTCTAAAACTCTAAACCCGAAAAGATCCTCAATGTGTAATCTTCTAATAACTCAAGATTAAGTAAGTTTTAAGGCTAGGGCATTATAGTTGGTATCAGAGGTCGGTTTAGATAACTTTAGGAGTTAGAATTCTATTAAATGATTATCCAAAAATATTTTTTTTGAAATGATATAGCATTTAAAGATTACCATGTTGCTTCATCTAAGACATGTTTGTTCAGAATGGTTTTCCGCATAGGAAACAGGGAAGCAGTGCTAGGAAGGCATACAGAAGGAAATAACCTTCCGAATCAGCATCCAGAAATGGTCGGAATTGGAACTGAACAGTTTGTTGCAGTAATGGTGTAGTTGAATCAAGCGATAAATGGCGGTGGTATCCATGCACGAGATCAGCCAGAACAACCGCAGAGGAACATGTCAGTGGTGGAACATTTAATGAGGCAACATCCACCATCATTCAGAGGATCATCTGACCCTGTGCTAGCTGAAGGGTGGATTAAATCACTGGAGAAGATTTTTGATTTCATGGGGTGTTCAGACAATCAAAAGGTTAGTCTTTCTATTTACCGTTTGGAGGGTGAAGCAGATCAGTGGTGGTCTATGGTTAAAAATATCCGGGACGCTGATGAGATTGATGCTCTTGACTGGGATGAATTCAAAGGTATGTTTCTTGAGAATTATTTTCCTAAGGCTGTTCGACTTAGGATGGAAAAGCAATTATTGGAATTGAGGCAAGAGGAAGACTCAGTGGCTGCCTATGAAGAAAGGTTCACTCGATTGGCAAGGTATGATCCAAATTTTATCCGGGACCTTGATAGTAAAATCAATCATTTTTACTCAGGATTAAAGCCAAAATATCTAAGGGAATTAGCTTCTCATGAGTTTAAAAGTTATGAAAAGCTTGTTCGATGTGCTGAGAAGGTGTAAATGGAGTTTGCCGATGATTAAGTGTTCTATAACAACCAGCAGAAGAAGAGACCGAGGTGGCAGGAGAAAGGTAAGAATTTTTCAAAAAATTCTGATGGTAAGAGAACTAAGTTTCCAGTTTGTGATAAATGTGGCAAAAGGCATGCTGGGGAATGTCTTCTGAATTCTAGAAAGTGCTACCGATGTGGTAAGATGGGACATAAGGCTCGTGATTTCACTGAAAAGGATCAAGGTGAAGGTAAGAACAAATTTGATTTACAGTTAGTGAAATGTTATAAGTGCAATGAGATGGGTCACTATGCAAACGAGTGTCTGACAAAGAGCTTGAGTGATGGGAAGCAGTTAGACTACAAGCAGAAAGGGGCGGTGAAATCCTTTGCAACTACTTCAGTAGATGTCGGGCCATCAAATGAAGTTGTATCAGGTACTTTTTTTGTTTTTTCAGATTATGCCAGTGTGTTGTTTGATTCGGGGTCTACACATTCTTTCATCTCTGAAACCTTTTCTAGTAAAATGGGAATACCATCTCAAAAATGACTCCTGAACTTTTGGTAAAAACACCTGGGGGAAGTGTCGAGGCAAAAAGAATTTATAATAATCTTCCTATCCTTATCTGTGGAAAGAACCTACTTGCAAACCTTATTGTTCTACCTCTAGTAGAGTTTGATGTTATCCTGAGTATGGATTGGCTCTCTATCTACCATGCTAAGATTGACTGTAGAGCTAAAGAAGTTTCTTTTCAGAAAGAATTTCAGTTTGTTTACAAGAATGAACCTTTACTTTTGATAACATATCAAGAGGCCGAGAAACATGTAAAAGATGGAAATGAATGTTACCTTGCACACGTCGTTGAAAATAAAGGAACTATTCAGATTAATGATGTGCCAGTGGTAAATGAGTATCCTGATGTTTTTCCTGATGAGTTTCCTGGAATAATACTAGATCGGGAAGTTGAGTTTACTGTTGACATAGTTCCTGATGCTAAGCCAATTTCAAAACCCCTTTATCGAATGGCACAAATTGAACTTTTATAGTTGAAGGAGCAATTGCAAGATTTATTAGAGAAAGACTTCATTAGACCTAGCACAACACCATGGGGTGCTCCTGTTTTATTTGTTAAAAAGAAAGATGGTTCTATGAGACTTTGCATTGATTATAGAGCCTTGAATAATATCACTGTTAAGAAAAAATATCCTTTGCCTCATATCGATGATTTGTTTGATCAGCTCCAGGGAGCTCAGTTTTTTTCAAAGATTGACTTGAGATCGGGGTACCATCAGCTGAAGGTAAAGGAGGCAGATATTCCGAAGACCGCGTTCCGTACGAGATATGTCCATTATGAATTTGTAGTAATGCCTTTTTGGCAAACCAATGCACCTGCTGTATTCATGGACTTAATGAATAGAATTTTCCATGAGTTCTTGGATAAGTTTGTGGTGGTTTTCATTGATGATATTTTGGTGTTTTCTAAAAGTAAAGAGGAGCATGAAAAACATTTAAGGGTTATCTTGCAAACCTTAAACGAAAAGAAACTGTATGGGAAATTCAGCAACTGTGAGTTTTGGTTGCAACAAATTTCTTTCCTTGGTCACATTGTTTCTAAATATGGAATAACTGTTGATCCCGCAAATACAAAAGTTGTGGAAGAATGGCCAAGACCCACAAATGTAACCGAGATTCGTAGCTTCCTTGGTTTGGCGGGCTATTACCGAAGGATTGTTAGAAATTTTTCACGGTTATCTAGTCCAATGACTAAGCTAACTCGGAAGGGTGTTAAGTTTATCTGGAAAAAAGAATGTGATGATTGTTTTCAGGAATTGAAAAGAAGATTGGTGAATGCTCCAGTTTTGGCACTACCTTCCAGGAATGGTGAGTTTGTTATATACAGTGATGCTTCATTGAAAGGACTTGGTTGCGTCCTAATGCAGAATGATCAGGTAATTGCTTATGCTTCACGACAGTTGAAAACTCATGAGGTAAATTACCCTACACATGATTTGGAATTAGTTGCTGTTGTTTTTGCTTTAAAAATTTGGAGGCATCATTTGTATGGAGTAAAGTGTGAAATATATACCGATCACAAAAGTTTAAAGTATATATTCACTCAGAAAGAGTTAAACATGAGACAAAGGAGATGGCTGGAATTAATCAAGGATTATGATTGTACAATTCATTACCATCCGGGAAAAGCAAATAAAGTGGCTTATGCTTTGAGTCGAAAAAGTAATGCTTCATTAACAATGTTGCGTTTGGAACATGATCCTTTGGTTAAGGATTTGATGAACTTTGGCATTGAAGTTTTTGGTGCAGGAAGTCCTTCTATTTTGTTTCAGGTATCAGTGAGATCATCTCTATCAGATAGAATCAAGCAAGCACAGAAGCAAGATAGTGAGTTGCAGAAAAAGGTAGAGCTGGTTCAGAAAGGTAAGTTTCCTGAATTCAACATTGATAGTGATTGTGTTTTGAGATTTGGGAAGAGATTGTGTGTGCCTTGTGATTCACAGTTGAAGAGAGAGTTGTTATGTGAAGCTCATAGTTCTCCATTTTCAGTTCATCCGGGCAGTACTAAGATGTATAGAGATCTGCGGGAGTATTACTTGTGGGATGGAATGAAAACAGATATTGCTGATTTTACTGTGAAGTGTTTGACATGAAACAGGTTAAAGCAGAGCAGCAGTTACCCAAAGGGATGCTTCAGCCATTACCAGTTCCAGAGTGGAAATGGGAGAATATATACATGGACTTTGTTGTTGGATTACTGAAGACATCTCGAGGTAATAATGCAATCTGGGTTATTGTTGATCGCTTGAACAAATCTGCTCATTTCATTGCTATACGAGATACTTTCTCTCTTGATCAACTTTCCCGTTTGTATCTTAAAGAGATAGTCAGGTTACATGGAGTTCCTCTCTCCATTGTATCGGATCGTGATCCCAGGTTTACTTATAACTTTTGGAAAGGCCTTCAGAAGTCGTTGGGTACTGAATTAAATTTTAGTACAGCTTTTCATACTCAATCAGATGGGCAGTCAGAACGAACAATTCAGACATTGGAGGATATGCTACGAGCTTGTTCTATGGATTATCAGGGAAGTTGGGACCAACATCTTTATTTGGTTGAGTTTTCATATAATAACAGTTTTCATTCCAGTATACAGATGGCGCCATTTCAGGAATTATATGGGAAGCGGTGTCGAACTCCAGCTTTCTGGGATGAAGTGGGTGAAAGGAAGTTGATGGGACCATAATTGGTAGAAGAGATGGCAGAAAAAGTTCAGCTGATTCAGAAACACATGAGAACAGCTCAGAGCAGGCAGAAGAGTTATGCGGATAACCAGAGGAAGGATCTATCTTTCGAGGTAGGTGATCATGTTTTTCTCAAGGTTTCTCCTTGGAAAAGTGTGATGAGATTTGGTAAGAAAGGAAATTTGAGTCCAAGGTTCATTGGACCATACGAAATTCTGGAGAGAGTTGGATCAGTTTCATACCGAGTGGCTTTACCTACGAGTTTATCTCAGGTACACAATGTTTTTCACGTTTCGATGTTGAGAAAGTATATGCCAGATCCATCTCATGTTTTGAGTCCAGAGGTAGTTCAGCTGGAAGAGAACCTATCTTATGAGGAACAACCTGTCCAGATTCTTGACCACAGGGAGCAAGTGTTACGGAATAAGGTGATCAAGCAGGTAAAAGTTTTGTGAAAAAACCACATGATTGAAGAGGCAACATGGGAATCTGAAAATGCAATGAGGGATAAGTACCCCCATTTATTTGATAAGTAAATAAATTGCGGGGATGCAATTTTCTAAAGGGGGGAAGGATGTAACATCCCAAGTAAGTAATGAATAATAGATATTTTTATCTATGTCTATTAATGATTAATATAGTGTTATAGAGGCTTAAAATGAAAATAAATACAATCTTATTCATGGAATACACTAATATTCTTAAAAGATTGTTTTACTGCCTTTTGATGGCAAACCATTTTTGAATCTATATTTTGACAATTTTATAAACTATGTTTGTCAAAATAAACTTATTCTTTATGATTGGGACATAAAAATTTACCTTGTGTGAATCTTTGGTATTTTTCTGACAATATTCATTTTTTTAATGAATAGTGAAAAATACTGCATTTTACATCAAAACTTCTTTTTAACCTAATTTATTTATATGATTAGATTATGTTTTGAATTGGTTTTGAAGTGAAATTAGAATATATTTTTACCATTTTATCCAATAGTGGTCATTGGAATCAATTTCACTTTGAAATTAGACTTAAACTGGTGTCAATCTTTTGATACTTATTGTTTTGTAAAAACACGCTATTTGCTCTGGCAGCGGGAATTAATTTTTGAATTAATTAATCTGACTTATATGATTTGAATTTTGTAAAATGGACTTCATTTTTGAATTCGGAATATCAAATATATCTTAGGGTGAATTTTTGGTAATTTTCTGAAAAACTTCAATTTTTGATGAATAGTGAAACCACTAAGTGGTAATCAAGCAAACTGATTTTTTAGTTAAATGAAAGTTTACCACTAATGTGTATTGAATTTTGAAAATCCGACATACATGGTTGTCATTAAGAAGTAAAATTTGGTTCAATGAGATTAAAATAATTTTTTGGTGAATAGTAACTTATTAAGTTTTTAATCGCGATTAGTGGTAATTAGGGTAGTTTAAGGTATAAATAATGCTTTAATAAAAGGAAATGACCTAGACACATGTCCCAACCTTATTGGTTGTGTCATGGCCGACCAGGACAAGCCATGGGTAAACTTGGGGACCCCATGGAGACACTTTGGTTTGGAAATGACATAAATAACTTTTTATTTAATGTAAAAGTAAAAATGACACAAACATAATATGTTTTACAAAAACAATTTTTACATGGGGTTATAAAGATCAGATTTTTGATTATAAATAGTCATTGGAAAGATAAAAAGATTTCCTATATCATAGTATTTTTTTTATGATTTTTAGACATTAAATAAATTAAATTATTTTTGACATAATAATGATGCAGCGATGACATCATTATTTGACGATTTAAATAAAATGGAAAGATAATGTAAAATCTATGAACTAAACATGTCCAAAACTTATTGGATGAGTGGATATCGAAGCCTTATCACCTTATCCACGAATTATATCAATGTGGGACCTTTTGAAACCGAAACACATTTTCAAATAAAGTAATATTTCTTTACTTTCCAAAAGTTCCCTCCTCTCCTCTTATAAAAGGCCCCCACCTCTACCTCATTTCACACACTCCTCAAGCCTTTGGCTCGGCCAACCCCTGACCATTTACTCTCTCAACATCCCTATCCTCATCCTAGAGGATTCACCTTGGGCATAATCCTTTCAAAGGAAGCCTTTAGGCTCAAATAAAAAGGAGTTACACTTTTAAAGGTAATTCATTCTCTCATGTTCATTTGTTTTATTTTGCTTCTAAAACCACCTAAACTCTTTTTATTTACTTCTTTTGTAACACAACCAGTATCTTAAATATACTAGGATGTTTTTATAAGATTTATTTGAGCTACACTCTCACACAACTACATAAAATGGTTAAAGAACATACGGTTTCCGTGGATGGCGAAATTCTGCCTCCCGAAACGATGATTGTTCAACACTCATTTAACACCTTCAAAGGTGGCCATTATGATGTCACTATTTTTATATATGATATATAATATGTTTATGTTTTCCTTGAGCTTCTGTTTTTTTCATTTTGGGCATACCTTTATGGTTTCCATTATGGGTAAACACGATATCTTCATTTTAGGAAGTGCGGACTACCGCCCCCTCAAAGTGATTTGATTCGTTAAATACCATATGTGGGACATATAAAGGATGGAACTATGATATTATATATGATATTATACTAGAATTATAATATACCTTTATATCATTATGATTCCATTCTATAAAATACGAAATAGAAATGAAAGTAGCGTTCATGCGTACGTACGGCTTACCGTCTCCATGAACGGTGCATTTCATTTCTTACCTCTAAATGATTATGTAATATTATAAATGCATGTATGTACTGGATATATATGACATTTATGATATCTAAATCATGAATACAATTCTGTATATAATGAACCTTTGACCAAATTAACAACATGTAAGTGTAAGAAGTCTATTTTTCACTTAAGAACCAAATACCGACAAAATGAACATTATTAACTTAACTGATTACATGATGTTCATAACATGGTATAAAAGTAATAATGAACTTGAAAAAGATTCATAATCAAGTAGAGATTAACCCAAGTTTATTATTCAGGAGAATAAAGAACGTCCGGGTCAAGTCGGATACGAGGTATGGGACTTCGTCTCAATCTCCTTTCATTGAGGCATATTTTATTTTATACACAACTTTCCTTTATACGGTGTATAAAACCCTTTGACTTTTACATTTATTCAAAAGGAATCTTTTTTATACGAAGCGTTTACTAAACGACAAAAGGGAATGTTTTTGTCGTACGTATGCGGCGACAATGACTTCTCCGCCGTCGTGACCGTTATTTGAGTTTCAGCTTCCTCTACAAGCCATACCTTCTTTTTAAAAGAAAAATAAATACCATGTTTTACTTTTCTTTTATTTTGGTATTGAAAATGGTTTTCATAATGTTTTTATATCAATGTTTTGTATTGATATCTCGTGATTGAAATGTGGAAATTTTATGTTTCTTTTATGCATGTTTTATGTGATATGATTATGTTATGGTTCTTGGGAATTATTATGATGACGGGTGGTTCCGTGATAAACTAAGGGTGGGTGAGCCTGTTATAGCTCTCCAATGAATTGGGTAACGCGAAGGAGTGAAACGTTAAGGTTTCTCCGAAGAGATTTTAGGGAATATACTGTGATGGGTATTCCAAACGTAACCAAGAGGGTTACTCCCTACGTAAGAATGTTATGAATGCCTCAAGTTACCTTTACGTATTATGATTTATATGATTTATTCATGATTTTATGAGGTATGTTAAAGTGCCTATGTTTTATGGGTAAAGTATGATTTCATTTTTATGTATATATGAACTCATGTTTCCTTTCCATGTTTTTTTATAACCCATACTGAGTTTTTATTCTCATCCCAAGTTGTTGAAATGTTTTTCACAGGTCAAGGAAAAGGTACATGATAAGATGATAGAGTCAAGGAAGTGTCAAGAAATAATCCATGTCTTATTTTAAATGTGTTTCCATTGATGGGAATGAAGAATACTATCTTTATGTAACCACTTTGTTTATATGTGGAATGTAATGCAAGTTTTATGATCTAATTCTCTAAAACTCTAAACTCGAAAAGATCCTCAATGTGTAATCTTGTAATAACTCAAGATTAAGTAAGTTTTAAGGCTGGGGCCTTATAAATTATGTGGTTTAATAAAATATATAAATGTCAAGAAACCATGAGATAATTGAAAAGGAATTCATAATAAGTAATTAATGATGGGAAACTACATTATCCAATAGAATTTCCTCAGTGTAAGAATATTTATTATGCATATCATGAATTTTTAAATGAGTTGAGAAACCTCCATCTTTTGTTATCTATATTTTTAATAAATACTTTTCGTCTAAATTTTATTACTCATAATGCATGTATAGTTATGTTATTTAATTACAATTCACCATCATAGTTATGTATGAAGTGAAAATACATTGTTTTTCCTCTTCTAATATATTTACCAAAAACCGAGTAATGATTTGGATATATATTTTGATCCATTTATTTATGATATGAAGTCAATGTCGGATACTTTTTTCACATTGTATGATTCTCATAGAAGTGAATAATTCACATTGAGATCGATGTTTTATGGGATGATAAATGACATTCCTTCTTATGAGAATTTGTTAGGAAATAAAATTAATTGAATGTCAAGAAAGAAACACTCAATTTTGGTGAGTCATTCCTTAAAGAATGTGTTTTTATAGAATCGTAATTTTTTTACCTAGATGACATACATTTCAATCCAATATGAACATTTTTATGGGATTATATAATATAGAATAATACCATATCCACTAATGGTTGATAAACAATTCAATAAAGAAAAATATTGTGACATTGTTTTTTATAAACCTTTTTTGAAAAACCCTATGACATTAGGTTGGAAAAAGAGATCAATTTTCTTTGAATTACTAAATTGGAATTTTATATATGTAAGTAATTTTATTAATTTAATGAATATGGGAAATACATTTATATAGTGTTTTTGAAATATTACTAAATTTTCCTAAAACAATATGTAATCATATGTAGCTTGGACATGATTTACAAGCGAAAGTGAAGGGTGAAAAAATAGACTACTCTTCATATATTAGTTTATATTCTATCCTAATATAAATAATTACAATATCTCAATTTCCTTAATGGTTTAAAAGTTCCAAAGGGATATTCATCGAATATTAGGAATGTCATTTCAATGAATTAATTTAAATTTATAGGTCCTAAAATTACAAAAATTTCATTTTTGATGAAATATATGATTCCCATTGATTTAAATTACATTCTAGATAAAAATGTATGATATACGTTAAATAGAATCTTCTTTTTTTGAAATATATATACATTAATGTTATATACTAGATGAAAGTTCCAATTATGAATAAAGAGATTGTAGCTATATTATATGAATTAGTTATTTTCCTCCCACCATCACTCATTGAAATAATAGTATATATAGTTGTTCCCTTATTTATATAGGTTCAACTATGTTTTCTTATCCATCATATATGGATATAAGCAATTAAATGATATATGACTATTTTGAAAGGGTATGTCATGAATCAATGTAAAGTAGATAGATGTATTGTAGGTTGATATATTTTTAAAGAAGCACTTGAATTTTTAACTGATTACCTATCACATTTTTATAGCATTGGTCTCCAAATGTTTTTAATGGAAAACTCATTAGGGATAATTAATTTTCAAAAGATATGTTGTTTCAATTACCATCATAGAGTAGGAGAAGTATCGCCTTTACATTTTTCATAACATTGAAGATATTTCTCCATAAATTAAATTCCATTAAGTCATTCTTATAAATTTCAATCCATAAACGGATGAAGTATGGATATAAAATATACATAATAAACATTTTATATAATGGTTTTGAGATCATATTTATATTTAGTTATCTGAAAACCTGGATTCAATTTCCGAATGTTTTCAATGGCTAGCTAGGGGACCAAATGTAAATGTAATATCCCTTAACATTTCTTTAATTAATGGTTGTAAATTATATATAATGAACCGAGATAAATGAAATATAATGAATAATACTAGAGTTTCACTTGTGCTGGTAGTAATGCACTCATCTGGTAATAAGGATATAAATCAAATTCATGAAAATATGTCATATTTAATCATCATAAAAAAAATATATGATATTAATTATATAATATTTAAAGTGTTTATTTTCTATTCCAAATGGTATAATAATAGGAGTGTAGTAAAATTATATGAATTGGGATTTCTGATAGTGTATTTTAGTGTGGAAGTTTATAAGTATGATTTCTTCCTAATGGAATAAAAAATAGTGTAGATATCTTATATCTCATATCTGTTAAAAAATAATTTGTTAATTTACCAATCTGAGACTAAAACAATTTAAGGATCAAATGAAAATTCAATTGATGATGAAACATTCATTAGGATCATAATCATTTTATGATGGTCCCAATGAAGAAAAATCTGTGTACTTTATAGGGGACCACAAAGAGGGGATTTGGATATTCTATTGAGGGCCCATATAACTTCATCCATTAAAGAAAAAAGTGAGTTAAGGAGATGTTCAATTTGGGTTTAATATACTTTTATTTTTATTATAATATTTTCTGTTCAATAAAAAATTTAGGTAATCTAAATTTAATGTTTCTTTACTCATGTAGATAATGGAATTTTCAAATGGCTATTTTACTAATCTCATGGATGAACATGAGTTTGATGCTAAAAATGTATAATTATTAGGGGATAAATAATTATTTGATGAAAAAACAAGAATAAAGTATCATCACTATGTTAAATAAAATTATCTAGGGAATGAGATAACATATCAAATTTGATGTTGAATAGAATCAATTCATCCAACCTATCGAACCCAACAAGTCAATGTTCATTACTTATGTTGGGTTCACAATGAGAATTCATATAATAATTGATATAGACATTTGTCACCATGTATAGCTTGTTTTTAAGGAAACCTATTAGGATTATATTAATTTAATTCTATGATAAACATTCTCTATTTTACCAAATAAGTTTATAATGAAAAAGTGATTTAATTTTCATTATCCCTTATAAAATTCATTTTTATAATGATTTCTATGAGAAATATGTCATAATGGATATTGGAAAAACTCATAGATTATTATAGACACTAATTACAATGAATTATCTCATGGATGCTGATGGGAAAGTAATTCCACACTCACCAGTTACACATGACCACATTATAAAGTAAGATACATGCAAAACCTTCATTAGTTGTCATGATGTGAAATAATTTATATTGTAATATTGTGGATAATATTTTTATGAAATTATTTATTTTACCCACATTGATTTAGAATTTATAATTTATGAATCGAAAAAGGAGTGATAAAAATAAACAATATGCAAAAAAACCAATATACCCCTATCATAAATCAAGATGTGATATGATGAACCTAAAAATAAAATGGTATGTACTTTAAACATATAATTATTGTTTTATGTAACATGAAACAACATATTTACTATTTCAATATGTATAATGATGAGTCAAAATCCAAATCCAATTCTATCCCACATCATATGTTAGGGAATGTGACCCACATAAATAAAGTGGGTAAACTGGTTGATGAAAACACACATTCAGTATGTGAAGCTTGTGAAATCATAAAATAATAGTAATTAATTATTATTTTTAATTGTATTACATAAATATATCTACTTATGTTTGTATGTGTTTATATTATTTAGATACAAGAATTAGAATTGATTTTACTAGAACAAGACAACTTTCAGTAGTTTTTAAGTATTTAGAATAATATGGCAATGTTATAGGTGCATGTTTTACAGATTCACCTCGAATATATTTTGAGAAGAAAAATTTGAAAATATATATATATATATGTGTGTGTGTGTGAAGTGATTAAAGGATTGTATTATCTAATACATTATTTGAAAAAAAATTATGGTCATGTTCGGTGGATCAATATACGTGAGAGTATCAAATTGAACTAGTAGTTGAATAATGATTAGTACATGAAGATCCAAATTTCCCCATAATATTTGAGGATAGTTATTTCCCGAAATCACCTAACATACATGAGGTAATTAATTTTATCATTTTATATATATCCATAATGTGAATGAAAAAAATTTTGAGGAACTTATTTTAATAAAATTTATAGGGTGAACTTGTATGTGATTTATATCTATTAATACCCTCACATAACCAAGTTGTGAGTAGTATGATGTATAATATCAAAAGAGATAGGTTACAAAAAACCCCAAAAGTTCACATGATAGTGGGTGTTGAAGTATCTCAGGACATGACAACGGAATTTACTATTCGGTTTGATGATCTAGATCTTACAATGGTCTATGATACTTTTGGTACCTTTATTGCATGCCTATCTAATCTTTTAAATATAAATGTGTTATTTCCTATATAAAATTAAAGTGAGAAACCATTAACACTTGATCAAAAAAATATCTGAAATGAGGTATGGTATTATAGATGGACAAAACAATGGGGAAATAAAATGTGGGATCAAGAAAATCAAGAGACTCGATCAAGAAAATAAAAGGACCATTTGAAATTACATTCTCCCCACAAGTTCAACTATTGCATATATTAACTTTACAAGTTCATACAAAGATAGCATTAAAATATGGAAATATTTCATAAATTCAATATGTGGAATAGATATTTCAAAATTCCATAACAGAAATAGTTTGTCTTGAGAGTATAAATCATATTATGAAGTTTGAGTAGGCGGGTGTCATAATTTGGAATATTTTCATGAGGTACATTTTCATAATCTGTCCTTCCAAAAAATGTTCTACTATATTCATTATTGAATATAATAATTCATATTTCCTACAGGTGTTTATTTTATATCTACATAAAGGGATACCCCCATGAATCATTATTTTGAATAATTAATCTCCATAAAATTTTTATAGATAAATTTTATTTAGAATTAGAAGAATAAGGAAAATAGAAGCGATGAACTGTAGAAGGAGTTTGAGAATAAAATATCAGTTTAAGGACTCTTCTAGATTCCTAAAAATAAAAGGTAATAGTTTTAAATTAAATTATATAAAATATATTTTTTATATTTTTCATTACTAATTGGTTTTTTTAATAAAAACTAAATGATTATATAAAACAATTTGGATACCCAACATATTTATTTTTTTGGATCCAATGTGTAAACATCCATCAAACCGACCACATATTATGACTATTGTGAATTTTTGATGCACTATAATCAATATTTTAATTATAAAGTAAAAATTATATATTTCATTTTTTTCATAATGAATATTTTTTAGGATAGTTTGATGCATAAATATAGGATAAATCATGGTATGTGGTTAGTGACTGGACATAAGAAGCATATTTATTTCTTAATAAAGAAATTCATTATGGTATATGGAGTACTATTTAACAATCAAATCACATTTCAAAATAAATTACATTTTTGGTCTATTTTTATGTAGTATTATAACTAAAATAATTACAACTATTGTGGATATTAGGTTTTCCAATTTCTGCGATATATCATATACCATCAAAATAGTAGTATCCCTAGACAGGTTATTTCTAAAGGTTATTAAAATATCATTAAAAATAGTTATTATTAATTTTTTGTTGATATTTTCTCATTATTAAAATATCTATACAATTTATGTACTCATAAGAAGAATTGATTTTTTTAGAGATGTGTGAGCAGAGTAAATGTTGTCAAAATATTTTCCGACATAATATGTATGTGATTACCTATTATTTTTGTGATCAATTATAGGCTATGACCTTAGAGATATATTTTTTATATGAATCATTAGTCCTATAGTTATTATATATTATTTTTTTCATGGTTATGAAGTTTAAATATAATTTATGTTTACACCGTAAATATTTTGACAGTTCTAGTAACATGTTCTAAGATGCTTGTTCCAATAAGATATTTGATATTTAGGTTGTAACTGAGATAATAGAGATAAGATAATGGGTCATGAATGCATAAAAAATCATAAAAAGGTTACTAAAACTACATATTTAATTATTATTTTTACCATTTTATCTACTATTTTTAATTTAATTTCCTTTTCATTTTTATCTAATACTTATTTAGTTTTTTCACAGATCTTTTTGGGAAGTCATAATTTTCATTCCACTATCTAAAACATGCCAAAAATGAGTTTACATGTTACTCTTAGATAGAAGAGGATGTTGTATGGTACCTAAAATTTTATATCAATCATTAAGAGGCATATACACAATATATGATTATACTAATTTTCATCAATTCATTTTTGAAAGACACTATATAGTTCAAATATACACTCTCATCTACCAAGGAGATTTTCTATAGTAAAAGGAAAAGTATGACTTCCCAAAATATCTTTCATTAACATTGTCTTGAATAGTATAAGAATTATCCTCACCTCAATCATCCACACCTCAATCTAATACACAATTTTGTCATTATGAATCAATTTTTATGTTTTTAGTTTATAAATTACATTTTAGTTCAAAACATACATCACATAATCAACACCAAGAAAACATATTCATATTGTTTTTATACTTTATTGGAAAATAACCCATTAGTTATTTCTGATTTTTATGAGTCAACTTAAACTCAATCTTGTACATATTGTATCCGGTACAACTCAAAGAATGTTTTTTTTCAGTTTGAAATTTATTTTTTAGTTCAAAATACATGTGACATACTCAAAACATAGAAAACACTATCAAATTGTTTTGCAACATTGTAAAAATTATATATAAGAAATTTTTTGTAACATCCCAGGTAAATAAAGAATAAAACATTTTCATATTTATTAATATTTAAGAATTAAATATTAATTTTACTTTAAAGGGGTTGATATGTTCGATAGCGTACCCGATACGCAACAAAGAGTTTCTTTGAAATCTTACATTGTACACTAGTAATAAAATAATATTATTTTAAATGGTAGTTAACACATAGCCGTTGTATTGGTGGGAATGAATAGAAATAACTATAATATGATTATATATGTTTGTTAAATGTTTTAACATTTATCCAATAAAGGATAAAGGCTTAAGATATGAGAAGAATTCAATTTTAGGAATATATTCTCTAATTTTTACTAAAGGTCCAGTTATCGCCTTTTGATGGCGAACCATCATTAAATATAGTCTAGGTCACTCTTATATATTATATTGGACCAAATAAAATTCTTCTTTAGAATCGGGACATCAAAATTTACTTTGGGTAAACTTTTGGTATTTTTCCAATAAAGTTCATTTTTTAATGAATAGTGAAAATGTTGTGTTTTAATTCAAAACCCCCTTTTAATATAATTTATTTACATGATTAGATTATCTTTTGAATTGGTTTTTAAGTGAAATTAGAATATATTTTTAGTATTTAATCCAATAATGGTCATTCGAATTAATTTCACTTTGAAATTGGACTTAAACTAGTGTCAATCTTTTGATATATATTGTTTCATAAAAACATGCTATTTGTTCTGACAGCGAGAATTAATTGTTATATTAATTAATTTAACTTATAAGTTTTGAATTTTGTGAAATAGACATCATTTTTGAATTCAGAATATCAAATATAGCTTAGCGTGAATTTTTGGTATTTTTCTGAAAAGCTTCAATTTTTGATGAATAGTGAAACCACTATGTGGTACTTAAAAAAACTAATTTTTCATTTAAATGAAATTTTACTACCTCTGTGTTTTGAATTTCAAAAATCCAACATACATGGTTGTCATTATGAAGTAAAATGTGGTTCAATGGGATTAAAATAATTTTTTGTGAATAGTAACTTTTAAGTTTATTAATTGTGATTTGAGGTAATTAGTGTAATTTAAGGTAAAAATAATGTTTTAATAATATGAAATGACCTAGACACATGTCCTACCCTTATTTGATGTTTCATGGCAGACCAAGACAATCCATGGGTCAACTTGGGGACCCAATGGAGCCACTTTTGTTGGAAAATGACATTAATAACTTTTTATTTAAAGTTAAAATAAAAATGTCACAAACATGTATTATTTTGCTAAAACAATTTTTACATGGGGTTATACAAGTCATAATTTTGACTATAAATATTCATTATAAATATATATATATATTTCTACATCATGATATATTTTTTATAATTTTTAGACATTAAATAAATTAAATTATTTATGATACCATGATGATGCGGCGATTAACTCATTATTTAATGATTTAAATAAAATGAAAAAGATAATGTAAAATCTAAGACCTAAACTTGTAAAAAAACCTATTTTATGGGTGTACATAAAACTCTTATTACCTTAGCCTCCAAATATATAATTTTGTGACATTTAAAATCTGAAATGCATTTTATAATAAAGTAACCTTTTATAACATTCCAAGAGTACCCCTCCTCTCCTCTTTTAAAAGGCCCCCTCCTCTACCACCTTACCCACACATATCAAGCCTTGGGCTCGGCCAACCCCTACCCATTTTGTCTCTCCACGTCCCTCTTTTACTCCTAGAAGCCTCACATTGGGCAGAAGTCTTTCCAAGGAAGCCTTTGAGCTCAAATCAAAAAGAGTTACCCGTTTTGAAGGTAATGTCTTCACTTGTGTTCTTTTGTTTTATTTTTCTTCTCCAACCCTGTAAAGTATTTTTATTCCTTTATTTTGTAACAACACCAGTATCATAAATATATTGTGATGTTGTTTTGAGAAGGATTCGAGCTACACTTACACACTCCTCCATCTAATGGTTAAAGAACATATTGTTTCTGTGGTTGGGGAATTTCTTCCTCACGAAACGATGATTGTACAATATTATTTTAACACCTTTAATGGGGGCCATTAAGATGTCACTATATTTATATATTATATATATTATGTTTATGTTTTCCTTATGCTTCTTTATTTTTTATTTTTTGGCATACCTTTATGGTTTTTATTATGGGTAAACACGATAATTTCATTTTAGGAAATGCGGACTACAGCCCCCTCAAAGTGAATTGATTCGTTAATGCCATATGTGGGACGTATAAATGATGGATTTAATGTTATTATATATGATTTTATACTGGAATTATAATATACCCTTATATCATTATTATTTCTCTCCATTAAATATGAAATAGAAATGAAAGTAGCGCTCATGCGTACGTATGGCTTTCCGTCTCCATGAACGGTGCATTTCATTTCTTACATATAAATGTTATGTACTATTATAAATACATGTATATTCTAGATATATATGAAATATATGATATAAAAATCATGAATATCATTCTGGATATAATGAACCTTTGACCACATAAACAACATGTAATTGTATGAAGTCCATTTTTGACACAAGTACCAAATATTGACAAAATGAACTTTATTAAATTAAATTATTAAATAACGTTTATAACATGGAAATAAGTTATATAAAAGAAATAATAAACATGAAAAATATTCTTAATAAAGTAAAAATTAAGTCAAGTTTATTATTCAGAAGATTAAAGAGCAATTGAGTCACATCGGACACGAGGTAAGGGACTTCGTCTCAATCTCCATTCGTTGAGGCACATTTTGTTTTATACACAACTTTATTTTATACGGTGTATAAACCCTTTTTACTTTTAATATAATTCAAAAGGAATATTTTTTTTTGTATGAAGCGTTTTACTAAACGACAAAAGGAATGTTTTTTTGTCATACGTATGCGGCGACAGTGACTTCTCCGCCACCGTGACCATTATTTGAGTTTCGACTTCCTCTACAAGCCATAACCTAACTTTTTTTTAAATGAAAAAATAAATACCTTGTATTAATTTTTTTTATTTTGGTATTGAAAATGGTTTTCATAATGTTTTTATTATATCAATGTGTTGTATTGATATCTTGTGATTGAAATGTGGAAAAGATATGTTTTCTTTTATGCATGTTTTATGTGATACGATTATGTTATGGTTCATGTTAATTGCTATGAAGACGGGTAGTTCCAGGATAAACTAAGGGCGGGTGGGCCTGATATAGCTCTTCAATGCACTGGTTAACGCAAAGGAGTTAAAAATTATGTTTTCTTCGAAGAGATTTAGGGAATATACTGTGATGGGTATTCCAAACGTAACCATGAGGGTTACTCCCTACGTAAGAATTTTATGAATTCATCAAGTTACCTTTATATATTATGATTTCTATGATTTATTCATGATTTGATGAGGTATGTTAAAATGATTATGTTTTATGAGTAAAGTCTGATTTCATACATGGACTAATGTTTTCATTTCATACTTTTATATCCCTTACTGAGATTTTTATGCTCATCCCATGTTTTTGAAATGTTTTTCACATGTCAAGGGAATGGTACATGATGTGATGATAGGGTCAAGGAAGTGTCATGAAAGAGTCAATGTTTTGTTTTAAATAGGTTTTTGTTGAAAAAAAAATGAATATTGTCTTTTATGTAACCACTTTGTTTAAATGTGGAATATAATGCATGATTTATGATCTAATTCTCTAAAACTCTAAACCTAAAAAGATCCTCAACGTGTATTCTTGATGTAACTCAAGATTAAGTACTGTTTTGGGCTGGGGACTTATAGTTGGTATCAGAGGTCGGTTTAGATAACTTTAGGAGTTAGAATTATCTTAAATGATTATCCAAAAATATTTTTTTTATGGTCAAATTGAAATGATATAGCATTTGAAGATTACCATGTTGCTTCATCTAAGACATGTTTGTTCAAAATGGTTCTCCGTAGAGGAAATAGGGAAGCAGTGCTAGGAAGGCATACAAAAGGAAATAACCTTCTGAATCAGCATCTTGAGATGGTTAGATTTGGAACTGAACAGTTTGTTGCAATAATGGCACAGTTGAATCAAGGGTTAAATGGTGGCGGTATCCATGCACGAGATCAGCTAGATCAACCATAGAGGAATATGTCAGTGGTGAAACATTTCTTGAGGCAACATTCTCCATCATTCAGAGGATCATCTGACCCTGTGCTAGCTGAAGGGTGGATTAAAGCACTAGAAAATATTTTCGATGTCATGGGGTGTTTAGATAATCAAAAGGTTAGTCTTTCTATTTACCGTTCGGAGGGTGAAGAAGATCAGTGGTGGTCGATGGTTAAAAATATCAGGGATGCTGATGAGATTGATGCTCTCGACTGGGATGAATTCAAATGTATGTTTATTGAGAAGTATTTTCCTAAGGCTGTTTGACTTAGGATGGAAAAACAATTCTTGGAATTGAGGCAAGAGGACGACTCAGTGGCTGTTTATGAAGAAAGGTTCACTCAATTGGAAAGGTATGCTCCAAATTATATCTGAGACCTTGATAGTAAAAGAAATCATTTTTACTTAGGATTAATGCCAAAATATCGAAGGGCTTTAGCTTCTCGCGAGTTCAAGAGTTATGAAAATATTGTTCGATGTGCTGAGAAGGTGGAAATGTAGTTTTACAATGATCAAGTTTTCTATAAAAACCAACAGAAGAAGAGACCGAGGTGGCAGGATAAAGGAAAGAATTATTCAAAAAGGTCTGACATTAAGAAAACTAAGTTTTCAGTCTGTGATAAATGTGGTAAAAGGCATGCTGGGGAATGTCTTCTGAATTCTGGAAAGTGCTAACGATGTGGTAAGATGGTACATAAGGCTCGTGATTGCACTGAAAATGATCAAGGTGATTGTAAGTCCAAATTTTATTTACAGTTAGTGAAATTTTTTAAGTGCAATGTGATGGGTCACTATGAAAACGAGTGTCCGAAAAAGATCTTGAGTGATGGGAAGCAGTTAGACTACAAGCAGAAAGGGGTGGTGAAATCCTTTGAGACTACTTCAGCAGATGTTGGTCCATCAAATGAAGTGGTATTAGGTACTTTGTTTGTTTTTTCAGATTATTCCAGTGGGTTGTTAGATTCGGGGTCTACACATTCATTCATCTCTGAAAACTTTTCTAGTAAAATTGGAATACCATCTCCAGAAATGACTCCTGAACTTGTGGTAAAAACACCTGGGGGAAATTTTGAGGCAAAAATAATTTATAAGAATCTTCCTATCCATATTCGGGGAAAGAACCTACTTGATAACCTTATTGTTTTACCTATAGTAGAGTTTGATGTTATCCTGGGTATGAATTGGCTCTCCATTTAGCATAGTAAGATTGATTGTAGAGCTAAAGAAGTGTCTTTTCAGAAAGACTTTACGTTTGTGTACAAGAATGAACCCTTACTGTTGATAACATATCAAGAGGCCGAGAAACTTGTAAGAGATGGAAATGAATGTTACCTTGCTCATATCGTTGAAAGCAAGGGAACTGTTCAGATTAATGATGTGCTAGTGACAAATGAGTATGCAGATGTTTTTCCTGATGAGTTGCCTGGAATAATACCCGATCAGGAAGTTGAATTTACTATTGACTTAGTTCCTGATGTTAATCCAATTTCAAAACCCCCTTATCGAATGGCTCAAACTGAACTTTTAGAGTTGAAGGAGAAATTTCAAGATTTATTAGAGAAAGGTTTCATTTGACCGTGCACATCACCATGGGGTGCTCCTATTTTATTTGTTAAAAAGAAATATGGTTCAATGATACTTTCCATTGAGTATAGAGCCTTGAATAACATCATTGTAAAGAACAAATATCCTTTGCCTCATATCGATGATTTGTTTGATCAGCTCCAGGGAGCTCAGTTTTTTTCAACGGTTGACCTGAGATCAGGGTACCATCAGTTGAAGGTAAAGGAAGCAGATATTCCGAAGACCCCGTTTCGTACAAGATATGGCCATTATGAATCTGTAGTAATGCCTTTTGGGCTAACCAATGCACTTTCTGTTTCATGGACCTTATGAATAGAATTTTCCATGAGTTCTTGGATAAGTTTGTGGTTGTTCTCATTGAAGATATTTTGTTGTTTTCTAAAAGTAAATAGGAGAATGAAAGACATTTAAGGGTTATTTTTCAAACCTTAAAAGAAAATAAATTGTATGGGAAATTTATCAAGTTTGATTTTTGGTTGCAAAAAATTTCATTCCTTGGTCATATTGTTTCTAATGATGGAATAACTGTGGATCCTGCAAAAACAAAAGTTGTTGAAGAATGGCCAAGACCCACAAATGTAACCAAGATCCATAGTTTTCTTCGTTTGGAATGTTACTACAGAAGGGTTGTTGAAAATGTTTCACATTTATATAGTCCAATGACTAAGCTAACTCGAAAGGGTGTTATGTTTATCTAGACAAAAGAATATGGTGATTGTTTTCAGGATTTGGAAAGAATATTGGTGAATGATCCAGTTTTTGCACTTCCATCCAGGAATGGTGAGTTTGTTATATACAGTGATGCTTCATTGAAGGGACTTGGTTGTGTCCTTATGCAGAATGATCAGGTAATTGCATATGCTTCACATCAGTTGAAAACACATGAGGTAAATTACCCTACACATGATTTGGAATTAGATGATGTTGTTTTCGCTTTAAAAATTTGGAGGCATCATTTGTATGGAATAATGTGTGAAATATATACTGATCACAAAAGATTAAATTATATATTCACTGAGAAAGAATTGAACATGAGACCGAGAAGATGGCTATAATTAATCAAAGATTATGATTGTACAATTCATTACCATCAGGGAAAAGCAAATAAAGTGGATGATGCTTTGAGTCGAAAAAGTAATGCTTCATTAACAATGTTGCGTTTGGAACGTGATCCTTTGGTTAAGGATTTGATGAACATTGGCATAAAAGTTGTTGGTGTAGGATGAACTTCTGTTTTGTTTCAGGTATCAGTGAAATCTTCTCAATCAGACAGAATCAAGCAATCACAGAAGCAAGATAGTGAGTTGCAGAAAAAGGTAGAGCTGGTTTAGAAGGGTAAGTTTCCTGAATTCAACATTGATAATGATTGTGTTTTGAGATTTGGGAAGAGATTGTGTGCGCCTTGTGACTCACAGTTGAAGACAGAGTTGTTATGTGAAGCTCATAGTTCTCCTTTTTCAGTTCATCCTAGTAGTACTATGATGTACAGAGATTTGTGGGAGTATTACTTGTGTGATGGAATTAAAAGAGATATTGTTGATTTTACTGTGAAGTGTTTGACTTGTCAGCAGGATAAAGCAGAGCGACAGTTACCGAAATGGATGCTTCAGCCTTTACCTGTGCCAGAGTGGAAATGGGAAAATATATCCATGGACTTTGTTTTGGGATTACCAAAGACATCTCGAGGTAATAAGGCAATATGGGTTACTGTTGATCGCTTGACTAAATCTTCTCATTTCCTTCCTATTCGAGATACTTTCTCTCTAGATCAATTTTCTCGATTGTATCTTAAAGAGATTGTCAGGTTGCATGGAGTTCCCCTATCCATTGTATCAGATCGTGATCCCAGGTTTACATCTAACTTTTGGAAAGGCCTTCAGAAGTATTTGGGTACTGAATTAAATTTTAGTACAGCTTTTTATCCTCAATCAGATGGGAAGTGAGAACAAATAATTCAGACTTTGGAGGATATGCTACGTTCTTGTTCGATGGATTATCAGGGAAGTTGGGACCAACATCTTTCTTTCGTTGAATTTTCATATAATAACAGTTTTCATTCCAGTATACAGATGGCACTGTTTGATGCATTATTTGGGAAGCGGTGTCGAACTCCAGCTTTTTGTGATGAAGTGGGTGAAATGAAGCTGATGGGACCATAATTGGTAGAAGAGATGGCAAAAAAAGTTCAGTTGATTCAGAAACACATGAGAACAGCTCAGAGCAGACAGAAAAGTTATGCAAACAACAGGATGAAGGATCTATTTTTCAAGGTAGGTGATCATGTTTTTCTCAAAGTTTCACCGTGGAAAAGTGTGATGCGATTTGGTAAGAAAGGAAAGATGAGTCCAAGGATCATTGGACCATATGAAATTTTGGAGAGAGTTGGATTAGTTTCTTACCGAGTGTCTTTTCCTCCATGTTTATCTCAGGTACACAATGTTTTTCATGTTTCGATGTTGAGAAAGTATATGCCCGATCCATCTCATGTTTTGAGCCCAGAGGTAGTTCAGTTGGAGGAGAATCTCTCTTATGAAGAACAACCAGTCCGAATTCTTGACCATAAAGAGCCAGTGTTGCAGAATAAGGTAATTCACCAGGTAAAGGTTTTTTGTAAAAACTATATGGTTGAAGAGGTGACATGGGAATCTGAAAATTCTATGAGGGATAAATACCCCCCACTTATTTTGATAAGTGAATAAAATTGCGAGGAAGCAATTCCCAATAGGGGGAAGGATATAACATCCAAGGTAAATAATGAATAAAACATTTTCATATTTATTAATATTTACAAATTAAATATTAATTTTACTTTAAATGGGTTGCTATGTTTGGTAGCGTACCCGATACGCAACAAAGAGTTTCTTTGAAATCTTACGTTGCACACTAGTAATAAAATAATATTATTTTAAATGGTAGTTAACACGTAGCCATTTTATTGGTGGGAATGAATATAAATAACTAAAATATAATTATATATGTTTGTTAAATTTTTTTAAATTTATCCAATAAAGGATAAAGGCTTAAAATACGAAAAGAATTCAATTTTAGGCATATATACTATCATTTTCACTAAAGGTCCACTTATCGCCTTTTGATGGAGAACCTTCATTAAATACAATTTTGGTCACTGTTATACATTCTATTGGACCAAATAAAATTCTTCCTTAGAATCGGGACATCAAAATTTACTTTGTGTAAATTTTTGGTATTTTTCCGATAAAGTTCATTTTTATTGAATAGTGAAAAATGTTGTATTTTAATTCAGAACCCCTTTTTAATATAATTTATTTACATGATTATATTATCTTTTGAATTGGTTTTTAATTGAAATTAGAATTTATTTTAACCATTTAATCCAATAGTGGTCATTGAAATTAATTTCACTTTGAAATTGGACTTAAACTACTGTCAATCTTTTGATATATGTTGTTTCATAAAAACATGATATTTGATCTGACAACGGGAATTAATTATTAAATTAATTAATGTAACTTATATGTTTTGAATTTTGTGAAATATAAATCATTTTTAAATTCGGAATATCAAATATATCTTAGGGTGAGTTTTTTGTATTTTTCTGAAAAACTTCAATTTTTGATGAATAGTGAAACCACTAAGTGGTACTTAAAAAAATGATTTTTAGTTTAAATGAAATTTTACCACCTCTGTGTTTTGAATTTCAAAAATCCTACATACATTGTTTTCATTAAGAAGGAAAATGTGGTTCAATGGGATTTAAATAATTTTTGGTGAATAGTAACTTTTAGGTTTATTAATCGCGATTAGAGGTAATTAGTGTAATTTAAGGTAAAAATAATGTTTTAATGATATCAAATGACCTAGACATATGTCCTACCCTTATTGGATGTTTCATGGCCGACCACGATAATCCATGGGTCAACTTGGGGACCCCATGGAGCCACATTGGTAGGAAAATGACATTAATAACTTTTTATTTAAAGTTAAAATAAAAATGTAACAAACATGTATTGTTTTGCTAAAACAAATTTTACATGGGGTTATAAAAGTCATAATTTTGACTATAAATATTCATTATAAATCAAAAACTATTTCCTACATCATGATATTTTGATTATAATTTTTAGAGATTAAATAAATTAAATTATTTATGACACTATGATGATGCAGCGATTACCTCATTATTTAATGGTTTAAATAAAATGAAAAGATAATGTAAACTCTAATACCTAAACTTGTCAAAAACATATTGGATGGGTGGATTTAAAACTCTTATCACCTTATCCTTGATATATATAATTTTGGGACCTTTAAAATCCGAAAATCATTTTATAACAAAGTAACCTTTTATAACTTTCCAAGAGTACCCCTCCTCGCCTCTTATAGAAGGCCCCCACCTCTACCAACTTACCCACACCTCTGAAGCCGTTGGCTCAGGAAACACCTACCCATTTTGTATCTAAACATCCCTCTATTACTCCTATAAGCCTCAATTTTGGAAAAAGTCTTTCCAAGGAAGCCTTTGAGCTCAAATCAACAAGAGTTACCAGTTTTGAAGGTAATGTCTTCACCTGTGTTCTTTTGTTATATTTTGCTTCCCCAATGCTATAAAATATTTATTTTCCATTCTTTTCTAACAACACCAGTATCTTAAATATACTAGTATGTTTTTATGAGAAGTATTCGAGCTACACTTACACACACCTCCGTCTAATGGTTAAAGAACATACTGTTTCTGTGGTTGGCGAATTTCTGCCTCACAAAACGATGATTGTTGAATATTCTTTTAACACATTTAATGGTGGCCATTAAGATGTCACTATATTTATATATGATATATATTATTTTTATGTTTTCCTTATGCTTATGTATTTTTCATTTGTGGCATACCTTTATAGTTTCCATTATAGGTAAACATGATAATTTCATTTTAGGAAGTGCGGACTACCGCCCCCTCAAAGTGATTTGATTTGTTAATTCCATATGTGGGATGTATAAAATATGGATTTAAAATTATTATATATTATTTTATACTGTAATTATAATATACCCTTATATCATTATTATTTCACTCCATTAAATACGAAATATAAATGAAATTAGCGCTCACGCGCACGTACGGCTTACCGTCTCCATGAACGGTGCATTTCATTTCTTACCTCTAAATGTTATGTACTATTATAAATACATGTATATTCTAGATATATATGAAATATATGATATAAAAATCATGAATATCATTCTGGATATAATGAAACTTTGACCACATAAACAAAATGTAATTGTAAGAAGTCTATTTTTGACTTAAGTACCAAATATCAACAAAATGAACTTTATAAAATTAAATGATTACATAACGTTTATAACATGTAAATAAGTTATATAAAAGGAATAATAAACTTGAAAAAGGTTCTTAAGAAAGTATAAATTAACTCAAGTTTATTATTCAGGAAATTAAAGAGCAATTGAGTTACGTCGGACACGAGGTAAGGGACTTCGACTCAATCTCCTTTCATTGAGCCACATTTTGTTTTATAAACAACTTTCTTTTATACGGTGAATAAACCCCATTGAATATTATGCTTATTCAAAAGGAATCTTTTTTTATACGAATTGTTTTACTAAACTACAAAAGGAATGTTTTTTTGTTGTACGTGTGCGGCGACAATGACTTCTCCGCCGCAGTGACCATTATTTGAGTTTCGGCTTCCTCTACAAGCCATAACCTGACTTTTATTTTAAAATGAGAAAATAAATACCATGTATTACTTTTATTTTATTTTGGTATTGAAAATGGTTTTCATAATGTTTTTTTATATCAATGTGTTGAATTGATATCTTGTGAATGAAATGTGGAAATGTTATGTTTCCATTATGCATGTTTTATGTGATACGATTATGTTATGGTTCATGGGCATTGTTATGAGGACGAGTGGTTCCGTGATAAACTAATGGTGGGTGAGCCTGATATATCTCTCTAATGAATTGGGTAACGTGAAGGAGTTAAACATTAATGTTTCTACGAAGAGATTTATGGAATATACTGTGATGGGTATTCCAAACGTAACCATGAGGGTTACTCCCTACGTAAGAATGTTATGAATGCCTCAAGTTATCTTTATGTCTTTTGATTTCTATAATTTATTCATGATTTGATAAAATATGTTAAAATGATTATGTTTTATGCGTAAATTATGCTTTCATACTTGGACTAATGTTTTCATTTCGTACTTTTATATCCCTTACTGAGTTTTTTATGCTCATCCCATGTTTTTGAAATGTTTTTCATAGGTCAAGGGAAAGGTACATGATGTGATGATAAGGTCAAGGAAGTTTCATGAAAGAGTCCATGTTTTGTTTTAAATATGTTTCCATTGACGGAAAAAAATGAATACTATCTTTTATGTAACCACTTTGTTTAAATGTGGAATAAATGCATGATTTATGATCTAATTCTCTAAAACTCTAAACCTGAAAAGATCATCAACGTGTATTCTTCATGTAACTCAAGATTAAGTAATTATTAGGGCTGGGGAATTATATTTTTAATTTATATAAATAAACATAACCAATATATGATTCATGGTGTGCCCTATATTACTCAAAGTGTATGTTTTTTTGTTTATAATTCTAATTTTAGTTCAAAACACAAATTGTATACTCAAAATAAATAAAACTTATTCATATTGTTTTGATAATTTTTTTCAAAAATCTATAAGAAAATTGTTATTTTTTGGAGTCATCCACACCTCAATATAATACAAATTGTGCCTGATATGAATCAATGTGAGTGTTTTCATTTTAAAATCGTCATTTTAGTTTAAAACAGACATGACATAATCAAAACAAAGGAAACAAATTCATATTGTTTTGAAAATTTTGATAAATTATTGATAAGTCTTTTTGGATGTATAAGAATTAACTGCACCTTAATCCAATACATGGTGTGTTTGGTATGAATCAAATCATCAATTTTTATCTTAAAATAGGCAGTTTAGTTCAAAAAAGACACGACATACTCAAAAATAATAAAATTTATTCATATTGTTTTAATA